>JAABOM020000092.1:2977966-2995715 GCA_011800125.2 Solanum clarkiae
GGGGGGGGGGGGGGGGGGGGGGGGGGGGTTTAACTGTTGACTCCTTTATTTACATTTCTACAAGTGTTTGCTCTTGTTCCTCATGTTTGTTACTAATATTTGGTAGATAATTATCTTAGTTTGAATTTAAGTTTTTGGAATTATTTCTTATATGTTCATTTGTTTTGTTGCATGTGGATTCCATTTTGAGTCCTATCAGACTCATTCTCGCATTTGTCATGGGTTTTTTGATCCCAAATTTCTTTCTGAGTTGATTTTAAATCGATTTGCCGGAGAGAGGAAGCTGATATACAGGTTTTAGAAGGCTAAAATCAGTGAATAAACACTGATATACGCTAAGTGTATATTA
Organism: Solanum clarkiae; assembly: GCA_011800125.2. Classification (NCBI taxonomy): domain Eukaryota; kingdom Viridiplantae; phylum Streptophyta; class Magnoliopsida; order Solanales; family Solanaceae; genus Solanum; species Solanum clarkiae. The sequence goes on from JAABOM020000092.1 coordinate 2,978,316, forward strand.
CAGGGAACAGGGCCTAACCCCATTTATTTTCTCAACAGGCAGCAGCCGATGGGCCGGTTTAAAGGGCTGAGCAGGCCCAAAAATTAGAATTATGACAGGTTTGAATTTGAGTTTGACAAGCCCAATTTCTATTTTTTTTATTTTTCTTATTTTATCATTCTATTTGTGATACTTGTTGTTTTGTTTACTAACTCTCATTGGTTATTTGTATTATTATTATTGGTTTAATTTAATTAATTTCTCCAATATGCTTGCCAATTTCACTGCTTCTATTGAAATTAGACTTTAGTGATATCTCTTTTAAAAAAATGGGTCAAGTATTTAGTCTATCTCTTTTCAAAAACTAGCCCATTTTCAAATTTGGTCAAATTTTTTTAAGACTTACTCAAATTTTCGAACTTAGTCAACTTTTGCAGATTTAGTTAATTTTGCAAAGATAGTCATTTTAAAAATCTAGTCAATTCTCTTAAACCTAGTCAATTTTACAAGCTTAGCCAATTCTTTAAAATTTAGTCAATATTTAGCCAATTTACTTAACTTTTTCAAACTTAGCCTTCCTTTTAAAATTCAGTCAACCTTTTTCAAAGTTAGCCAAAATCCTTAAATCGCCGGTCAATCGTAAGTTAGCGGTCATTTGGAGTGATTAAGTTCTTCTCAAAATGAAAATTGAATCCGAACTCTTTCTTTGGTATTTAGAAAGATTTTTCGCTTAGGTCTTTTTAAATGTTTTAGGTTGTTTCCTAATTATCCTTAAAATTAGGTGACGACTCTTCCAAATTTCGAAATTTTATTTATACTTAAATTAGTTGAGTATTAAATCGAATTTCGAAAGTAAAGTCATTTTTCAGAATTAACATCTCATTATTCAAATCTGAAATCTCTAATTAAGAATAATGCAATCACAATCATCCTACGATATGATTTTATACCATTGTTTTCATTAACGTCAATTGTCCCATTAGCTTTCACCATTATGAATAATGTTGAATTTTCAAATAGTGAACAAAAATATCTAAAAAAATTCATGATTATCTTTTTAGATTACTCATATAAGGTGTCACGTAAATATGCAAGTAACAATAAATTGGACCACAAAAATGTTCCAAATTCTTCTTTGTAAATTTCAAAGGACCAACATGCTTTATTCTCATATTTATGAATATTTTTGTTCAATTAATTATCTACATTTGTATATACAAAAGTAGGGCATAGGCATTTTTCTCCATTTAAATTGTCTTTTTCTTTTCTTTTTCAGAAGGTACACAAACCTTTATTTCATAAACCTTATCATATGTTGTTATTTAAAAAAATTAAAATGATTATAGTTTGGCTTTCATTAAAATGGACAGAATTTGTAGAAATTAAAATTAAATATTACTCCTTCTATCCCATTGTATATGAAACTCTTTCCTTTTTGGTCCGTTTCAAAAAGAATGACATCTTACTTTAATTGAAAATAATTTAACCTTAAAATTCCTCTTTTATCCTTATTGAAATGATTTTCAGTCACACAAATATCTAAGAATGATTTTAGACCACAAGTTTCAAAAGTCTTCCTTTTTTTCTTAAACACCATGTCAAGTTAAAGGGTACCGGATAAAATGGGACAGACGGAGTACTATAATATGACAAACAATGATATTTGTATTTTAAAAATTTGTGCGAAGGTTACAATTTTTGTAAATTCTAATGAAAAAAATGTAATTCTCTTTTTCTTCTCTTCATGATCTTCAACTCGATATTTTATCTTGTTCTTGAATCGATGAGATACTCATAGCTCAACACTTGGAGATGAAGACTTTTTTGTATGTAGAAACTTGTGGATCACCACTAAAGAGCAAGGATCCTCTATGTATCTTGTGTGTCCCATTTCGATCTTATGAAGACTCCTTTTATATAGTGTGAGCTACCATCTTAATGGTAATTTGATCTCCAAGTATTTTTAGAGCTTTAGACCTTGGGCTTGAAGAGTATGAGTTGGGCTTATCTTGCTGGCTTAATGGATTGACTCAAAGGTAATTTGAACTTTGATTAAATCATATCATTTTAACTTAAATGCCGGTCCAACCTTATTAACTGATAATTTAACTTGATCAACATATAATATATTTAAAATTTAATCTATATTTAATATGGATTTATCAATAAAACTTTATTGTCTACAACAATATTTTTAAAAAAAATATTTAAATAAAGTTTCTCAAGGATCAATCTAAACTGCATGTCAAGTTAGTTTTAAAATAAACTTAATTGATCAAAATAAACTGAATTTTAATAAAATAAATTACTTATAACCCTTCCAAATATAAATAAATTAAGAAACCTTATTCAATGCTTGGTAGAGAACCTATACACATATTATATTACATGAAAATACCTCGCCTCATGAACAACTCGGAGTTGTACATGCCCTATAAAAACTCTTTACAAAAACTTAATTTGAAAATTGAAAGAACTTTAGTACCATATTAATAAATGAATTTAGTTTTTCCTTTAAGAAACTTGTCAATATGCATAGTTAATTAAAGTTATTTATCAATATAATCGAAAAATATCGTAATTAGTGGCCCTTGTGCAAATCTTTTTTCTTTCTTGATCTACTTTCAATAATATTTAGATGTCAATTCAATTAGTGAGATAAAGGTAATGAATGATTGAGATGATTGTTTATATACCTTTTCAATTATTGCTGAAAATTGATTCATCTTTAAAGTTGGAGACTGAAAAGACCAACTGGCTTTGCTTCTATGTTTGAACAATCGCATTGAGATATGTCATATTCAATTTGAAGACCTTATAAAAACCAATTATATTCTAATAGGTGTTCATATGTCGATTTGAACAGTTATTGATCAAACAACAAGTCAAAAAAAGTTTGTATATCAAATATCACAAATTTTTCTACAAATAGTAAGCTAAAGAATTCAAGCAATCAAGCACAAGATCAAGACAACTACATTCAACAACAACTCCAAAAGTTCTTGAATTCAAATACAAGTTGAGATCAAGTTCAGAAATTGATTGTTGTTGCTTTTGTTTTATTTTTGATAGTTTTGGATTTGAATTTGAATTGGCCTTTTGCTAGACTTTTTATTTTGGACTTTTTTGCTTTCATATATATATATATATATATATATAAACTAGTAATAAATATAAAATTAAAATCAAATAAAAATTGATTTAATTTAATTTTTCAATTTAAATTAATTTATCTTCAAACCGTGAACATCCCAATGCTAACTAGTGAAACAAAAAGATACGTACATAACAAAGATACCTTTTGTTCAAGTTCCACATGTTCAATTACTAAGATTTTATGTTTTAAAACTATTTTACTACTACTGTTTTCTTTATTATTATTATTATTATTATTATTATTGTTGTTATTATTATTATTATTATTATTATTATTATTATTATTATTATTATTTCTGTTAATTGATAGACCAATATTTTATCGGGAGAACGGGATAGTTTATTGTTTTGTTCTCCAACTGATATTTGGTCTATCTTAGAGCAATATTCTAAGTATAATTTTTTTTTTCTCATTCTTAAAAACTCAAACTTGAGAGTTTTCAGTTAAGAGTAAAATCTCACCAATTTTATTTTTAAGAAAAATAATGAAAATTCACATTAATTGATTTAGAAATATAGGTATGGTATACATGCATAAATAAAAACATTTTTATTTGTTTTGGGTTTTGGATACAGTATAAGTCCCACTATTCTTTATTAAAATGATTGAAATAGCCTTTAAGCTATTTAGAAAAAATAGACTATGATTTACAAATCATATATTCAATTTAGAGCTGTGATGTTTATATCAATCAATCAAAGAAGAAAAGTTATTATTCATTCTTATTAAGCTTCTTTCATATTAATCTGGACGTTCTTTTTATATATAAGCAAATGGTTCAGTTTCAAAGCTAAAAATAGTAATTTTCAGATAAGCCATCAAAAAGATTCTGAAGCATCTTCAATAATAGTTATCGATTATGTAGAGGACATAGTACAAAATTGGAATGAGAAGGCAGGGGCAGACCTAGGGTATGAGGAGGGGCAAACTCCTTGGGCAAAAAATTATACGGTATATATAAGGTAAATTTTTTATATTTTTGTATATATATTAAATTTGAACCTCTAAAGATTAATCTAAGTCTAGCATAGTGGTAAGTTTCCTTTTAAATGAACTTTCATATGCTCAGGTTCAAATCTCACTTAATGTATTATATTTTAGTTTATCTTATTTTTTCCATTTAATTTCGACTTTGAAAATAATATTAGACTATGTATTACTATTTCCTTAGGAAATTGTATTTTATTGATTTATTCGCATATTTATACTTTTATATTTTAAACCCAATTGAGTTAAAATCCTAGATTCGTCATTGTGAAAATGTAATTAGGAATTTATTTATTTTTTGTATAGTAGTTATATATACATATATTCCTTTTATAATATGGTTGGACAAGGATGAATCTTAAAAGTACTTAGCTACGAGTGCAAGGAACATAATATATCACTTTCATGACAAGTTGGAATTAATTAAAAGGAGGTATATAGTCAACCCCACCATATTAAATTCACTTTAAGAAGAAAAATAATAACTATATTATAAATATGGAATGTCTTGGAAGAAAAATACAACTCAATGATGGTAAGTTGGTAAATAATGAGGGCCGGAGTTAAAAGATTTTTACAGCTCTCCACCCCCAAATTGTATATTGTGTCTAGTTAACCCGTTAGCTAATTTGGACATTCTTTTCTCTTTTTGGTGGTATTTAGTAGAATAGTCCTACGTGTTGATATTCCTTAATCATGTCAAAGTTTGAGATGCCAAACTCAAAGCTATACTTTTGCGTATTCAATTATGAACGTTGGAGGTTAAAAAGATAAATAAATAATAGGGGTTCATTTCGAACGGCCAAAAAAAAAAGAGATATAGTAAAAAGCACAATTTCATTATTCAGTTACATAAGCTTTAGTTAATAAGCCAAAAACACATACAATGTATCTAGCATTAGACAATTCAAATTCACAACAAAAAAACATAAAACTATGAATCTCATATTACACTTGCACACTAGAACATGAACAAGAACTAACAAATATACTCCCAACTGATTTACTTTATTCTCCAACTACTAAAGTCACATAAAAGTTTTAGAAAAAAACACAAACTTTTCCACTTCTAATAACAACAATAATAATAACATAGCTGATAAAGTTTCACAAGTGAGGTCCGGAGAGAGTAAAATTTAAACAAACTTTTTCATTTTTAAATATGCAAGAAATCTGCAGGACGTCCAGTATATGTGTTAGCAAATGATCTTGTAGTAAATTCATGTTTCCTATTTCCTGCATCAAATCGATTCACTTTGCTCTCAGCATGAAATCTTGTCATTGGCATAATAGGCTCATAAGTCTTGAAATTCCTCTGATGCAGCTCAATTGATGTTTTTTCACTAACTTTATATGCATCTCCCACAACTCCTACAGCTTTATGACTATTACATCCCAAGAGAATGCCCGAACGACGTTTGGCTTTATCTCTTCCATTGGGATTGGTTCTAGTCGAAGGGAGTTTGACATCGTCTAAATCAGGCATGACAGAGAAGTCAGCTGCACTAGCAGTAACAACACTCCAATCAATACTAGCTTCACTTGGAGCATAACAGGACACACCATCTGAGCCCTGTCTAGCAAGACTTGGATTAGCTGTATTGTTACTTGGGAAACTTTCGATTTCAAATAAGTCTGAACTTGCATCACTTTCTACATAATCTTCTTCGTATGTTCCATTTGAACTTGCACCTATGTTAATGATATCGATTTCTTCAGCTTTTGGAACAATTGCATCCCATGTTAACATGCCTATTTTCTTCTCAAGACTCATTTTACTTCTTTCTTTTTCTGTTATTGGAAAGCCAAACACTTCTAGGGACTCTCTTGATTCTTCTTCTTTCTTTTGCAATTGTATCTTGACTCCTGCATTTCCATCAAAAACAGGAATGTCGAAACGCTCATCTGGTTTCAGTCCAAGTCCCAATTCATCAATTTTCTTCAAGTGCAAATCTTGATGATTTCTAGTCTTGATGGACTTTGATTTAACATGATATTTGGAACTTTTATCATCAATCTCAACAGAGTTCTTGTCTTTGCAATAACAGTTGCAGCAAATTCTTGCAAGGAATTTCTTTCCATAAGACTTGTTATTATTAGTGTTTGTTGTCAACGGCGGCTGACGATGATGATTTATTGAAACTTTCTGCAACAATGCACTTGTGCTATTCCAACTTGTTTCTGAATGAACACTTGGAGTTAAAGGCCTAATCTTTTGCTGCAAAGAAACTAACGGTTGATCATCATCAATCTTTTGTTTGTTTTCTTGATCAACCCCTTCATTGAAGTATTTTTCTGCACTAAAAATGTCTATTTCTCCATCATCTGCCTTGTTACTCAAATTTCGATTGAACACAATACCATTTAAGTAAGAAGAAAATGAGGCATCAAGAAGATTGGTGCCACTTTTGGTGGCTTCTAGTTTGACCATATCCATGGAGACTAAATTTTGCATTTGATGAAAAACAGATTATCATAGGAGGATAAAAGGGAAAGGGAAAAAGGAAGCCACTTCACTATTGAAGTTGATTGTGCTATATACCCTTTTTCTTGCTTTCCTAATTAGAGTTCTCAACATCAGATTGTGATTTTCCTTTGACACTTGTCCAACCTTTCAAGAGTGTGTTTGGTTCGGAGAAAAAATAAATAATTCCATGAGTAAAATCTGAGGAGAACAGAGTGTACGCAAATTTATCTTATGAGGCAGAGCCATTGTTTTTTATTGATATGGAGGAAAATGTTTTTCAATTTTCTCATGTTTGATTGATAAATATTTTTTGACAAATATATTCCTTAAAAATTGAGTATAATGACTTCTCTAATAGGAGAACGAAAGACATTTCAAACTAATTATCTTCTCCCTGTACCCACCACCACACCTAGTCTTGCTCCCGCTCCTGACCCCACCTCCTCATCCCCAACATCCACCCCAATCCCACCATCTCGATAAGAGAAGTAGGGGAAACAAGACTTATAAATGACATTTCACACTTATTATCTCCTTCCCATAGGCCATATCCAACTATCTACATGGTCCCACTCACGACCCCAACTTCTCATCCCCAACCCCACCATCTCGATAATATTTTTCTAGATTGATAATATTTTATATTTACTTATCAAACATCAAAAAATACAATAAAATATCTTTCAATAAAACAATTTCTGTCGAAATTGTTTTATTTTATAACAAAGACACCATAAGAGGTTTAGTACTTACAAGAACTTTCCCACTTTTTTGAAAGTAGTAATACTTACACTTTCTTTTATTCAACTTACTATTTTCTTAATTTATTCTAAATTCTAATTCAATTTTACATCAAATTGAACACTTTTTCGAGAAAAATACTCTTCATAAAAAATAACTTTCATCGCACCAAACGATCTTAGGTAATGATTTTCTAGGTGGCTAATTGCTTTCAGCTTTGCAATTATCAACCATACAGCTACAATTTCTATAGTAAAAATTTATATGCAGAATACTTGCTTGTCCTTTATGGAATATATTTAATTTGTTTTAAATAGAGAACGGTTCAACTGGTTACGCGGTCTGACGCATTTGGTGTAGAAGTAGATGAGGTTAATAATTCTACTAAGAAAAATATATATCATATCAGTTACCCCACATTAGCTATCACAAGTCAATTTTAATGGTGTTTTTTGAATTTTGGCCCATAAAGACCGGTGGCCACACAAGATTCACAATATCTAGCAACATTTACAATCAAATCTGAGTATGAACAGATAATAAATTTTTAACTCATTTGGTATCAATAATGTTTGATCATTCATGTATACATGCGCCTTGTCGGCAATTCCTTCTGCATAGCCACGGATTCACAAACTAAAAAGGGCAAGTCCGAACAAAAGCTCCCGCTATGCGCAAGGTCCCGCGAAGGACCCGACCACAAATCTTACCTTGCATTTCTGCCAGAGGCTGTTTTCAAGGCTTGAATCTGTGACCTCCTCATCACATTACAACAACTTTACCAGTTACTCCAAGACTCCCTTTCTATTTGATGCACAAACACACACAAGATTTCACAACTCAACTAGCAACATATAAAGTAAGGGTATAAGCCAATGACATATATTGTCCGTTTTGGTTCAACAAACCTCGTGGATTCGTCCCTTGGGCTATGCTATCATCGAACTCAAAGGCCTGCGTACCATCTGAACTTGTTTTACGCCTTATAAAGATCTTCACTTTCCTCGGGTGTACCTGAGGTTTAACATGCGCTCTTGTTTGAAAATTTGTCATTCTAAAAGCACGTCAATTCCTTCTCTTTAACATTGCCCTCTGTCATGGACATCACATTAGAAGTCTCAAGTCCAAGCACTAAAATGAGGAAACTTTTGGTGGGGAGCGATTTATCCCTCAACATGTTCACTTAGCACAAATATGAATTAGTCGAACCAATTTATTTTGAATATTGAATGGTTAAGATAAAAATTGTAAAGAAAACAAAAAGGTGGGAGAAGTCTTGACATGTCATTTAGTGGTGATATATTAGATATAATTCTGCTTTGAACGTTTGTTAGTTTTATATTGATATGTCTAACAGAGATTATGTTATTTGAGTCAACTTTTAGGTGCAGCTGGCTTATTCTCTGTATTTAGATCTTAGTTTCACTAGATAACAAAACTTGTCTCAAATCATTGTACCCCACTGTCAATCCTAGTAGCCCAGGGACAACTCTTATCACTTGTCATTCAAAGCCAGGGAGGCCGATCTAAACTTTTGAGTCTATGAGTTTTGAATTCTAGAAAGTGTAATTAACAAGTTCTGTTTAAACCATTACTTAAAACTCTAGCTCTACCCCTGCTAGTCAAGTGTAACTTGAGGTACAACAACATACCCAGTGGAATTCCACAAAATGGAGCCTGGAGAGGATAAAACGTATGTAGACCTTACCACTACCTTACACAGATAGAGAGGCTATTTTCGAGATATAAAACCTCAAATATAAAAGAGGTGCATAATGATATCTATGATTTTTGTGATGAGATCAGTGTCCTGTGGTTTCTTGATTTTTGTGATAAGATCAGTGCAATACCATTTGACGTATTTTTGCTCTCCTCTTTACACATGGATGCATCTTCATGTATGTTTAAAGCTTCAACTCCCCATCATTCTATTGAAGAAAAAAACAATTACTGAATCAAGATATCATATAAGAAATCAATGAGATCCAGATCAAAATTCCACTTTAATTGAAGAACACATTACAGGGTCTGTATATCGAGGGAAGAAATGTTCCTAGGGACTTCCGAAAAGCTTCATAATAATCCCATGTAGCTCAGTTTCTAGAGTCATTATCTAAGGAGACACGGAACAGAGAAGAAAATGAACATGGTTATAAATGCTAAATCATGGTATAATTTATGGATCCATCAAGACTAAAGATATGCTGTGGAGCCTCCTCTTAAGGACCCTGCTCGATCAAAATTTCTAGTGGTGAAATGTCTTGCATAACCATGGATTTTGTTTTCATAAGATGTTGGTCTTCCTGATCCATACGATTTCAAATGGCCAGACAACATCTTTGGTGGCATCTCATTGCGAGGATGTGGAGTTGGTATCATCCACAGTCCAATATTGTTTGACAGCAACCAGTATTTTCTCAGGAACAAGGGGACCGTCCTCATGATCCATCAATTTGAAGTTCCACCTCATGCGTCCTATTATCTTCTTCACCTTGATCAGTACATCTACATTGTCTCTAAGAATGACAGCTCCTTCTGGACGCAAAATACGGTCCATCTCTAAGAGAATGTCTTCGAAATCACACCTATAAAAGTAGAAAATGCTGATTTAGTCAATGACATCAGTTACTTCTTTTTTTTTCCTATCACTCCCTTTATCTGAAAATGTTTCTTTTCCTGGCTGGGGGTCAGCAGGTGGAGCTGGCATTACTATTTCAACAGTGCAATTACGAATAACAGCATATGAAGTCACAGCAGCAAAAGGAAAAATGATGGTGGATTTAGCCACAGCACAAGCAAACTTCTGCTGGTACTTCAAATATCAGTAATTATACCATACTTGATCTTGAGAAAGTTACTACCCTAAAATTTTAAGTGGCTAATCATCCACAATCAGTGTATACTTAAGTTACCTTCGGTTTTTACCATATCGCAATTAGTCCAAGTAATTGAATCTGAGGTGAAATAATCTGTTGTTTTAAACTTTTGGCATCAAATTAACCAACCTCTACAAATGCATAATAATTAAGACACAGTCCAAAAGGCTCATCAAAATAGAGAGTTCTTCACGAAAGATTACAGAAACAAGACACAGTCACAAAACCTGGCAATCACCGAAATGAGCAATGTGTATTGGTCATTTTATCTGCCAAAAGGCACAGTATTGTACAAGTTGTTTACCAGTTCTGCTTATCCTATGGAGTGCAACAATAAATAAGAATAAAGTGAGCAATAAAAATGTAACTTGAGATGATTTGTCTAAACTGCCTTATAGATCACCAACTTGTTCCTTTCTTTAAAACATGAGACTATTTTAGTTGTGTCATGTGCTTTGGGAGTAAAAAAAGAATTTGCACGTGGAAGTAATTTAGTCATTTTACTTAAGTAGCAACAAGGAATGGCCAACAATAGGACCTTCATAAAGAAGCTGCATACCACAGTGCTATTAGGCTCTTTATCTCAATGAAATACACGCTAAGAATTTAATTAGCAATATAAAAAATACAATGCAGATAAAAACTTACTTGCCGTTGTATAAACTGAAAAGGCCACTAGCATGAACGAGATCATATGTCCTTGGGTATGTAGAAAATGCTTCACACCTGAATCAAAAGATAACTATATGATCAGAGGATAGCTCTCTTACACAAGGAAGAGAAATAAATAGAAATAAACTATAAAGCATAAACCTAGTATCTTCCTTGTGAACATAAACAAATATAAACTTGACACAGGTTATTTTCTCAAACAGCATAAAACATTATCTTGACATACCTTATGCCATTTTAACAAAGCAGGAACATGTTCTGATAGAAACAAATGAGGAAATTACTTTCGTATATAAATCTTTGGTGCATTTGTGAAACATATTGATGGAATCATAGGAGACAATTTCATTAAAATTGAAATGCAGTAATCGTCTCTTTTAACACTTTGACATTTACATGGGTTGGAAGTCTTGATCTTAGCTCCAGCATGTAAACAAAACAGATTGAACTAGGGGAAAAAGAGAGTCTCTATCATGGTCCTTTGCCCGTTAAATCAACAATAACAACAACATACCCAGTATGGTCCTACAAGTGGTGTCTGGGGAAGGTGGGGTGAACTAGACCTGACCTCCACCTTTGTGAGATAGTGAGACTGTTTCTGGTAGACCCTCATCCCAAGAAAATCATTTTTTAAACAGGTTTGAAAGAAATGCAAGAGTAAAAGCTATAATGAAAATACTGAAGAAAAAGAAGTACAACACGGACTGCAATTGCATGAAGAGTAAACACAGATTGAATTACTAAAAAGTTAGATTATGAGGGAGACAACGAGAATATTTCCTTTTTGAGGAAGGACAATGAGAATAAATTCCCAATATGTTAGATCATGACAGAGACAGCAGTAACTACATTATCATCTCAATATCAGTACTATAGATCATTTTTCCACCCTTTTTGTACGTACCAGTCATGATAGATACCAATCAGTCCCCGTTCATATATAACTCCCAAGGTATTCTTCTCAGCTATTGTTGGCATAACATTCATGACCCAAAACTTGGGCGAGTGAAGGGCTGCTGCAAAACCTCCTAGTCCAGCATTCATGTCCATAATGTTGCGGTACCTTCCAGTGTCCAGGAGTTTGTTGATCTTCTTATAAGCACTTACGTGTTTCTTCCATTCCTTGCTGTCTTGTTGATATTTCTCAACAGACACTCCAGGAACTAATCCATTGGCAATTCTTGGGGGAACAGCATAAAGTCTCTCAGGGAATGGCTTTAGACTCTCGTCTTCACCATTACCATTGTTTGGTGTGATGCACATTTCCATTTTGTTGTACCTGAACCAAAGAGGTAAAAATAATGGATCAGCCATGAGCTTGATAATCAATATGAACACAACCAAGACCACTGAATATGCCTCAGATAAAACACAGTAATAATGCATTTAATACAACTGATTTCAGGGTTGTATCCCTCAATGCAAAATAACGAATTATTCAAAACACAAAAAAATCCCACTATCACATTCAGCACAAAGAGGCATTTATCGATAAAATGTGAATTACTTGGTTCTCAGGAAATCCCAAAACTAATAGCTGCAAAATTAAACCAGTTAAAATACTCAATTTGATCAGAAAACCACTTTGGACAAAATGAAGCAAGGCTTATCTTGTTTATGGTCATCAAAACAGGACAGCGCTGTTCATTGTGCAACTAGCTATAAATTATGGTACTCCTGTGGTAGTACATATATTGTGTTCAACAAGAATTAAGCACCAATTGAACAATTTCAGCTGGGTTAGTAAGCAGAAATGGCTGTTGAATAATTAGATACAAGAACTGTTAATAAGAGAATAGAGAACAGATTAAAGTCCAGAACAAATTAAGAGTGGAAAGTGCAGAACAAGTTATTGAAACTGTTTCTATCGTCAAATCAGGATGTAACTAGATATGAAGGAAAATCCTACTTTTAACATACAGCTTAAATCGAACTAATAATGCAAGAAACCTTTTCCTTTTAGCTTTTTTAGGAAGGCCCTGAGCATTGAGATGAGTTGTGGCATGCACAAGCCACTTGCATGACACAATTCTTCGTAAATTAGCAATGCGATATTTACCTTATCGGATCATGGAAAATGGATTGTCCAGCATAATTCATGAATTTTCTGCTACCTAGACAATTTAAAAATCCGCAGACTGAACTTTCTTGACATGCTATTCATTTCTAAGAAATAAGTTTCTCAAATTCAAGTAATTCTAATTTATTTCTAAAGCACCTCAAAAGGAAACTTATTTCATAGTAGAATAGAGTTGTCACTCATGGGAATTGGGAAGCATGACACACATTCACCAATTTCACTTTCCAAAGAGAAAATCTGAGTACTTCCAACACAGAAAATTGAAATAATAAATATGATGACATACCAGACACTATCTGGATCAGAAGATTTACAAATTTTGGCTGCAGAATTTTCTTGTGCAGAACGGCATGAGTCAGCATCCTTTCTTTTCTGCCAAATAGCAGTCTCACCCTTCTCAGATATCTTCTCCCAGCAAAGAAGTTTAGCAGCCTCTTCAATCTTCCTTTGTTCTTCCTCAAGATCCTCCTTGGGTCGTTGCCAGGCCTTATAATTGACCTTCCAGTTGATAGGAGGTCCAGAAAGCACCCAATAGCCTCCAGGTCTAAGAACTCGGTCAACTTCCATCATGAGGATTCCATCTATATGACGAATGAACGATTCATGCAATTAAAAAGCATTATCAAAAAGTAATATTTAGCTAAAACATACAGAAGTAAAATGCCTCCCTAATTTTAAAAATCTAACCATGTTTCTGGATATCAAAATGAGATGCATACCAGCAGCTCCCCATGGGATTAGACAACGAGAACAATGAGCCATATCAAAGGCTTTAGATGGATATGGCATTTTGATTGTTCCTAGCACACCAATAACAGCAGGCACACCCCTTTCCAGAGCAAATTGAACCTGAGCTTCATGTGAGTCTCTTGGGGCAAATGACATTGCTATAACATTCCTTTTCCAAAGATAAGCACCCCAACTTGCAACCTAGCAATTTTGAGAAATTCTTAGCCAAAACAACTAGAGACTAACAAATAGTTTCCACGTAGGCAAAGAGACACGTGTTTAGAAAAGAAAGAAGTTCACAAAGCAGAAAACATACCCCACAACCAGTGTCCAAAGCAGTCCGAACTGTCCCATTTTCGATTGGGACAACTGCAGCAAGCTGATCAATATACTTATCTGCTCCCTGAGGAAACTGTGTCCCTCCACCTGGGAACCTAAACACGTTACCCTCATATTGAACCCAGTTCTGAATGGCCTTCTCAACAGTCAAGCTCTTATATGGAGCATTAGCATAGGGAACATAATCCCGACTTTTTGGCCACGGAAACGGGGTAACATATCCCTTAGGTGCTGGAATAAGGCAATGTAACTTCTCTTCTTGAGGTGGACAATGCCTTTCCCGGTAGTTCATATTTTCTCTTGGGAAAGTCATAGCACGCTTTTGATCTTGACATGGTGTATAATCAGTGTATTGAGGATCACATGGCTTTAATTCCTCGACTTCTTCAGACTCATCAGTACTGCCTGCTTCGCCAGCGTGACGAGTTTCAAAATTGAGATTAGGCAGTATATCACAATTCTGACCAGCAGTCTTGGTGACTGCCACTGCTATACTATCTCCTTTCCCAAAACCACTTCTTTGCCATGCTCCAAGTAAATAGAAGAAGCAGCATAGACCAGCTATTATAAATATTGATACAGAAGTTCTAGTCCTATTATCCGCTGAGTTTTTGCCCGCCATTGCAGCCTGGAATGATTTCAGTACCTCATTAGGATGGCAAAGGAAATACAAACCAGATGCACATTTTTCTTTCAAGTGAAAAAAAGATACAGCGAAATCAAGACATCACAAATTGCATATAACATGGACTTTCATAATTTAGAGTAAGAAAAATACAAGCTTGTAGCTAGATCAGAGTGTGATAAATGGTTATTAAGGTCACAAGATCTTGAATTTTCTATACATAGGCTTATTATTTAAACAAAGATCCAAATTTCCTCCTCACATCACTCTCAGAATGTAAGGGCTCTCTCCATGCCAACCATTTCATATCAAATGCTACCTAAGTTCCTAAAGTTAGTCAAAATCAACTAAATCAAAATGCAGACTTAGATCAGATGAAGCTCTCATTCCCACAAGTCAGGGATAAGATGGGAAGTTGAATCACTGCAGATCCAGCATAGGTGTGAAACCATCAGAACTTTTAAACCCTCAGAAATCACTTCTTGGACATCCCACAAAAGTTGGATCTTTTAAGTGTTCAGAACTCTACAAGGATCAAAATCAGATCTTTCACAAGTTTTGAGAATCCTGGTCTACAATAACATATCCTTTCTCCAACATAATGAAACAAAACCATCAACAAACACAATGCACTACCAAAGAAGAAACTTTCAGAATTAGATGCCACAATAAATGCTCAACAACACAACTTTCATTCAACTCAGCTAATCTAATCAATGATCAATATCACCTAAAAGAAAGAACAAAAGAAGGACCAGATTTGAAACATAAATGAGCTCAGAAACGTTTTTCAAACAAACCCCACCTGTCAAATGAATCAACTAAACCAAAAAACAACAAAACAAATCAAAATCACAAATTTCCAATGATTAAATAAACAGATCACAGCTAACAGATGATTCAAGAACCACATACCAATGGCATGAAAAGATTCCAACTATTCCTTAAATGATCTCCCCCAACTCCTCTTTCCCCTTTATCAACAGACAGAATGGGTTATTGTAAGGGGTAATGGGTTATGGGTCCAGTCACAAAAAGATTCAAAATTTCAACCAAGAAACAAATTTAACAGAACCCCACTTCAAAAAATCCCAACTTTGATTCATAAAAATCGTTTCTTGAAATTTTTTCAACCAAATATATCAAACAAACACGTCTTCTTCCCTCTATTTTCCTTTCCTTTATACCAATAAAGAAAACTGGTACTTTGAAGAAAGTGAAAACTCGGGGTTCTTTATAATACTATAATCATGCTTGTTTGTTTTCTGTTTGCTAAATAAATCATTTTCCGGAATTATTATTAGTACAAAATTGGAAATTTTGGGTACAAAGTGCGCACCAATGAGATCCCAGATCTGTCTGTGGGACCTACAATAAAGATCTAGCAAGGAGAAGAAATTTTGCCGGTGCTAATGAAATTTATTTTTAGCTATTTTTTGGGTTTGAAGAGACAAAAAAAAGGTGAAAACTAATTGGTGGTTAAAAAAATAAAAGAAAAATTGGTGGTAAATCAACCGACAACAATATGAATTTTATTTGTTGTATAATGGCTCTCCGTCAATTTATTTATTTTTATCCTTTTTTTTTTACGTGTCAAGCTTAAAAGTACGAAAAAAATCTTAATAATCAAATAATTATATGAATTTTTATTTTATAGATGAGAGCTCAATTCACAAACTTGTAATCTCTTTCCCTATCCCTATTTAAAAAATAAATAAATAAAATTGATAAGAATAAAAAATCTTTTGATGCATATGATATAATTTTTTAATTTACTAACATAAAATTTAAAAATATTATTTATTTTCATAAATTTTTATTAAATTAAAATTAGATAAACAAACCAAGAGGGCAAAGGGTTATTTGCTTATGTTAGGTGATGACTAGTTTCTCGTATAAATTTTTAGTTATCCATGTATGATTTTTAAGATAATGAGATAAGAGTAAGAAAAAGCATCAGTAGAAATTACTATGTGAATAATAATTGCAAAAGGGTATATTTCTAAAATAAGATTCAAATTATTTTTTGTATGCGTATAAAGTCATATTAGATGATTCTAAATTGTACATGAGTTTAAAGTCAGTGCTTTGATGTAGAAAAGTTTTGGAATTAAATTAAGATTGCAAGAATCTTCTGAAACAAAGTTGAGTTGAAAACTTCCTTACTAATTAAGTTTCGATATAAGCTTTTATAAAAGTTAATCCAATGACTTCTAAGTTGTTTAGATATGTTATGGCCTTTTTATAAGTGATTAAAATGCATCGAATGTGGTTTGGAGTCATAAAGAACCTCAAGCACAAAGTCAAGTTTAAACCATCTATATCGGCTAAATTTCTGCAAGTGCTCATGTAAGGATCAATTTCAAACAATCATATTTTTCAGCATAAAAAAAATAAATGGTCCGTGACTTGTCAAATTAAAGATCTATGAGTCCTCTTTCCAACGCCACAAAGTTTGCCTAAATCGAATTTGGAATAAAATGTTATGTCCATTTTACTAGAGCATATATGGACTAGACAACTCAACAAGCTGGGGTCAATTCGTCGACTTGCATCACCAATTAAGCTCGCTGAATTGACTCAAAAACCTTCAGAAATTGTTACTCTAGGTTGTTATGCCGAGAAATGACCGGCTTTTTTTTTTAAATTGAAAAATTATTTCGAGAATCGGGAATCAATCTAAACTCAATTAATTTGAGAAAAATCAATTCTCGAGATTCGAAATGACACAGAGTCGCCACCTAATTT
>JAABOM020000092.1:2995815-3014149 GCA_011800125.2 Solanum clarkiae
CTTGACATGAATGAATCAAGATTAGGTATTACCTGTTTGGGGGCAGCGAACGGGACAAGAACGAGCTCGATACCGCCGACCCGATTCGAACAGTGACTTTGGCCGCCCCTGTTTCAGATTTAATTCCCGAAATCGTGCCTTGTTCGATTTGATTCTCAAAATCCCCAGAACATTCTTTGTTTTTCTGATTTTTAACTCCCAAAACCCGATTCCCCTGTCCCCGTATTCCCCACTGATTTGTGTTCCTTTCTTCACCCCGTTCCCGTTTCTCCTCTCTCTCCCCCTCTCTCCCAAACGAAGGCAAGGATTATATAGGATTTAGGGTTCGAAAATGGGGGGGAGACGGATGAAGATTTGAAATTCAAAATCGGGTTGGGGGTAGGGTCGATTCTCGAAATCCATACACGAATCACGTGGGGGGACAATAACGTTTGGGGTTTGTCGGGTAACGTTTGAAAACAAATGATTTGGTCGGATTTTTCGGTGCTTAGCGTTTGTGTTTTCACGATTTTTGGTCGGGTTATTGCGTGGTTGACTGGTTGTTGGCAAGAAGAGGAAGATGAGGAGTGGAGAAGAGGGGAAGGGAGACGAGGCGGTGACGGGTGAGGTGCGGGAGACGGTGAGGCGGCAAAGGGTGACGGGGATTTGAGGGTGCGGCGGCGTGAGGGATTTAGGGTTGGGAAATTTGAAGAAAATGAAGGGGAAGGGGTCGGGGATAGGATAAATTAGGGGCGCGTGTTAGTCACGCGCCCGCTTTAAAATTTAATTTTTTTAATTTTTTTTTTTAAATACAAAAATTGTTTAAAAAATTGTTAAAAAATATAAATAAAGTCCCCGTAAAATAATTTGACACCGTGGAGGGTAAAAATTGGGTGTCAACATAGGTGATGAAGCTCCCATTCGACTCATCAATTGGGTCGGCCGATGGATTCTCTTGATCGTCAATTTAGCAAGCAAACTCATTAAAAGGTCACTTTTTTCATCTTGATGGTTTCATTTTCATTTTCAAAAAGATATTTTTGATCTTTTATCCTCAATTAACTTCCTTAGTCCTTCTTATAAGTTAATAAAATTCATATACCAATAGAAAGCTCTCAAAATTCTTAAATTTTCTTTTTCTAAAACTCAAGAACTTTAAGAAAGAGATCTCTCCAATATATTTTAAAAAATATTTTTTATTTTTGGCTAGAAATTAAAAAATAATTTTTTATCCAAAAATTAAAATTTGATAATTTATTCGAGATCTGACCCTGACATTTGAAATAAAATACAATACTAATAATCGATCTAAGATCCGATCCTATCATCGAATTCGGGATTTGACCCCAACTTCTTACACAGAATTCGATATTCAAATTGGGCTTGACCATGACCCCAACTCGAACCTGGACACACGAACCGAGACATGACCCTTACAACCGATTCAAGATCTTACCCAAGACCAAATCCTCCAACATTCGATTTGGGATCTAATATTTGACTTGAGGCCCAATTATTATTACAATTCCCAAATTTGGACTAGGCTTCAAATTGGGATTCAATTTCTAAATCGAGATAAATTTTGGATACTAATTTGAGATTTGATGTTGACTTTGATCTAAGATTTGACTTTGACTTTAGACCTGACTCTGATCCCAAACTCAAATCAAAATATGGCCCCAATGATCAATCTGACCTTGACACCTAATCCAAGACCCAACCCTCCTTGATTGAAGACTAGACATTAAAATTAGGACCTCACCTCGATTCCAACATCTGAATAGGGACCATACGTTCAAATTGGGACCTAATTTTGATCCCAACATCTGATTTGTGACCTGATCTTGATTTGAGACATGACTTTCAAATTGGGATCCAACTTCGACATCCATCTTGGGACTTAATCTTAACACCTGAAGAGAAATTCAACTTTCAAATTGAGACATGACCTCGACATTTGATCGCGAGATTTTAATTTAGGTCATGATATTTAAATCAAAATTTTAAATTTTAAATTGAGATATGACTTCAACATTTGATTCGGGACTTCACTTTTGAATCGAGATCCACCCCCAAAACTCGATGCTAAAATTCGATACTTGACCTATTATTCAGCTTTAACTCTCGATAAAAAAATTGACTTCGACAATCAAGTAAATTCCGAATTGATATTAGAAACCAATATCCAAGATTTGAATTAGGATTTAAAGTTGAGGTGTGACGATAAAAAGAGCTTTTAAAATATATTTTTTTAATTTAAAAAATATTTAAATCAACAAAATATGAAAAAAATTAGAAAATATTTTTGTTCCAATCGCACTTTCTTTTTTTGGTTAATGGAAAGTACCAGTAGATACTCTTGTATGTGTCTTTCTAGTGAAAACAGTTGGCAGGAATGGACGACTAGAGATCATTTAGTCAATGAGATTTTGATTAATCAGGTGCGACGATTGTAACTGAGTGGGATCCACACGATGTTTCTTCTATTTTGAAAGGTGGACCACGGATATATAGTGTGGACCACGACGTAGACTAAATTTCCCCTCTTTTCGGAGACTAATGCTTCTGACGGTGGGTTTATAATTTATGTTTTTAATTTATTCTTCGCATTAAATGTTCGTACTATTCATTTGAGATGACTTATATGTAATTAATATAAATATGATATACTCTTTGTCTTATTTTATGGAGTACTTTTTGACTTGATACGATATTTAAAAAAAATACTCTCTCTGTTCTATTTTATGTAGAGTCATCAAAATGGACTTGGCTCGTGAGGCCCACCCAACCCAACCCTTAAATCAAATGAGACTGGGTTAAATATTTTACTTTATTTATGAATGAGGTTTTTTAGCCAGTCCTAATTTGACCCGCTGGCCTCATAGGTTCAACTCGCAAGTCTCAAAGACCGGTTCGTAGCCCGCAAATTTTTAAAATATTTATTATAGATTTAGTTATTTTTTAAATAGTATTTTATTTATTAAGATTATGGACATCTTTTATAATTTATTGTCCCATTAGATTTTTAATATTAGCCCATTATTAGTTTTTTGTTAAGTTTTTAAACTGACTTGTGTAGTTGTGTTGTTGAAAACTTTTAAACCAATTAGTTGTAATCTTTTACTATTGTGTTTTTATGTCTAATTTGTTGTTTCTCCTTTGGTTATTTATTTATCTTGTTCATGATAAAAAATGATCGATGTTTTATGGTCTTTCTAAGATGTTAATATTGTCCATATTATAGTTGAAGGGTCGACCCATCTCAACCCGTGACCCACATAGGACTGAGTTAGGCTGCTATTTTCTAGGTCCTTTAATTAAAAAGGCCAGCCCGTCCTAGTCCATTTAACTCTCTAGCCCGTTAGTGTTGGGTTGGGTTGGGTTGACCCATTTTAACAGCCCTAATTTTATGTTGCACCTTTTGACTTGGTACAATGTTTAAGAAAAAAAGGAAAACTTTTAAAACTTATGGTCTAAAATCATTTTTAGATATTTGTGTAGTTGACAATCATTTCGTTAAGGATAAAAAGAGAATTTTAAGGGTAAATTGTTTCCAATTTGAGTAAGGTAATATTCTTTTCGGGAAGGAGCAAAAAGGAAAGAGTGTCACATAAAATGGGATGGACGAGGTAAGACTTTTGAAACTTGTGGTTTTAAATCATTTTGAGATATTTTTGTGGTTGAGAATCATTTCATTAAGGATAAAAAAAGAATTTCAAGGTTAAATTGTTTCCAATTAAAGTAAGATAACGTTCTTTTTGGGACGGACCAAAAAGAAAATGGTACCACATAAAAAATAGGCGGAGGGAGTAATTTTTTATTTATTTATTATTTTTAAACAAATATGTCAAATAAAAAAATTAGAGAAAATAATAAAAATAAATTAAGAATCAAATGACACATTAGATATTATTCTTTCTATAATGGTAGTAGTAAGATCTGTTTTGTTTTTCTAATAGTGAGGACAAATTTGCTTTTATTTTCAACAATCTAATGCACACTCTACTATCCTCGGATTCCACTTGTGAAATGTCACTAGGTATGTTGTTGTTGTAAACGAAAAAAATAATTTTTTTTCTTTTTTATTCAACTCACATAAACATTTTTTGCAAATATAAAAAATAATACAAAAATACGTGTTTGTAAATTTCAAAAGTTCCAAAACTTGAAACAAACGCAAGTGAATAACTCCAATGTTTTTTTTTTTTTTTCTATTTTTCTTCCCACTTGCTATGCCAAAAATGTAAATGAAAATTTTGAGAATAAAATAGTAGGAGATAAAAATAGCAAATCATTAAAAAAAAAAAAAGCAGCATAATTGAAGAAGCAAAAAACAACAACAACAACATTACCCAATGCCTCAAAGGCTCCCGCCCATTGCGGGGTAAGGGAGGTCGGATGTACACAGCCTGACCCCTATGTTGAAAAACATAGCGCGGCTGTTTCCGAATGACCCATGATGAGAGTCGAAAGTTGCATTGACTAACTGCTACTTCACAATTGAAAGAAGCGCAGACAGTTTAAAGAGCTATTTTGCTTTATTCCATAATACCCCAAAGCCAAAAAATAGTGAATCTTTGGCTCCATCCGAGATTGATGGAAGGAAGAAGCAAAAAACAGATCCCGTTTTATTCAATTTGGAATGTGGGAATCTGCCTTACTTAATTATGGACCTTCTTACTATAATAATAATAAATTAAAATCACATCTTAAGAAAATATGTTCTTACCATATCAGACAAGACATTATTATTTTTTTTAATTATTTTGGTATATTAAAACATATTAAAAGAAGGTTCCAAGATTGAGATCGGACAAAATATGGATAAAGTATAGTTTGCAACATATTTGAACCACAAAACGCTATAATTAACACAAGTAAATCACGATTTTAGAACATAATTAGAATAAATTTAGTAGAATTTTTTTGTTTTATCAAAAGTTTCAAACAACAAATGTTAAATTAGTTAACGTCCAAATTTTGATTACTTTTTTTTTTTTATAATAGAGGAATTCCTTTTTTTTACTTAAAGAAAAAGTTATTTTATCAAAACTTTTCACTTTCTTCTTCGCATTTCACGCTAATTCTTACTGCACTAGTCCCTAATCTGACAATTTGGTAATTCGACCCCACGTTACAAATTGAAAGGTTTTCTAACCACGTTTTGAAAATTGACTGGAGGGTCTGCATGAAGATTGTCAAAGTAAAATTTACAATAAATCATTACTCAGTTCGAAATAAAACACTTTCATTGTGAATAAATAAGTCATTGATAAGAAGTTAGGCTATTAATTAAAGTTAATCTAACGACTTTATTTTTAATGGACGAACAAAAATTTATCCTAATTAATAAGAGGATATGAAGATAAAAAAGACTCAAATTTTTCACTAAATTTGTGTGACTCTTTAACTTTAAAAAATGATAGGAAGTGAAAAGGTAAAAATAAATTCTTTCCAATCAATACATTCACTATAATAATAATTTACCATTTAATTGAATTCCTACCCCAAAAACATTTCATATTGCTAGCATTTAGCATATAATAAGGTAAGAAGTAATTTTTAATAGTCAAGTAAATGGTAAATCTATTTCTCATTTAATTGATTTGATTTATTTATTAGTAGGTGAATATATTAGTAGTATAGAAATGGTGTTAAGATAAATGGTAAAATGTAATTTAAATTTTTTATGAATATTTTAGTAACCCAATTTTATAAAATTTGGGGCTTCCTCTTATTGATTGATAATGTCAATTCGATTTGAGCAATGAATTACTGTGAATTTCACTTTTAGAATTTTGCTACGGACCCTTTAATCTTCCAAAACTTATCAAATTGTGGCTAGAAATCTTTAAATGTTTTAATGTAGGGTTTTATTATCGAGTTGGGGAGACCAATGCGAGGGAGAGTGAATATAAAACGAGAAGAAGAAAGTGATTTTTTTTTATAAAATAATTTTTTCTTAAAGTGAAATAATTTCTTCCATTTTATAAAGTGGAAGAAAACTTTTATTTTGTATTAAAATTTAGATGTTAATTGATCTAACATCTGCTATTTAAAAATTTTATTATAATGAAAAAAAATCCACTAAGCCTACTTAAATTACCTTCTAAAAATGTGATTTACTAGTGTCAATTTTATCTCTTTGCAGGTCAAAAAATCCAGAAAGTATTATACACTAATTTTTATTTTTTTCCTTCTTTCTTTCATCTTTGCCCTTTTCCTCCATCTTTGGATAAGATGTCTTGATATTTTTGCCCTTTTCCTCCATCTTGCATTATATGGTCAGCATGTTCATATTTTGTATCATATTTAGGGTTACATAATACTTGTTTAATAGTAATATTTAAAAAAATATTTATCACATCGATAAATATTACGTAGTTAAACCTTTTTTAAATAGCAAAACACTTTGCTTGCTCGATTAAATCTAGAAATGACCCCTTCTTTTACATTGTGATGATGTTTCTAAGACTAATTCCAACAAAATAACAAAATTCCATATCCTTATCATTAGTTGGAGGTTTGACTTTTGTGTGGGGTGCATGGACTACATTTTTTAATACATGAACACACAATTAAAATTTGATGTTAGTCGACAAGTAAATATTTTAATTTTGATAATGTATATTTAGATTTTTTTTTTCACTTTAGTTTTTGAAGTTAATTTGACCAAATTTCAAAGTTAAATTGAATATTTAAAATCTAAAATTCAGATGGTTGAAAATTATATGAAAAATGTTATAAGTTGCAATCCTTCTCATATTAATATGATAAAAAAATATATAATATTGGTCAAATTTTATGTAGTTTGATCTCGATACGTGAACTAGTGACAAATAAAAGTGAATAGAGAGAATATCTTAATTTTATGTATTTAATGCATCAGACTTAAATACTTTAAAGTAATCATCTAGACATATCTAAAATTTATGTGTCACGTTAGCATCGATATTCACTAGATATAATCGGGACAAGTTGGAGTATGTTATTGTCCATCGATATCAAATTAATATATGCATTTTTAAAATTGAAGTGCTTACTTGTCAATTTGGATCAAATTTGAGTATGTATTTATGACTTTATATTGTATATTTTTTGTTTTTTTTTTCAAAAAAATTTATTTGATACCCAATATTTATTAGGATTTAATTAACTTTGAATTCGTTAGGAGTGCTGGTCATATGATTGGACTTTACATTAGTAGAAATTTGAAGGTTATGTGGGGTAATATAATATCATTCTAGGAATGGTTTTAATATGTGGAAGCAAATAAAGTGTAATCATTGCATTGTTATATTTCCTTTTGCTGTCTTCCATTATTCAACAGAGGAAAGTAAAGATCTCAAGATATTTTGCCCTGAATTATCTCCATAATTATATAACTAGATCTCTGTATAATTGTAAGGAGAGGTCGCATGTGATTAACTAGTTGGTGAGATAATAGTTTATCAAGATAACGATCAGTAACTGATTCGAGAAGATAATCAATTATATTGAAACTAAAACACGACCCAAACTTCTAGAAAAAATAACTAAAAGACTTTTCTCTCAGACTCGAAGATAAAAAATGGACAATCTCCTTTTTAATCATCCTACTAGGATGGAGCCGCTCCCTATCAGAATATCTTAAATATATTATTATTGTATATAAAGCATGGTCAGCTTGTTCATTTTCTGCATGCAACATGGTAGACATTTAATAAGGTACCTTACATAATATTTCCCCGTCTCAAATTAATTGAATTTTTGAGGCTTTTTTCAAGATTTAAAATAGTTAAATTTTTCAAAGTTCAAGATGAATGTTTGAAACTTTTTCCATATTTGTCCTTTCATTTATAAAACTTTTACATTTTCTATGAAATAAATTACACTATATATTTATGATTTTACAAAGGACAATAGTGGAAAGAATAGTGTAAAGTTTGTCTTTAAATGTTTTTCTTGATATGTGCATTATCTCACAAATTCAGTTAATATGAGACAGATGAAGTAATACATAACTGATCAAAGTTGTGCAATTACATTAATGATCATGTGCTCTAGTTTTAACATTATTTAGATTTTAAAAATCAAATTAACTAATTAAATTTAATGATATTTTTTTTACAGTGTATTTGAAATTTATATAAGAAAAATAGATTAAAATTATAAGTGTCAAATATATTAGTAATGATTTTTCTATAATTAGATGAACTGCCAAAAAAATGACAAATAAAACAATTGTTTTTAGTTTGAATCATAGCTTCGTTATGCTCCCTTAGTTCTTTCTTTTTAAAAAAAATAAAAAATTGTGCGTTATTATATATGCACACACATTATTTTTTCTTTTCTTTTTTTTTAATCAAGCTCTAAAATAAAATAATATATAATACATAGTATTACAAAGAATGGAGATGATTTATTTTTGAGTTCAGTTTTACCAAAGGACTATGAAATGTCAATTTATCTTTACCTTTTTCTTTAGTTTTAAGAATTAATGTAATATATTTAATAATCTAAACTAACTTAAATTGTTAGATTTCAACATTTGAAACTCAGAGAAGGTAATCAAGGGAGAATTTGATCAATAATGACTCAAAGAATGATGAAAGGATGGAAGTAAGAGCAGAAAAATTGAAAAAAAATGGATGAGTCGTTTCTGATGATACAAATATTTGAAATTTAAGAAATAAATAGCTTGACGAATTATTTCACAAAATTTAGAAGGATATTTTTTAATTCTTTTTTGTAAAAAGAGATGTTTTGGACAGATATATTTCGTGGAAGTTTTCTAAATGGGAAATTAAAGAGTACTATTTGTTAGATCAAAAAATGAACCTAGTCCACCAAAAATATCCTTTTTATAAAATTATAATTAACAATAAAAGTTTCAAATTTGTTGTATACTTTAAGAAATGATTCATAATTGTTTTTTTCTTGAATAATTAAAATTAAATATACTCATATTGTTTTAAGATTAGTCCAAATAAATTCCTAATTCACTAAGTTTTAACACAAAAACATTTTTTACAAGGAAAAAAAAGTTGTATGAAATGGTTAACCTCTCAATCTCTATAAGACAGTGATAAAATTTATGTATATTTTATCTTTATTCAAACTTGTAGAATTTCACTGAATATATTATTATTAAATTTTAAGAAATGATTCATTATTCTAATAACACCATCTTTCTTTAACACACATAACATAATGACAATATCTCTATCCCTATGCTTAAATAACTATTTAAATATGACTCAAACAATGAACAAATGCATCACTAAGTTAAATTTTCCCATCCATCAACTATCCTTTCAGATCATTGATAATAATAGAAAAACTCCACATCGATATCCTAATGCTAAAACAAACTTGAGATACATAAATATTTGCTATTTAGTTTTTCTATTTTTCATCCCATATCTGCATTGAAACTTGATTATTTCAGATTCGTGCCATATATAAGATCTCATTCAAAAAAGGTGATTCATTGGTAATATTGCAATGGTCAAAGATATATAGAGTTATAGTGGTTGAAGGTCGATAATCTTCTAGCACATATATATTCACTCAATGAAAGTAAGATTTTTGAAAGTTATGATCTAAAATAAATCTTAATATGAGTAAATAGAGAATTTTGAAGTTAAATTATGAATATAGAAAAGTAATATTTTTTTTTAAAAATGAAATAAAAAAGAAATGTATTACATAAATTGAAACGGAGCAAATAGCGATTTTCATTAGTTAAAAGTTGGTCAATTCCCATATTTTAATTTTAGATCTATTTTCTAGCAATGGGATTTCTTTTGACTATCAAAATTGTTGGAGCAAATTGCACTCTGTACTAAACATGAAGAGTCTACATGCAAATATCACAAAGAAGTAAATATTATTTCAGTATTGATACTCCATTCTACTTTAATTTCATTTTCACCTCCCTAAACTTCTCAGAAAACACACATCCACAATCCTTTTCCCCTTATCTCCACCAAAACTTCAATTTTCTTCCTAGCTATTTGAACTTTCAAACAATGGCTAGCAATTTATGTATGACTCTCACTCAATCTTCACCCTTTTCTCCAAAACTTTATTCATCAAAAAACCTTCTTCAGAAATCACATAGAATCTCTATTACCCCATTGACCCCATTTCTCAAATTTCAAGATTCAGCTCCTAGTCAAGCTTCTACCAGAGGGTTTACTATATGTTATTCTAGTCCCAGAAATGGTCCTGATTATAAAGTAAGTATAGTAAACTTCAAATTGGCAATAAGGGTATCTTAAAAATGTTTTTTTTTTGTAGTATTTCTTGATTGTGGTGTTGGCTTAAATAGCTATTAGGTGGAAGTAATTGTGCTTTTTCACAGTGATTTAATGGAATCTTGAAATTGAAACTGATAAATTTGAATGTTTTGGGAATGAGCTTCTTAGATTGGTTTTTGTATGAGTAATTTTTGTGTTTTTGGCCCTTACAGGGAAGTGGACCTGATTGGCCAATTTTGAGACGCTGGGATGTGCCATGGAATTGGCAAACTGTTTCACTGTCATCGCTTGCGTGTGGATTAAGGTGTAATTTTATTACCTGAAGTGTAGTCTTACTGTGAATTGTAAAAAGATTGAACCTTTTTGTAATGGGATGTACTATTGCAATAGTTTTGTTCTTTTTGTTGGTGTAAACATCTTTATAAGCTGAAAGTCTGTTGTCTTGGAAGCATAATGAGTAACTAGCAACCAGTATTGGTCTTGGGAGGAAGAAGCTAACTAATATTCAGGCAGTTTTGTTTTGACAGGACTGATAGAGACAGCATCAATACCATTTGTAGGACTTGATGTAGAAGCATTGAGCTTGGATGAGAAGGCTGAAATTTTGTTCGCTGATCAAGCGTATGGGACAGTCGTTTTAGCAGCATTTTCACATTGTGTCCAATCTCCACGATTCTGATGTTTTGTGTACTTTTTTGGTTTTTTCAGTATAACAACTGCAGTAGTGCTAATAGTCCTTTATACTCTCACCAAGTCATCTCAACCACTTCCTGATGACATATATCGTTATGGTAATTAGCGTTTTTCGATATGAAATGATTCATTCATCTGTTGCTTTATTTGCAGTTTCCTCCACTATAAATGTAATACAGCGTGGTTGATTTACTATCTGTTAGTATTCCAGATCTGAAGGAACCTTTCAATCTCCAGAGAGGATGGCTTTTGTGGGCTGGAATTGGTCTAGTGGGGGCAATAGCTGCCATTTCTTTAACAGGAGTTGCAATGTCTACTTTCAACGGTGAGCCGCCACAAAGAGAGGTTAGAATTGAACTAACAGTTCATCCAATCTTTTCGATTGAGAATTTCATTCTCTGTATAACCTTTGAAGACAATAAAAGTGCATTTTTCTCCTCTTTGATGTTTTCTTTTTTTCCTCATTTAATTCCTTAAAACTTGTTACAGACTGATGCTCTTGCCCGGTTACTCCCATTGATAGGCTCATCAAGTATCAGGTATTTCCAGAGGAAGTTTGAAATTATCTGTATATTATACCCGTTATCAATATATCGATTGTTTTTGTGTCAATTGCTATCATGCTACTTACTGAGTACTTATGTAGTTATGTAAGATGTGCAATTGAGTAACCAGCTTTCTTTTTTATGTAGCACTGTTTCTCTGCTGGGCATTACTGGTGTACTTGCTCCAATTCTTGAGGAGACTGTGTTTAGAGGATTTTTTATGGTCTCTCTGACTAAGTGGTATAATTCTTTCTTTATAAATTTGATTACAGATATACTATTGCTTCACATTTGTTAGAACTGGCTCTATGTGACTGTGAATCTTCTGGACTTCGTTGAAGAAGCTTGAAAAATGAAGGGACGAAACGTTTTAAAATTATTTTTGAATTGTTCAATTTTTGATAAAGTTGCTACCCACTGATCATTATTTTTTATAAGCATGAAAACACAATAAACATGTAAACATTCTGATTTCACTAGTTGATCTACTTTTTTGCTTTTATATTCCCTCTTTGCCGAGGAGCTCCTGTCATAAAAGGTGAATACGATTAGTAGGGATGCCCCCTATAGCTCTTTTTGAATGGACATTTTAGATATCATCATCTCGAGCACGATTTTGCCATCCTGGGATTTCTTTCTATAGATTCTGCCAACTGTGAAGAGGAGCCCTTGACATGACTGGTAAAGTCGTTGCCATTTGATCAGGAAGTCAAGGGTTCGAGTTGTGGAAACAACCTCTTGCAGAAATGTGGAATAAGGCTTTGTACAGTAGACACTTGTGATCCATCCCTTCCGCAGACCCCATGCATAGCGGGAGCTTAGGGCACCAGGCTGCCTTTGTAGATTCTGTTTACTGCCTTGCTCTATGCATTAAATGTCAAGTGTGAACCTTCTCAAGTTAGAAAATATTTTTGGGCTTGATCGGTTGACCCTTCTATGATTAGCTTAGAACTATGATGTTATCTCTTGTACATTCTGTTGTGGATGTTTTATAATTAAATTTGGTTTTAAAGGGAATTAGGGGGGAAGAATGCCTACCTAATTATTGAATAGCAACATGTGAACCCCAGTGAGGATCAATATACATTAGGAAGTGTCTAAGAGAGTTATACATGCTAGCAAAGACCAATAGCTGGACTTTGCCTTCTAGGTCGAGCTCGTCGCACCGGGCTTACCTAGTGCGAGTTAGCTCTCATGTGTGGTTTTAAGCTATTGCATAATACCGGGGGTTTTACCCCGTGCACATCCAAAAGGTAGCAGCTGGGGGTTTCCCTTGTCATTAAAAAAAAAAAAACCAATAGCTGGACCTTTCTGTGTCTTTTGACTAGAATGCAATTGAGAGAGGATGTCAAACACAAAATGGGGTTGTGAGTTTTGACAAAACTTTTGCCCTTGACTGGATTTCATTCATGAGCTAAACAGTTAAAAGGCACATTTAAAAGAATACAAGAGAAACCAGCTGAAGAAAGCCATCTTGACTTAGTTATTTATGGCCAATTCGTACATACATATGCATGTCTAATGTGGACAAGTGACTTGATGCTTCATTGTCTCTCATGCTTTTCCATTTCTCCTTTCAGGGTACCTACACCGCTTGCAGCGGTTATTAGTGGTGCTGTATTTGCTCTTGCACACCTCACTCCTGGACAATTTCCTCAGCTGTTTGTTCTTGGTATTGCTTCCTTATTCTTAAACGTAAACGACATTGGACTACAGAAGAGTAAAAGCAGAAATTACAAAAAGGAATAACATAATTGAGTTTTACTTCTGAAATTCTCACAAAATTTCTTTTGTTTAGAAAAAATAGTTCTAGTAAGAATTGTTTATACTTTCTGAGACAGGATCAACAACCTTGTGTAGTTTTTGAGCTAATATTTCATTCGATTTTAGAGGAATTAAATGAAGAACACAGTAGAATGGATACAAAAGGTTCATGTAGTTGACCTCTACTAGCTCGGTGTTAATTGATTTCACCGTTTCTTATCATTGCACTTGTCTTCATGTTTAATGTGAGCTGAAAAATGACATGCATTCAGGGACTGCTCTGGGGTTTTCTTATGCTCAAACACGGAACCTCCTAACCCCAATCACAATTCATGCTTTCTGGAACTCTGGTGTTATTTTGCTTCTGACCTTCCTTGAGGTAATCTTC
Source organism: Solanum clarkiae (assembly GCA_011800125.2). Classification (NCBI taxonomy): domain Eukaryota; kingdom Viridiplantae; phylum Streptophyta; class Magnoliopsida; order Solanales; family Solanaceae; genus Solanum; species Solanum clarkiae. The sequence continues at coordinate 3,009,429 of JAABOM020000092.1, forward strand.
TCCTCATACGCTCACTTCTTTGTGAAGTCATTTAACGCATGGCAACTTAGGATTACAGTACCTGTTGCCATATTGCTTTCTGATAATATGCTAGTCTGATTTCTTCCTCTAAACTCTTTTGTATATAGCTCCAAGGGTATGATATCAGGGAAATAATACAAGCAACTTGACCAAATGCTAGTTGGAGCTTGTATGGAAAGTGAGAAGCTGCGGAAGCTTCTGTTCATTTCTCAATAATCTGTTGTAGGTTGAGTAGAGAGTTTTCGTTTAATGTATCCTTGTGTGTATAAGTTAGTCGGGGATCAGTTATATGAATGAATTTTTGATAGCTATTTTGCTTCATTTCAACGTGTTGATAGTATTTATGAACTCGGTGCTGAGTCATTACGTTATTCTTTTTTAAGGACAAAGACGAATTTCATGTTCCAAGTTAGGATATAATGTCAGGGATAATTAAGTGTTATATCATGTTCTTCCATTTTACTGTTATTTATTGTTTAGTTTAACATGTCATTTGTCTTTGCTATTATTTTTTCTATATTAATTATTTGTTATTAATATTTTATTTTATTTTTATTGATTTTGATACGTAAACAACCTCTTTTATCTTTATAAGATAAATATATATTGCATACACACTTGACACTATTCTCCTTAAATTCTAATTGTAGAATTACATCAGATATGTTATTGTTATAGGATTTTATATTCAAAAAAGTAATTTTGATATTAAAATAAAATAACTTTCACTTAGTATAGTACTCTTTGTGTTTGAAAAAGGAGGATTTATTTATTTTTAGTTTGTTTAAAAAAGAATAACCTCTTTTTATTTTTGTTTATTTTCAATTTCAATTTTTCATTTAACATATTTAAGATTAAAACATTAAAGGATATTTACAATATTAAAGGATGTTTTTTTGATATATTTTTACATTAACTTTATTTTAAGATTATAAGATTAAATTTTGGTTATTTTCTTAAAACTTCTGCATTAAGTTAAGTTAGATATATATATATTTTTTTTTAAAAAAGTGAGGAAGTATTATTTTTCAACTTCTTTCACATAGTACAAATTTATTTTTTTCAAAAAGTAGGACTTTTTTTTTGTCCAAAATGGCTACAGTGTCGTCTGGACGCGTTTTAATGAATGATTGTTTCTTTTTAAATTCATTTTTTGTTTATTATGTCTTTGACACAATATACATATAAGGCAAATATTTAAATTTGATAGGAGAAAGAAAACATATATAAATTAAATAATTAGTTCATCTTTAATATTATTTTTTTCCTTTGTAGAAAATGTCATGATTCAAGAAGAAAATTCAGAGTACATTAATTAAGGTGTGTGATAAAAGAGATTCTGATTTTACCAAAAAAAAGAAAAAGAAAAGGTTCAAAATAAACAAATATTCTTTCCGTCTATTTCTATTTGTCTATTATATTATTTTAAAATATTCAATAATAATTGTCCAATTTATAAAATTAATGAATAATTTATCATTTGTATCTATTTTGTCCTATTTTTAAATGATATTCATTTTTCAATGTTTAGATAATTTATATTTAATAAGAGCATTTAGTAAAATTATTCTATCATTTACTATTTCTTTGTCTCTTTGTCAAATCAATAATGAATAACTATTATTGGAGAGTACTCTACATAATAGCATATAACATATGAGAAATGACATAGAAACAGGAAAAAGATAAATAGAAATCTATATATATACACAAAAACTTTACCTTTATAGATGATTGATATTTATCTTTTTCCTATTTTATGTCATTTATGTTAGTTGTTATATTATGATAAAAATAAAACTCAAAAATCATTTTCTTATTTGGGTATTCTTTTGGATTTCTTAAAATTCAATCATATACTATTTAAAAAAACTCAGCAAAGACTATTAACCATTAAATCAGCTTTCCTTAATTAGGACTATCTATATTTTCATCATTAATAAGGAATATGAAATATTGAAATAGCAACAACTTAAGATTTTTTATTATAAAAAATAAGAAATACTTACAAGCAATATGTTATTTGAAGAACCCTCCAAATACACTTTTGCTGCTAAAGACAATAATAAAGTCAGTCATTTTTCATCATGCCTTTTTATTCTTTAAAAAAACATTTTTTCACATGATTGCCAAAGTAAAATTAGAAATATATTTATGTAGTACCTTCCTATGGATTCTTGAGCTTCCATGCATTTATTAATTTAATTAGTCTTTATTCAATTATTCAATGCTAACTCTTCAAAATTCTCCAATTTTCTTTTCTTGTAATGACAAAAGTAAAAAAAATAAAAAAAGTAAAGAGATTGATGGAAGGTTATTATGGCCACTTAATTTTATAGGATTATTTTTATCTTTTAGTAAGGGGTTTAGATTGACTTATTTTTTTAGCTTTTGACTTTCAAGCATTTTTTAAGTTTTGAAAGTGTTTAGCTAACACAAAAGCAGGGGATCTTAACTTATGACTTTTAACTTAAAAACATTTAAAAAATATCAATCCAAACATCCCCTTATTTTAATTTTGGAAGTTCCGGCTTATAATATTGTTAGAACTAGAATTAGTATTAGTATTTGTAAATCAACTTTCAACTATTATGCTTCCTATTTTGTCCAAAATCAAAGCAGTCCCAACCAAATCCGCGTAGGAGAAGGAGTTATAGTTTGATTGAATTATAAATTTATTAAAGTGCAGGTGATAGACATAAAATAGAAATCCTAATTTACATATTCTAAGTACAAAGGAATTGAGAAGTATTGGTAAATTCTTTGCCTATTCATGATGTTAGCTATGAGAGACAGCCTTTTACTTATTCACGATATGGTCCAAATAATCCTCTGCAACTATTCCTTTCTATTCGACGTCACCTGCCACAGTCGTACAACGTAGAACAAGATTTTGTCATCTCAATTGTTTTTCTTAAAAAATATCAAATAGAAAATCGAGTTCCTAGAACTTGTGATTTGATGCACTAAATTCTGAACAGTTTATATGGTTCTGAGCATTAAATGTTGTTTATTGTGGGTGCAATATTGTAATTGATTACGAGGACAAGCATTGCATCAGTGGCAGCATAGACTAAACATTAACAGAGGAACACATTGAATGGTCTTTAAAAAGATGGCAGAATAACAAGTTTAGGAGGCAATGAATTCATCAAAGCAAAAGAGAGCAGTATTTGGGAGTGTTTATAGGAGTAAGCGTTGTGGAGAGCAATAGCAACTTGTGCAGCAGTGGAGTCGACTTGTTGAAAGTTTTGATCCCCTCACTCTGCAGGTTGAAGCTTCTACTTGCCCAAGCCTGAGCTTGTGCCTTCGGATAGAGTAGACAAGGAATCTTGCACCATCGTTCAAGGTGTTTTTGATCTCCACGGTACCTTAGGCTTGGAGAGAGCTTTCTTTCTCCATCTTCCATTAGCAACAACATATCCCATACTGGCCAAGGTTCGAAGATCATAGGTTGAAGCAGGATATCCTTGAAGATACAAGAGATCACCATCCCATAGGGTAGCAGTCCCACTGGAATCTTGACATCTTTCAACCATATAACCGACAATCCATTAAGCCCAGTTGATTTTGATCAGACAATAATTCTCAGATAGCGAGCGAGTTAAGAGAAGTTTCAATGATGACACTCAATCCATTTCACTGCAGGACAAAATGTTTAATATCAATCAAGAAAATAAATCAATTCGACCATATCTAATTGAAATCAAAGAGATTCTATTCCTAAAATAGAATGGCAGCGAATCACAAAATGACCTGACGACATGGTGGAATTCAAGATAGAATCGACAACTAGCAGCTAAATGATTGTGAGATTTCATGAAATCACTAGGGGATCAACAAGGCTTTCTACATAGATTTCTGCAGCAGCACATTCCTCAAATCGATCAGCAACCTCTAGTTGTCTCGTTGAACTATCATATATCATGATTACTGGGGGAAGTAAAAGTAAAATTTCATCCTTATTGGATTGGTAACACAGTGCCGAGAAAATGGATGTAGAGATTATAAATTCCCCCATAGGATGATTGACTGTGAAAATCTTTGTCCATGACACTTTAACTCCACAATCCTTCATAATCCACACATCAGCATTAGTCACAAAGCACAGAAAGGTGACTTTCCACCACTCCCAACGCCAAAGGATAACTACCTTTCCCATAACTGTCCGGAAGTTCCAACCTTCTCCATGTCTCGTCTGCTAAATCAAGAGAAATGATGTTGCACGTATTGATCCTATCAACATCAGCAGATAAAGTCCAATAAAGCTTTCCATTGACAAATTTACCAGAAAATTTCCCTGAAAATTATTGATTGTTCTCCAAGAATCAGCCCTCAAACTGTATATGTTGACTACAGTATCATACGAACCACTATACTCATAAATACACTGAATAACTACCACTTTGTAATCGTCATGTAATAGTAAGCGCAATCCTTCCTCAATTTAGTTCCAAACGTAGGCAGTTTCTTAGACTTCTTGATTGTGGGGTTCCATAAAACTGGTTCCTCTGTCTTACTGTGCAGACAAATCAATCCATTGACAGAACCCACAATCCAATTATAAATAACATGGGAGAACCAATGCCAAATAACTCAGTGCTTCGTTCTTTGTGAAGTATGGAAGGGAGACGGCATACCTTGAAATTGCATGTGGATTCTTGAAAAATAATCCTGTGGTGGTTGTATTGTTTGTCATT
>JAABOM020000092.1:3066435-3082032 GCA_011800125.2 Solanum clarkiae
ATTCAAACACCATATTAATTTTATAAATAAATAAATTACCCATTAATTATCTACCATGCAGAAAACAACTCTTGGATGAAGTTAATGCTATACGATCGGTAGGTGAAAGAGAAGTACGAAAATTAAACCTATGGATGATAACGGTGAGGTGTGCATCAAATTGGCACCACTAATAAAAATATATTTTTATAATTAATAATAATTTAATTTTAAATTTTTAAAATTTATTTTAATATAATTTTTTATTTTTTATAGATATTTGTGCCTTACTTTAAATAATTAATTTTTTTAAAAAAAAATTATAATATCACATAAATAAATTAAAACAGAGCGAGTATCAAATTACACGAACTTCCATTAAAGCTATTATTGTCGTTGGGAAAAGTTATAGTATATCATTATGAACTCGTGACTACGCAAGGACAATCCACCTTCATGATGAACTAGAAGATTTAATTTAAATATGTTTAGTAATTCTTATATAAATATAGAGTATATTTATCGAGCGTTATTTTGATGATTTACTATATAGTAACAATCCTTTTTATTTTATTTATTTAGTATAATAATAATGATACAAAATTTATTTTAATGAAATGAAAATTTATATTAGCAATCCCAATTTATTTGGGACTACATAAGACATAGTAAGTGTTATCTATTAGTCTAAAACGATAATAGATATATTTATTTAAGCAACCAAATGTTCTTGAAGGCTCAAGCCTCTAGCAGCATCAAATGGTTTATTATATACTTCACTCACCAAAAATGGGATAATGACTTTGGAAAGTTGGTCAGATGATAAGCATTTTCCTTCTTTCAAATTTTTAAAATTATGATTTGTAAGTTCAAGTTATCAAGAGCACAACAAAAATGAAACTCCCAAGGAGAGGTTAAAAAAATAGGAAAAATAACTCTTATAAACCCAAAAGAGAAATCAATTACAAACAACTACCCTGTTACTTTCATACCACATGTTTTTAACGATTTTTGCGTGTTTGATATAATGAGAGTATATATATACTTTGATGATATAAAAAAGGAAGAGACAGTGCTTCAGTGGAACTACTTGATATCGTCAACTATAATATACTCTGATGGAATCAAGGATGAAAAAATTGCTTGATGCCATTAGAATATATAGATGCTACCAGAATTTAAAGTTTAATATTAATTGAGACGTTAGTAAATAAGATTTTGTGATTTTAATAGTTCTCTCTTAATTATTTCTTTTTTAAAGAGCCAAATCCTATATGATACTGATAGTATATCAATATACTAATGGGGTACTATATAGGATTAAGCTCATATACAGTCAGAATCTTAATTATTTTTTGTTTATTTCTCAAAAAAGAACTTAATCCTACATGATACCAATAGAGTATCAATATACTAACAGAGTATCACATAATATTAAGTTCAGTTCTATATGATACGATTATGGTATCACATACTAATGGAGTATCACAAAGTAGTGAAAAGTTGATGTCATGCACAAAAATAAGAAAAGTGAAAATGGGTAAGTAGGTAAATAATTTGAGTTAAGTCCATTTTTAATAATAATTTACTATTAGATCCATTCTGTGTAGTTTTCTTTAAAAAAGAAAAAAAAAAGAAAAGAAAAAGGCTCCTTGGGTCTAATAATTGTTCTCAAATTCCCATTAGGACGTAATGGGCCACATTTGCGAAGAGTCTTTCAGCACTTGCTATTGGGTTCTGCAGCCCATTATTGAAAGATGGGCTATTCTGAATTGTGGAGGCCTTATGAATCAGTTACCCTTTGCCATTTTTTATAATTAAACCTAGTTGTTAAAAATATTTTAAAATAAATGAATTTTATTGAAGTTTAAGAATATTTTAATTACTTAAGAGGAATTATCTTTTTTTTTTAAAAAAAAAAATGAAATGTTCATCTACTTTAAAATCTCAAATAATGATTATTTTTACGTACTTTTAAACCTCAAAGAATGATTATTTTTACTTTTTCGAAGAGCCTGAGAAGAATAAAAATGATAATATTTGACAAATTTTTTAAATTAATGTCTAAATTCCTAACAAATATGCCACTTCCTGGAAATTTATTTATATTGGACCAAAGAAAATATAAGAATATATAGTTAATAATAATTACTATTCTTTTCTTGAACTCTTTCAGAACAATTATTTTGAGAATTGAGATAATTTCCTTTTTAAAATGATAATTATTTTGGAATGAAGTATAATAATATGCAAGATATGAAATGTAAAACATATAGTTTCAAATCTCAATAAATGCATTAGTTAACCCTTTATTGCTGTTCAAAATCCTATAATACAACGTCAACTACCGAAAGTTTTTTTTTAAAAAGAAAAATTGGGTTAAATTAAAAAGTTATGTCACAGTCGGGAGGCGTAGGACTGCATATTGATCGATTTAGTTCAATTTTGAAGTTTATTAATTATAAGTTATTGATTTGTGGGTATGTTAAATTATTATAGAACCATTATGATATTGACTTATCGATTATTGATCATTATGAATTAATTATTAAAATTGGACAAAAAATTTCTTTATTGAAAATTATTTAGAAAAAAAGTCACAAATCAAATGAACCATACACAGAAGTTGACAAATTGTATTTTGCTCAAAAGCAAATACTGTTATATTGTAGAATATTTGAGAGTTTGAGGACAACAAAAAGTAAAAGCATGAAACTATCAAGGACTTTATATATCAAATAGAACAAATATATTTATTTAATTTATTATCGGATTATCAGTTAACCCGTTAAAAAAAAACCTAAAATCGTTAAGAATCGATAATTCAATAATTAAAAAAGTTTAAACTTGTTATTGAAATTGCTAATCCAATAACGTCTTATCACTAAACAAATACTCCCTCTGTCCCCTTTTATATGACACTCTTTTCTTTTTGGTCTGTCCCAAAAAGAATTCACCTTACTCTAATTAAAAAAAATTTGGCTTTAAAATTCTCCTTTTTACCCTTAATGAAATGAATCTTTACCACATAAATTTCTCAGAATGATTTTAGACCACAAGTTTCAAAAGTTTTATTTTTTTCCTTAAACACTATGCTAAGTCAAAGAATGCCATATAAAATGAGATGGAGAGAATAATTTTTTTTATTCAGATAATTGACTTCAATTCGATTTTCAACCCCTCAGAAAGTGCTTATTGAGCTATTTGTCTAATTATTTTTTTTTTAAGAAAAAAAACAAATTATGTATGTTCTTGATTGGAGGTGATGATTAACAATATACACCACTAATTTTTTTATATAATATTGATGATTATAGATTACGATGGAGTATTATATTAAATTAGGTGATTAAAGTACTTATCGTGATTCTAAATCTATAATTAATAAACAAATATTGCCACCTTAATGATCCAACCAAAAATGGAAAGGTGTCAAGCTACAACTTCCAAAACTTTTGTTTTAACAGCCACCAAAAACTTGCCTTAAAAGGTCAGAATTCAGATTACTAAGATAATTTATTTTATAATTATTTAGCTGCTCTGTCTGATTCTATTCTTACTGTATGTAATTAATTAATTGGATAATGTATCTGACTTGCTAAACTTACTGAAATGCCCCTCATCAAAAGAAAAGGGTAGATGCTAATGGGAATATTTTTGTCTTTACAATTCTAAATCTTTTTGGTGGAATTAAATTATTCAGACAATGATTATATAGGGAAAATAAAAGGTAATACTGCGACAAGTTTTTATTAATTTAATAAAAATGCTAAATTAGGGTTTGAGTTAGGTTATGTGACACTTAAAAATGTGATATAATGATCAATAAAATTTATTATAAATTATGAGAACTAACATATACTAACATACTTCTTTCGTTTCATATTAAGTGAATTATTGAAGAATTTTTGATATTTTAAAAAAATAAATTGTTCACTTTTCAAGAGATATGTTGGAAATTTTTTCCAATTTTATCCTTCGTTAATTAAGTTTCTAAGGTTTAGTTTTATATGAGAAATAAATAATACATTGAATGAGTGGGTGGAGTTTAAAAAGGGTAAAAATAGAAAAACATGATTAAATTTTGTCTTTATTTTTTTCTTAATATGTGTGAAATAAACCAATAATTCACTTAATATAAAATGGAAGGAGTATAAAATATTATACTTTTTCTTTTCGTCAGTCTTTTTGAAACGGAGGGAGTATGATATTAAACCTCGAAAGATAGACATAGATTTCGAGGCGGAATTGAAGTCAAATTTAGGGATTTGATCCTGAGTTAGATCTCAATTCAGGATTAGATTTGAGTCGGTGTTGGATTATCGATCTTAATCAGTGTTGATTCTTGAGGTGGGAGTTAAATAGTTGGGTATCGAGGTTAAATCGTACTCAAAATCGAAGAACATGAATTATCAAAAAATTTTATTAAATAAAGGATACTGACTTACCTCTATCTTGATTCCTGTCCTCTATACTTTTGTATCTAAAATCACATTCTCGATAAACTATAATTGTGCAATGTTCTATCCAATCATCTTTCCTAAAAAATTATCATTATAAAATAACTTTTAATAATATTAATACTTTGTTCAAGATCTTAACGATTAAAATCTACTCATACCAACAAATACTTAAATCTTTATGTAAATAAATATATTTAATCAACTAAAGTTTGAACCTCATGAGAATAATAAAGTGGTTAAAAATTATAAAATATCCATTTTGAATTTCAAACATGATAAAAAAGTACAAGATATACCCTTTTTTCTTATTACTAGATAATTTTAGTGCTTCAAGTATTACAAATCCTTATCATCCATTTATATTCCATGGCAAGGTCATTCATGGATAAATATGAAAAATATAATAAATATTTTAAAAAATTAATCAAAATATGTATAAATTAATAAAAATTATACTTATAAAAAATATATAAATTAGGGTTTGGGATCTCAATGCCATGAGTAAAACTTCAAATTCTTGCTACACAACCACCCCATTTTATTTGCTATAGCTCCAATCAAGGACAAGTGTACATAATCTCTTCAAAAGTATAAATTAATGACTATATTTTAAATTTTAAAAAAGACAAATTAGCAGACAACATTAATTTGCTTCTAACAAATTTGTAATCAAAATGAATACTACCACCTAAAAGATCCATTTTAGGACACAAAAGTATGGGCTATATGAAGCAAATCAAAAGTATTCACATGTGTCACTATCCAAAATTTCTAAAGGTATCCTCATTATTTCAAGAATCATATACTCCACTACTTTTATTTAAATTTCACAAAACAAAATAGGAATTGCATAAAAAACAGTTAATTTCTAGCAAAAAAACATAATGTTTTGAATTGTTTTAACATTTTTTGTTATTTTCTACTCAGTATTCGATGTTCATGTTAAAATTTGACTATATCTGAATTCATACTACATGAATCTTATTTTTGAAAACATTCCCTATCAAGAATTCGAGATCTCTGAATAAGAGAAAAACAACCCATCCACTGGATCACGAATCTCTTAAATATTGAGATAATTTTTACTTCTATTTTTGTTCCTTGTAGTACATAACTAAATATGCTCAAAATACAATTTTAAAAATCATCTAAATGTTACTTGTTACCTCTATAAAAAGACAAAATATTTTAACTAAATGAAAATTATTAAGCTATACTCAATCATCTTTGACCAATAAAGAAGTTATCAATAATTGAAGAATAAAAGTACTATTATTCCCAAAAAAAAAAAAAAAAAAAAAACCTCAGAATTATCCTTGGAACAAAATGACAACTTTAAATAGAAGAGCTCAATCTAACAAATCACTAACAATAACACAAACATGTCTACTAAAATTCACAAACAATAGACATATCTACTAGAATTTAATTTAAATTTAGAAAGAAACAGTAACATACTTATTGTAAATTTAGAATGGAATAAAATGTATACACAAATCTTATTTCTATTTTAGGAGAAAAGAACTACCTTATTACTATCATTACTAAAACTTAAATTAAAAAAAAAACACAACATTAAAAAAAAATATACAAATTTTATTTCTTATCTTTTTGCGGAAAAAATTACCTTATTACTATCTTTAGGACCAGAGAATTTTTTTCAATAAATCACCAATCAACAATAACAAAACAAATCTAATAAAATCCAACAAAGTGAAATTTCAAGAAGCTAAAATATAAAATGTAAAAATACCAAAATAGTATGTAAGATAAAGTACATCCTTAACAAGTCTCGAGTTTAAATTCATAAGTATAGTGTCGATACTTATCGATTTTACTAGAGAACACTTTATTTCAGGTGAATTTTTCTGCGCGAATTTAAATTTAATCGAAGTCTAATATGAATATTCAACCTACCAAAATAACTGTAACAATTACAACAAAGTGTAGCATATGATGAAAATCTAATTTATTTAAATTTTAATATTATAGGGATTAAACAGCTTAGATTTTTATTATACATTGTTCGTGGTTTCAATTCCATGAACATTCAACAGTTGCTGCTAGCTAGTGACAACTAACCAACCAACAAAAAAAAAAGAAGTAATTTTCCTGTTACAAAAATCAAGATGATGAAGAAGACCCATTAGTAGAAATATGAAGATGAAGCCCACAATTGTTACTAGTAGTACTACAAATCTCATTGTTGTTGTTATTACTGTGATGATTATCTTCATTGCTGCTTTTTGTGCCATTGATATTGAATCCATTTTTGTTATAATTATTATTATTCGGGTTTTGGTACTCTTTTTTCCCAAAAGTGTTCTTGTTGTTGTGCATCCAAACTCTAAGAACCCCTTTTCCAACTCCAATTTCATGGCAAAATTCATCCACAGCAGCTTCATCACATTTCTGCAATTTCCACCCTAGTTTCTCCGAGAATGAATACATTTTCTCCTTCTGTTGTTGGGTAAATTTTGTCCGGAATCGCTTTCTCCCATGTGGGTTCTCTGTTTTCAGAGCTGTTGGGGTAACGGGTTGGGGTTGCAACGGCGGAGACGGGGATAGTGACGGAGAAGGAGACGGGGAAGGAGAGAATCGTTTAATTGGTGGAAAAATATGGCGACGGAAATCGATGAAATGAGTCGGCGACGACGAACCGTCCGACGGCTCACGGCGGTGGAAGTTGCGGTGGCAACCACAAGCGGCGCATCTTAGTGAAATGGGATCTGATGGGGTGGAATCCGGTGAAGCTATGAACTCACCGCAACCGTCTACGGCGTGTCCACCTATACTTGCTGCATGATTCTTCAAACACTCCTTGTATATCACCGCCGCACACGGCGGCGGTTGCTGGTGGTGATTCTTGCCGTTGCTGAAGGACAAAGGCTTAATTAAAGGTGGGGTTTCAATTTCTGAATCCGGGGTTTTGGTGGGGTTGCTATTACAAGTTAACTCCATTCTAATAACGAATCAGAGCGACAAAGAAGAAGATAATTGTTAACTATTGTGATTAAAATTGTGAAATCTTGAAGGTTTATGCAACAATGGAGGTTGATGAATGATGGCGATTGAAGAATATAGTTATACTAGAAGACCAAATTTTCTTTTGGCAAAATGAACAAGTACCTTAGTAGTATAAATATTGAAAGAATGGAGGTTGAAAAATTAATGAAAATATTAAAAAGGTGAGAAGATAAGAATGTGATAATTACATGCAGGCTGTTGGGAAAATTAATTAAAGGTAGTTGATTTTTATGAATTGCTAATTAAACCAAATATTGACATGGTCAAAATTCAAGCTTATCAGTTTTGATGATCGCCATGTGAATTTCTGTCATGGATTTTACACGTGTCTCATGCATGACAAAATTAGATTAGTTCACCATCACTATTATATTTTATTGAAGATCGATTTCATTTTTTATTAGCTCAACCCAATTTATTTTCGATCTATTTAAAAAATTAAATTAATATGCAATTTGAATTAATTCGAGAAAATTTTTATTAAGATATTTATAAATAATTTTTTAATTTAATATATTTTATATAATTAAAATAAAAAAATATATTCAATTAAATACTAAAATATTAAAAAAAAATAAATAAAATAAGTGAAATTTAGTAAAAGTTGGATCGAATTGGGTCTTGACCCGTTTTGCAATCCATTACTCAACCCGTTTTAACCCAATCTGTTTTGATCCAAACAAATTCGGGTTGAGTTGGGTCTTGACCTATTTATTGTCTTAAGTATAGTTTACAAAATGGTATAAAAAATTAATTACTATTTTTTCGTACTCTTTTTTAATTTACAGATCTCCCTTAGAAAATATGGCAATCTGGATACATTAACTTAATTTTCATACAAAAATTATGGTTGTTAAATATCAGCAGGTAACATTAAAGCATGATACATTAAACATACAAATAATTACATTAAAGCATGACGTTAAACATACAAATAATTTAAGAATCAAAATTAATATATTTGGATTACGAATTAATGAATTAATGTATCCGGAAAAAAAGGGGATTTTTAAAATTTTTAGAAATAGATGGGAATAATAAAAAAATGATAAATAAAGAAGTGGAGTTTAATGTCACAAAATTAAAGGATATTTTGATACATTTGACATAACTTTAATTTACAATCAAAAAATAAAAAAATCTTCTTTATTTTCTTAAACTTCTTATCAAATCAAATTAAGTCAGTCTTTTTGAAACTAGGAAAGTATGATATTGAACCTCAAAAGATAGACATGAATTTTGAAGCGGAATTGGAATCAAATTTAAGAATTTAATCGCGAGTTAAATCTTAGAGCAAAGTTAGATTTTGAATCAATATTGAATTATTGATCTCGATCGATATTGATTCTTGAGATGGGAGTCAAGTAGTTGGATATGAAAGTTAAATCATAATCAAAATCAAAGAACAATAGCTATAAAAATAGTTTAGTAAATAAAGCAATATGGCAAAAACCTTTTATTGGCTAATCCTCTATGCCCTGAATGAGGTATATGCCCATGCTCGGAGCCAAATCTTAATGATGAGCCCTTTACCTAGTGTTAAAAAGACTTATGCAATGATTGTGGCAGATGAGAGCCAAAGGTCGACTGCTAACTCTCATTCAGGGAACACCATGTCAGAACAGATTGTATTGTATGCGGGGAAAGGAAATCTCCCTAAGAGATTTCAGTCAAAAAGAAAGAATTGGGATCAAATCTGTGACTATTGCAAGATTCAAGGTCATGTAAGAGAGGAATGTTATAAACTGAATGGATACCCTTCTGACTGGAAGTTCAAGAAGAAATCAGGACAAGTAATGCATAATAACAGGCATCAAGATGCAGCGAATCATGTAGCAGCTCTCACAAAGACTGATGTGGAGTTGAGAGATGATTTTGCCCATGCTGATTCTGTGATGAAAGGGAAAGGCATTGAATCTGGTCAAGTTCTGTCCACACAGCCACCTTTACTCCACAGCAATATAATAAGATCCTACATATGTTGGAAAGGGAAAAAGCAAGTTCTATCTCAAACAAAGAAATAGACAATGTGGCAAACATGACAGGTATGATTATATCTAATATTGTGTCTGCAAATAGTGACAACACACAAGTTGAGAAAGGAAAGGGAAGTTGGATAGTTGATTCAGGGGCTACCTGTCATATGACCTACACCTTAGTTAAACTTTGTCATGCATCTAGTTATGTAAATAATATAGTGTATCTGCCCAATGGTGAGGCTGCACAGGCTTCACATACTGGTAATTGCAGTACTGTTGGTGGAAGTATATTAGATAATGTGTTGCTGGTACCTGTATTCAAGCATAACTTGCTTTCAGTGTCTAAGTTGACAAGGCAACTAAATTGCTCAGTTAACTTTTTCTCTGAGTTCTTGTGCTGTAGGACCTCTTCAATGGAAGGGTGAAGGGGATTGGTAAAGAGATAGATGGGCTGTACTATCTTCCTGTTGCAGTGCAAGATGAAGGAAACAGAAGAGAACAGACAGTGTTGATGACACAACAATCAAATGCTGATGAGCTTCTGTGGCACATAGGCTGGGTCATCCCTCTGTAAGAGTGCTGCAACATCTATTCAGAGACAAAGACTTCAATAACAGTGATGAATGTAATAAATGTTCTATATGTCCAATTGCCAAACAAACTAGATTACCTTTCAACTTGAGTATGTCTAGAGTATCAACTATTTTTGATTTGATACATTTGGATGTATGGGGACCTTACAGGGTTGCTACACATAATGGTTTCAGATTCTTTCTAACCATAGTTGATGATCATTCAAGAATGTGTTGGTTGTACTTGCTGAAATTGAAATCTGATGTGTTCTCAGTGTTGAAATCTTTTTCGACACTAGTTAAAATTCAATTTGATAAGCATGTAAGGAAGATAAGGACTGATAATGGGACTGAATTCTTTAATAATAAATATTGTGACTTGCTGAAATCTCTTGGTGTTATTCATGAAAGTAGCTGTCCACACACTCCACAACAAAATGGGGTGGTTGAGAGAAAACATAGGCACATACTTGAGGTAGCTAGAGCAATAAGATTTCAAGGGAACATTCCTATCAGATTTTGGGGAGAATGTGTTTTAGCTGCTATATACCTGATCAACAGACTCGCTACTCCTATTTTGAAAGGGAAGTCTGCTTATGAACAGTTCCATGGACACAAGGCTAATATTAATCATTTGAGAACAATATGTTGCTTGTGTTATGCAACCGAGGTGATAAAGCAAGATAAATTCTCTCATAGAGCTGATGCCTGTGTGATGATGGGATACTCACCAACTCAGAAAGGATATTTGCTCTACAATCTATCTCAAAGAAAGTTTACTATTAGCAGAGATGTTATCTTCAAAGAAGATGTTTTTCCTTTCAAACAGACAGTTGGAAGCCAGAAGCCATTATTTCCAATTGAGCCAGTTGCATTGTCAGATGATCTTCCCATAAGTGATGAAGATAGAGAATTACATGTGCCTATTCCTGCAGAAATAGACAACATGAACTTAGGGAATGATCCCATGATCCCAGGAACAAAGGTTATTTCTAATGTAGAGCCAGTTGTTGAGCCTGATACAGAACTCATTACTCAGTCTGATACTACCACCACTATAACTGATCTGATAACTAGAGGGACTGAAGAAGTCATGACAAGGAGATCTGCTAGAACTCCTCATCCCCCAATGTGGATGAAGGATTATGTGACAACCAAATCTCATCAACACTCTCAAAGCAACTATGTATCTTATGACCACATCTCACCCAACTACAAGCCCTACCTATCTATGTTCTCCACAGAGGTTGAGCCAAGGACCTTTAGAGAGGTAATCAAGGACAACATATGAATACATGTCATGCAGCAGGAGGTGCAGGCTCCGGAAGAAAATGAGACCTGGAAATTAGTTGAATTGCCAAAAGGAAAACATGTTATTGGGTGCAAGTGGGTATTCAAGATTAAGTACAAGGCTGGTGGACAGGTTGATAGATTCAAGGCAAGGTTGGTGGCCAAGGGATACAATCAGACTGAAGGAATTGATTACCGAGAAACATTCTCACCAGTGCTCAAAATGACAACAGTCAGGACCATTATAGCATTGGCTGCTGATCACAGTTGGGACATATTTCAAATGGATGTTTACAGTGCATTTCTGTAGGGAGAATTACTTGAAGAGGTGTATATGGAATTACCTAAAGGGTTCTACATGGCAGGGAAGGGCAAGAACCTTGCTTGCATGCTGGTAAAGTTTTTATATGGTCTTAAACAGGCTTCAAGGCAATGGAATGCCAAATTAACTGAAGCACTGATAAATTCAGGCTACTCACAGAGCCACTTAGACTACTCCTGGTTCACCAAGAGAAGGGATAGTGGATTAGTGATAGTCTTAGTATATGTTGATGACTTATTGATCACAGGGAATGATGCAGGGTTAATAAAAGAGACCAAGCATATTTTGCACAAGCACTTTAAGATCAAGGACTTGGGAGAGCTCAAATACTTCTTGGGCATTGAGTTTATGAGGTCCAAGGAGGGGATTGTGATGAATCAAAGGAAATATGCACTTGAGTTGATAGCAGAAGCAAGTTTGGGTAATGCTAGACCCAACATGACACCTTTGGAGTGCAATCAAAAGCTGACTAGTATGGAGTTTGATCCAGATGTCTTATTTGAATATGTTCAAAGATACAAAAATTTGGTTGAGAAGCTGCTCTACCTCACCAATACCAGACCAGACATAGCATTTGCAGTCCAGTTATTGAGCCAGTTCATACAGAAGCCCAAAATATCATATTGGAAGGCAGCCTTAAGGGTCATCAAATATGTGAAATTAGAACCTGGAAAGGGACTGCTCATGGGATCCAGTCAGAAACATCAGTT
This sequence comes from Solanum clarkiae, assembly GCA_011800125.2. NCBI lineage: Eukaryota > Viridiplantae > Streptophyta > Magnoliopsida > Solanales > Solanaceae > Solanum > Solanum clarkiae. Next base: position 3,078,778 of record JAABOM020000092.1, read on the forward strand.
GCAGGGATATTGTGATGCAGACTGGGCTGCATGTCCAAGCACAAGAAGATCAGTCATTGGTTTTGCTTTAAAGTTTGGAGATTCACTGATTTTTTGAAAATCAAAGAAATAACACATAGTCTCTAGGAGCTCCACAGAAGTAGAGTATAGAAGCTTGGCAGCTGAAATTATATGGGTCACTGGCCTACTCAAGGAGTTGGGAGTCAAGATAACAAAGCCGACAATCATTAATTGTGACAACAAATCTGCCTTACAACTTGCTGCCAATCCCGTGTTCTATGAGCGTACAAAACACATAGAGATCGACTGCCATTTCATTAGGGAAAAAATCCAGAAGGGGCTCATCACAACCATCTACGTTAACACTAAAGACCAACAAGCTGATTTGTTCACTAAAGCGTTAGGACGAACACAACATGACTACTTAATGCACAAGCTTGGACTATTGAATCTCTTCAATACGTCCAGTTTGAGGGGGAGTATTGGAGATAGTTAGATTAGTTGGCTAAGAATAGTTAGTTATATATTATTAATTAGTTAGTTGGGATTAGTGTTAGATACAATCATATGTGTGAGGATATATGATAAGAAGTGTGAGGATTCATTGAGGTATAAATACCTCTATTATGTACTGTACATTGGATGAAATATAGAGAATACTTTCTTTCCCAACCTTCTTCTTCTTCTCTGCTCTCTGTTTACTCTTCACTTATATTAATACTTTGTTTAAAATCTTAAGGATTAAAATTTATTCAAATTAATAAATACTTTAACTGTCACGTAAATAAATTAAAAATTTAAACCATTTGAATTTATATCTTAATTAAGTATAAATAGATGAGACATAAAAAAAATTAGCCATCAAAACTTTCCCGACAAAGTGAGAATTCACTTAACAAGTCAATATTATATTATCAAACAAAAGAATTTGAAAAGATATTCGTACTTAATTAATTATAATTTAGTTAGTTTATGTAAGTCATAAAAATATATGTGAACTATAATGAAATTGTCGTGTACACATGATCAAAATTATGCAAGGAACTTACCATCTTCATGTATTTATCTTTTTATTATTTAGCCCACTAATTTATAGTAAAATAAATTAAGTGCAAATATATTATGTGCGTACACACACTTATACTAGAGCAAAGGAAGAATTTTAATGTCATATTTCATTTTTATTGTTGACAAGGATTAGTTTCCTCTGTTATTTTTTCTTCTTCTTTATCGTTGAGTGTTCTGTCTTCTGTAAGACTAGTCTCTCTCTGTAGTGGGGCAGACGGGGAGTACGCAGCCGAACAATCGCAATTCATAACGTTATCTTAAATTGCATATTGAGTGAATCTCACATATTCCATTGAAGATAAATTTCACTAGATAAGCTTCGCGTACTAAATTTAAATAGAAAACATGTAAGAGAGTTCAAATTTACGACCCTAATTTAAGGGATCAATTACGCAATCAATTTGACAATCCTTATAAATATACCTTATTTTATTTAGTTCTTTCAAATACATTAGTCGGGCTTCATCGTCTCTCACGTCTTCAACACAATAAACTATGAAATCAAAACTTATAAGTACTACTCAGAGTCTCTAAGCTAAAGATGTGCTCAAAATATATTGAAAAAAAAAATGAAATAAGTTCATGATACTAAACACACATTTTTTTTATTTATAAAAAAAATAAAAAACAGACATGCACCATTAACATATATATATGCTGCAGGTACATGAGCTAGTAAATCTCCCCAGTAGGAGTACAAGATATCCAGTTGCTGTCATCAAGCTCCAGGTTGCTTCGAGGCTTTGTATATGTCTAAAGCTATTTTTTTTCGTATAGTTTGTTGAGGCGGAGCCTGTCCCGACCCTTTTCAGATGTTTTCTCTTTATTTAGAGGCTTTGTAGATTATGCACAGTAAAAGTAAAAGTCATGGCTCGTACTTTAGACACCGTGGCCCCAACGTCCTAGTTATATGTATTTCCTTTGGCTTATTATCATTTGTTTATCTATTTTAAGGCACTCTAAAGGTAGAAACGTATAGTAAGGATATAGTTACAACTGGGTTCTCTCGGGCCTTATCGGCAACGGGTGCCGGTCCGCCCTACGGGACTTTGGAGCGTGACAGAAGATATATATATATATATATATTAAAGAAGACTTTTTATTTATACAAAAATAAAAAAAACACATGCACCGGTTACAAAAAAATAAAGTGAAAATTCAATCAACAATATTGATACTCTTTCCATCCCACAAAAGTTATTAAATATTGACTTAGAACATAGATCAAGAAGATAGTGATAATTTTATCAAATTACTCGTTGAACATATAAATACAATCTCTTGATGAAAAATAAAATTAAAAAATAATTATAATTAATGATAAGAATAAATTAGAAATTAAAATTATTTCGTAAGTTTATAAAATAAATAAATATTTATTTTTAATACAATAAATAAATAAAAATAGACGGAGAAAGTATTTTGAGAGATGATGGCGTACATTGGTCACACTGCGTCGTTCTATATAACCTTGTGGTACAACTAGAAATATGTTAATTAAATGCGACATTACATGAGAGATAAATGGTTATTTAAATAAATAAATAGATCATTCCTCAAATGTAGCTTTGAGTTTCAAAATGCTGTTATAAGCTAGAATTTGGAAGATATTACTAGTCTAATAGAACGTTCTAAAATTTTTTTATTTTGAAAAGTATTTACTACATAAAAGTGTTACCAAAATAGTATTTTTAGTAAGATTGCAATGTTTGAATAGTACTCCTCGTTTGATCAAGTTTAAAGAAAACGTTTTTTAAGTGTAAAGTAATTTTTATTACATTTTAAATATATATTTTATTTTTTCATGTTTAATCAAACACCTCACTTTTTAAAAAATAAATAAATGGAGTACTTTACTCTTCTGAAAAATTGACCAGACTATAATTTTCTGTGGAAAGTTGAAAACTCAAATTAATTTGCTCTTTAAGAAGGGTTAATATGAGCTGCAAGTCGGTGGCTTCTTTTATTGCATGTACAATTGATAATTATGTTATGGTTTTCGATTTTTAATTTTTTATGTAGGGTTTACATAAATAAAGAGTAAATTATTATTATTTTTTCTTACCTTTTGACCAAAATTATCATTTTTTTCTTTATTTTTAATTTACAATAATTTCTTAAAATATATAGCAATTCGAATATATTAATTCAGTAATTTGGATACATTAATTCAATTTCAGATATAAA
>JAABOM020000092.1:3091149-3128224 GCA_011800125.2 Solanum clarkiae
AGCCGAGGTTATGCCATATAATTATATAAAATAAAACTATTTGACCATATTAAGTTTCAAGCCTAGACTATTTATGAAAATTCTCCTTAAATATATGATTCTTAACAAAATAGATAAATATGCACTACTTATTAAATGGTGGGTATGTATACACTATTTTCATAACAAGCAACATTTTTACTCTAAATCACAAAATTAATTTCTCGCTCGATCACTTTTTTATTCTTTTCTTCCTCCCCTCCCCCGTTAAAGAAATAAACTTCATTTTATATCAATAAATTCACTTAATTTAGATTTTTGTGTAAAAAAAATCAAAACTAAATTTCTCATTAAATAAAATTTAACATGGAAAAAGTAAATTATATTTCTTTTTCAAAATTGAGTGCAGATATTAACTTAATGTATATATATTTTCATCGTTTAATAAATAATGCATATTTTACTTTTTTCGTTAACAAATGATGATTGTAGTAGAGTACTTTTTGTATAGTTTCTATGAATGTAACATTTATTTGATCATTAGAATAGAAGATTTTGTATCAGAATTCACACCGAACAATTGTTCGTTGGATCCTTGTATTCCGAATCAAGCCACATAAAATGAAACAAAGCTATAGTTATGTTGCTCACACTTTTCAAAAATATCTACAAATGTGTGTCAGACACTCCAAAGATAGTGCATATTTACAGAAACCCACACAAGTGCAACTAGATTTTTGAAGCGTTCGAGCAACATATAACTGATATAGTTTCTTAATTGTGTCAAAGTTTTGTTACTCACCAAGCTGTTTCTACTTTCAAGGGTTTTAGCTAATGAATTGTTACAGCAACTACTTCTTTAAGGGCAGCTTGGTACACACTAAAACTCCCTCTATGCGCAGGAAATATCATCCCTCAAAATAAGTTCCAATAGCCTGCATATATGCAAGATAAAAAATAGAAATCATCACCTTATAAGGTAATTTAAATATGTGAAAAATCGACGAATTCTTCTATAGAGATGTAAAACTTACTGCGACTGCTATGAATGTAGACCTTAAGGAAATTATATCCCATGTCCTCTTGCTCTTGTTCAATCTTTCTTGCAGAATCCTCAGCAGCCCTGCTGCATTCATGTAACTCAATCGACTCCAAACTACATATTTCGCCAAAATCTGTTGGAATTTGTCCTAGGCATTTGCATTTCTTCAGAACAAGACGTTTTAGATTTGGGAAACTATCATTACAAACATCCCAATGCTCAAGATATATATTGCTCAACAACAACAACTTGAGGCTTTCAAACTTATCGTCATGAGCATTCAATCTCCACACTTCACCCCAAGCTCCATTGTCTTTAAGCTTGAGCTCTTCGAGATTTGGCAACATGAGTGCAAGAACTGATATGTCTTCCCAAGGAAGTTTACATCCATTAAAAGTTAACCTCTTAAGTGATGTTGGGAAAACAAACCTCTTCGTGGAGAGAGGTTGCCAGTAGAAGTTTGGGAGCTTACTGTTGCTGAAACACTTCAATGCTTCAAGTTTTGTTAAGCTGGACATATCAATGAGACGATTGTCTAAACGATCCCTCATACGGATACAACTTACATGGATAATCAATCTCTTTAGATTGGGAATCGCGGAAAACACTTCATTTGTACAGTTGCTATAATAGGGAGCAGAGAGCTCTACTAGATTTGGCAACTCTACTGGAAGATGTTTATTTCGAATCTTTTCTCTTCTAGGACTAGGAAAGTTATAGAATCCTTCTATAAGAATATGCCTCAATTTCTTCATCATCCATATCTTCCCTGGTAAAATTATGTTATTATATCCATCGATACGAATAACTAGAGTTTGCAAATTTTGAAGCTCTGACATTGATGCAGGAAGCTTAGCGCTACATCTAATTGAAAGATATGTCAAATGGAACAACTTTGTTAAGGCAAGTGGGAATGGAGGAGGATCGACATCTTCATGGAAGACGGACAATACCTTGAGAAGGTTGAAACGGGAGAAAACTTCAAGTTTTACGGAAGACCTTCTCGTAGAAAATAAGTAGTCACAAAATAAGTAGATAGATCTGGCTGTTGGGGGTAACTGGTTACAGCAATCCTCAACCAAATAAGTTTGAGTTTGAAAAATACAACGACGAACATTATGCTTTTGTGTTGGAAGAGCAGGGTTAATTCTCTTAACTAGCATAAAGTTTGTCATTTCAACTTCAGTCAAACAGAATTCACGGAGTAGATCATGCATTCCACATGATTTTACCTCGCCATTGAATCTTCGTTTTCTAACCATAATCAAGTTCCTGCTAATAAGATCCTCCAAATAATCTTCAGCCACTTCCTCCAAGCTTTGACCACTATTACTGGGTAGACCTATAAAATCTTCTGCGATCCATAATTGTATCAGACTACTAGTCTCAACCTGAAAATCCTCCGGGAAACTACTCATAGAAAGAAAGCAAGGTTTGAGGTGATTAGGCAAGTGGTGGTAACTCAAACCGAGAACTCCTAAGCATTTATCTGGATGACTCGCAATGATTTCAGTTAACGTTTGGGCAACATACTTCCAACTTTCTAATGTCATCGCAGTTTTAGAAAGATATCCCCCAATCACTGAAATCGTTAAGGGTAGTCCTTGGCATTTTCTTGCTATTTCCTTTCCAATTTCTTCTAGCTCAGGAGGATGATCATGTTTGGGTCCAAACACCTTATCACAAAGTAACTTCCAACTATTATCTAAATTCAAGAGGGTCATGAGATGAGGGCTATTAGAATCTACATACATCGCTACCTCAGAGTCCCTAGTTGTCAACAAAATTCGACTCCTATTGTTGAAATCAGGAAATATCGGTCTGATTTCATCCCAAACATCCGTACTCCAAATATCATCAACAACAACAAGGTATCTTCCAACCTTTAGTTCCTTTTGCACCAGTTCGGCTAACTCATTGATATCCTTCTTATCATAATCTTTTCCGATGAAACTATCTCTTTGTTTTGAAATGCAATGTAAAGCATCTAATAACACATTTCTACTTCGATATTCTTGAGATATTGTAATCCAAACACGAAGGTCAAAATGATACCTGATTCGCAGATGATCATGAGTTTTCCTAGCGAGTGTTGTTTTGCCAATGCCGCCCATTCCTGATATCGTGACAGTTTCCAAATCCGACTCTCCCCCTCTCAGTCTTTCGACTATTAACTCCAAGTCATCATCAAGTCCCCGCACAATGAGATCTTCCAAATTTTTCAGCATCGGATTACTTCCAGATAGTTCAACAATTTCATCATCATCAGTAATATCATTACTTCTTGCGCTAAATTCAGAAACAATCTCCATCACCTCTTTCTTCGTTGTATTGATTTTTTCAACAACCGGTAGCAAATCCTCGTGTTGTATTGGCTTTTTCACTGAGCTTGTGTCTTTGATGATCTGAAAAATCTTCAGGTCAACAAAATCTTCCGCGGAATGAGCAGCAATTCTTATTTTTTCCTCCAAAGATTTGATTTTTTCAGGATCAAACCTACTCTTATTGCTAGTTTCTTCAAGAACTTTTCGAAAATATTCAACTGTAACTCGAAGAAAATCGAGCAATTCAGCAGTTTTACCATGAAAGAGTTCTGGATTTCGTTGATCTAGTGTTTTAAGAAGAGAAATTACAGCACTATAAGCTGCCATAAAGTCAAGTTTTATGTCAAATACTCTGTTTGAGGAGTTTATAAAATCTCTCCAACACTAATAATTCTTCCTATGCATTTTCATTTGTTGTATATTTTCTTTGTTTTTATGGACAGTTTTTAAGTTAAATTAAAAATCACCAAGTTGTTTATTTTAGTTCTGTAGATTGGATCGAGTAAACAAGCATCTTTTAAGTTGACAATTAATGGAGACTTGTTCTCATAGTCAACCTTTTCCTCAATTTTTAAGTTATGATTGGTTCACATCAATTTAGAAACAATCTCTGTATCTCTGTAAGATAGGGGCACGGTTTACCTATACCCTACTCTTCCTACGTAAGGGTCTAGACCCTCCTTGTGCGACTACACTTGGTATGTATTGGTCCATATTAACTTTCAACAAATCCGTGAGGGCTTGACCCAAATCTATGCATTGCTTGAGATATTGTCACCAAATACACTTGCAAGTGCTAATGAGGGAACTGAATATAGACATGAGAGAGTTTTATTCAACCAACAAATGATACAACAAACCAACTCCGTGCAGCAAGGAATTGGAAAAAGACCTTTATTCCATTGAAAGACATAGCTAACTTCACAAGGTACGTGTAAGGCTACCTACGCACATGCTTCTCTCTAGACCCCACTTGTGAATTACTCTAGGTCTATTGTCATAAAGAGAAAATCACTAGTCAATTTGAGAGAGCTACACAAGTGAAATTATCGTCCACAAGCTTGATAATGGCATCTCGAAACCTATAGTAATCCTCAATGGTGTTATAAACTTGATGGGAGATCCTAGCATAACCTGTTATTGGATTAACCTCTCCTTCCAATGGCGCCCTGTAATATATCGGAACCTCAACCTTGAACAAAACTCTCAAATGAGTCCTCAACTTTAAAGCATCTGAAGTACCCGAAATCCCTAAACACGCAGGCATTCCCACCATTGCCATGCTCGAACACATTTCTGGTGGTGTCCCTAATTCCGTCCCCCATGCCTTCACCAACATCTCCGCCATCTCAACGACCTTCTCATGATTCCTCCTCCTTATCCCTTCAATTCCACCTTCAAATCTGTTCACAAACAACTCCATCACCTCCGGAATCACCATTTGTGCACTATAATCCCTTGTCCCTATCCAAGCACTCTCGATCGCCAATCCGTTTCCATACTCAACTGATACCACTGGATGATGCAAATCAAGCACCTTATCTGATCTCTTACAGTGCAAAAACGCCGCGGAAGGTGGAGTAAAGAACCATTTATGCAAATTACTCGTGTAGAAATCAGCTCCAATGTCCGACACATCTATCTCAACGTTTCCGATAGCATGAGCGCCATCGACGAAAATAACATCAACGCCTTCATCTCTACACATCTGAACAAGTTTCTTGACAGGTATAACCACACTAGGCATTGAAGTAATATGATCAATTACAGCTAATCTAATTTTCCCCCCATTCATTTTCCCCATTTTAAGAGCTTTATCAAATTCAGTTATAATTTCTTCATTCGACGATAACGGAAAAGGTAAATGTACCTCAATTACCTTTCCGCCGGCCCGTGCAACATACGCCTGTACTGAGCTTTTAACGGATCCGTAAGCGTAATGGAGCATAACCGCGGCGTCGCCGGGACGGAAATCGGAGGTAAAGAAAGACCAAGTTATGTATTGGAGAACGATTGCGGCGGCGGTTGTGGCGTTATCGACGATGGAGATTTCGTCGACGTCGGAGGCGTTGACTAGGGATTTGATTAAGGTACGGGATTTGAGCATGGAGGGTTTCAATGTGTTGAAGTAGAAGTAATCGGGTTGTTGAAGGAATTTGAGTTGCCATTGTTGTTGGGCGGAGATTATGGATTTCGGGCATGACCCGAAGCTGCCGTTGTTGATTCGGGCTATGGTGAGGTCGTGGTGTGAGAACTCCGCCGCGATTTCGGTTTCGGTGATGGGTTTTTGGGTGGTTGTTGGGCCGTTTTCATGGCAGAGGTTGCCGGAAGACATGGCGGAAGTGAGAAGTTTGTCAAAAGTTCAATTGATATTGTTGGCATCTGTAAATCAAAGAAGAGATAAATATTAAACAATTCTTTTATAAGATTAAAAAAAATATCCCAATTGAATATATGACAAAATGCTTGAGATAACTTGGTTATTAGTGTCTATGCAAGTTCCATCAAGAAAAAAAAAAGGACAAGTACATTTTTGTGGAGAGTTTGATTTGATCGTCTTGTAATTAAAATCAGAATCAAATCAATTTAGTCGCCGTTTTAACTATTAAACCAAAAACTAAACAGTCATTATTGTTAGTTTATATCAACTTACTGGTTGATGTAGAAATGTTATATATCCAACCTTTTAAATAAATTGTCGTTGTCAGTAGATGGAGAGATTAATTAGTGAAGCTGTTATATGATAGTTGGAAACTCAGTTGCTGTCCTGGATTACTCTTTTCGAGTTCGAGTTCAAGTTTGAGTTCATCGTATTTTCTTTTAATCTCTCCTTTTAGATATGTCTTCTGACAAATACTAAACAATTTTTTTTTATAAGATTAAGATATTTAATATATCATAAACTACTTAATATTACAGAGATTAAAGTATTAAACAAATTTCTTCTTGAAAATTGAAGTGATTAAGAGGTGATTTTTTTATCAAGTTGAACTGAAAGTATCAAAAGTGTTGTTATATTATTGTTGATTAAATGCATTATGAAAATACTGTATCATTCTAAGTTCCAGGAATCTCCTATTATGTTATCTTAAGTGGAGAATGACGAATTATTTTTGAAAACTCTCTTCCGATCTCAAAATATAAGGAAAAATTAAGTTTGTACCTCTTTAAAGCAAACTATTTATATTCATGTATCTTTTTATATTTTGTACTCTTATACTATTAAAAGTTTGGCCCTTAATATTAAAATTCGCGTGCAGACGTCATGCTGATGTCAACACCTGCTGGTATGATATACCAACAGGGTATTATAAATGATTAAGTTCAATTTTATATGATATCAATATGGTATAAATATACCGGCAAAGTATATAAAGAATATTTTCTACTAATTTAGAATTTAATAATTTTTTTATTTATTTCTTATTTATTTCTTAAAAGAAAAATCCTATATACCAATTGAGTATTTATATATCGCCAAAGTATCATAAAGTATTGAGCTCATTCTTTATGATATCTATATGGTGTATATATGCCGCTAAAGTATATTTCATAGTATTTACGCGGACGCCAGTATGACGTCATCATGCGAATAAAAAGAGATAAGTGGGTAGAAATATAAATAGTTTAGGTAATAGGTCTATCAAGAGTAAATAATTTAGATGTATCTATTAAGGATAAATAATTTCATATTAGATTTATTTTATGTAATTTTTTCAAAATATAATTACCTTGATGGTCCACCTTCTCCCTCTTTCGCCCTTAAGAGAATTATTATAAATTTTTATTTCAAAAAAACTTGAGGATTCCTACCTAAATGTAAGTTGTTTGACTTTTAATGAATAAAAAAATGTCATATAAATTAAAATAGGAGTATCAAATTTTATAAAGTGACATGCACATATAATTTTATTCCCCAAAATATAAATGCGAAAATCGAATTGATCAATAAATTGGATCGAGAAAAACGTTATTGGTTTATTGTTATTTAGTTATTAAGTTATCGGGTCGATATTGATTTTTATTATTGGGTTATTAAATAAATTGATAACCCAATAAGATTATAATAATTTACTATTTTACCTATTCATAAATATTAAATATTAGTAATTTAATAGTAATAGAATATTTTACCTATTTTAATTTTTACTGTAATTAAGTGATTAATTACCCGCTTTAGTATTTAGTTTTTAATCTTTACTCTTTCGTACTCCATCTGCTTTTATTGATGCAAATTATCATTATCATTCTTATGAGGTAAATCAAAAATCAAATAATTAAGGATTTAAAATTAAAAAAATTAAAAACTAATAAAAAATTATTTTATTAATAAATTGATAATATATAAAATCAAATCGAATCAAATCGACCCGATCGATTCATACCCCGTAATAATGTAATAGCAAAAGGGGAAGGGAGACTGGGGTAGGTGGGTTGAGGAAATTCACAAAAAGAGAAGGCCCAGGTGCCTCTGTGTTGCAGTTTCTTAGATATTTGATGGTTTATTAATTTTTTTCTTTTGGCATTTTTATTTTTTCTTTTGGAATTAATTTAACATTCAAAATATAGAATTAATAATTATATGATGGAGAATAAGCAGGCGTTTAGACATGCAATTTTATCTTATAATTTAAAATTATAAGATGAAATCATCATTTAAACATATTATTTTATTTTCTGATTACATCATCTGTCGTTCTGATAGGAGAAGAAGTTAATAAATGAACAACACTCCTTCGCGCTTAGCGCCAAAAGGCATTTTCGACCCACCAAGCAAAACTAGTGATTTTTTGGTCACAATCATCTTTTAATAATAATAAGGTTAATCTGTTCATAAGTCAAAATATGGTTACAGCCCTTATGTGTCTCGAACTTATATTAAATGCTTTTCAAGTCATGTTTAATTTTACTTTTTTATAGAATTAACGTTCAATCAATAAATACTTTTTTTAGAATAACTTTATGACAGTATATTAATTATATTTTATTTAATAAACTTATGCTTATTTATTAAGAGGTTATAAATAATTAAGACAATTTTAATAATTTTTTAATATATAAAATTTTTATATTCATAAAATGCAACTTAAAAATTCAAATAGCATATTCAAATAAAATTCAACTTTATCTGGTGCGGTTCCAAATTATTATTTTATCTAAAGTTAAAAGATCACATAAAGACAATAAACTATTTTTTATCATTTCCTCGATAAATACAATTCCAATATAAATAAGTTTGTAATAAATTATTTCATTTAAAAATGCTTGTATGACATGGAAACAGGTAACCATTAATGGAAGAAGCCAAAAACTTGCAATATAAAGTAGCTTAGGAATAAACAAATTTTATGTGCCACTAATAGCAGGAGATATTGTATTTGTCTCAATTTATAATTCATTTCAAATTTTGAGAGTAATTATTTTTTTAGATGTTTTAAATTATTGATATGTTATAATTTATAATATATTTAATATAAATTTTAATTAATGTATGGTATTTTTTATCCTAAATATTGTAGCATTAATAAAATTTTAAAAATCATTTAAATTTTTTACATACTTTTTAAAATTTTAAATTGGCAATTATTTATTTGTTGTACTTTTTACATCATTTCAAGTAATATACATGAATTTGTTTTGTTTATTTATATTATTTTTCTAAAAAATACTTTTTTTAACACAAATATAATCATGATAAGATATTAAAATAATAATTTAATTTTATTTGTTCAATTTTAAAAAAAATTAATTTATTAATTTTGTATTAGTTTTATTCTAATTTTAATATTTGTATTACTTGAAATAATTTCTTAGAGTGGTAGAATAAAACCATAGATGAAACAACTAAAAAAATAAGTTATTTAGTCTTATAGAGCAAATTTAAGGAGTGTAGAGAAAAAATTAAAGGAGTGCAGTGAATTTATGTTTTAATTTTAAAATGTTAAATTAATTTGATCTAATTTGACTTTAAAATTAGTTAACTCAAAAATGGAAACATAACAACTGTAAAAGGAAACAGGGGAAGTACTTTATTACCATTTGATATGATTAGTTCTAATAGTAAAAGATTACTTTGCTCTTTAATATTATGATAATTAAAGATATATTACCATTGACAAGGCTTTTTTGGCTCTTTCCTTCTACCTGAAATTGGAAAATCCTTCTAAAACTTTAATCTTATGCTATGCAAATTATCATTTTACGAGTTTTATACCTAAACTAATGGGTGTTCATCGTTTTCGTTACCCCTGAACTGTATCTTCTTTTAGATTAAAAAAAAATCCCAATTGAATATGCGACAAAATGCTTGAGATAACTTGGTTATTAGTGTTGCGCGGGAGATGAGAAGTCTTGAAAATGAGTCTACCTAGTACAATGAGTTCATGGAAGTTCAAAAGGACTCTGGGGAGATTCAATAGTTTAGGTATGAGACTCGTAAATTTTCAATATTGGATTTAAACACGACAAATTGCTTAGCCAACAAATTGAATTTAATTTGTGGCTATACACTGTCAATGCATCTCTTTCCAAATTGCTCTAAAATATTGTTCTTGGAGACTTATTGAGGGTCCACATGATAAAATAATGTGGACGGAAAATTTGGTATTTACTAAAGGATATTCTTCAAGATTTAATATGCATCAAGTAATTTTCGACCTATTTTTCCAATGAAATGTCAATTTTTGCCTTTTATATATATAGTGTAATATTCCGACAAAAAGGTAGTTCAAATGCCCACACTAGATTGATTTACTTGGACTCTGTCTATGCAAGTTTCATCATTTCAAGAAGGAAAAAAAAAGAACAAGTACATTTTTGTAGAGAGTTTGATTTGGTCGTCTTGTAATTAAACTCAGACTTTTTAACTATTAAACCAAAAACTAAACAGTCATTATTGTTAGTTTATATCAACTTACTGATTGATGTAGAAATGTTATATATCCAACCTTTTAAATAAATTGTCGTTGTCAGTAGATGGAGAGATTAATTAGTGAAGCTGTTATATGATAGTTGGAAACTCAGTTGCTGTCCTGGATTACTCTTTTCGAGTTCGAGTTCAAGTTCAAGTTCATCGTATTTTCTTTTAATCTCTCCTTTTAGATATGTCTTCTGACAAATATTTTTCTTCAGAGGATTGTCTGAAGGAGCTTGATACTATTTTTAGATACCTCCATATGGAAACTGATATAGCTACAATCAGCTTCTTTGAACGGGAATTCAAATCCCTGCATATTTTTCTCAGCTTGCTGAGCTTCGTCACAGATGAATCTAACATGTCAGATGTCACTCATAAAGTCCATGTCCTGTTTCAAAATGCTGCAGTCGAATTGTCTGAATTCGATACTGACAATTCCTTTGATCTTTACACCTCTATAGTTAGAAAAGGGATTTATTTGATTAAGAGGGAAATTAGAGACAAATACTCCTTTCCTAAAATATCACTCCCACTTCAATCTAACAAGGATGTAACGGAGTTCATCGATGCTGTGGTGGGAAGACTTTGTGTTTTTGTGAAGATTGATGAGGAAGGCTCGCTTATTTGTGTTCCGAAAACCATGTCTTTCATTTTGGAAGAATTGGACATGCTGCGAAATTTCCTCAAGTTTGTTTCAGCGAGGTTCATTGAGCCTCAGAGCCAACATCATGTTGTTGATCTCTTGAGTCATGTTTTAGCTGTGGCAGGCCACACATCAGTGATTGTCTGGTTGTATTTACCGTGGCGTGGCAGTATGAATCAAGAGTACTATTTGGCTCCGCGGGAAATGAATGTTCTGCTTTCTGATTTCTTGCGAATGAAGATTAGGCCCATTCAACCAAGCATTCGCAAGATCTATGTTGATGTCCTTCAAACATTAAAATCGACAATACAACAAGGATGTTATCCCAAAATCCAAATCGAGCAATTAGTTGAAAGTGAAGTGGAATTTGTTGAGACTATCATTCACAATCTGGTCGAGCTACCACGAGATGATAGTAACTCCACTCAGAGAGTTGCTTTGGAGGATCACTTGCAAATCCTTCGAAAGATGATCAACTTTTTCCAACCCAATATCATCCATATGTCCATACAAGGACTTGAATCTCTTATCCGAGAAATCGACAGAGTGATCATTGATGTGGGGCTTCTTGTTTACTCGTTATATGAAGGTGAGGAGGAAAAGGTAGACAATGCACAACTTGTTGATTTATCAGGCAACATTCAACGCATAAGCACTGCGGTCTACCCTATCATTCGGAAGAGCTTTCAATCTATCTTGCCAAAGATTCATGGATTAGGCTATATTGATTTCCTTTTAAACAATCTGAAGGAGTTTCAAAGCCGTTATTCAGATTCACTCGCTTCTGTCATGAACCAACTTCAAATAATTCAGAAGGAACTTGAGAATTTGCATCATTTTCTAAGGGATGTTGTAGAAGAACAACATAATGACCGCGGCAAAATTCAACATATTGTTACACAATTGATTGGCAAAGCATATGAGGTGGAATACATAGTTGATGCAGTTTGTATAAGCAAGCAAGTTCCTGTCTGGTGCCTTGAGTGTTGGTTCTCGGATATCGTGGCAGAGATCAGAGCTATCAGAGCAGAGGCAGCAGCGATCCAGGAAAAGGAAATAGTTGAGGAAAAAAAGACTACAGATGCAGCATCAAATTTGGTAAGGACTCCAAGGATGAATGAATATGTTGTGGGGTTTGAGGATGTCGTTGAAAAGTTACGAGACCAGCTGATAAAAGGAACCAAAGAGCGAGATGTTATCTCCATTGTTGGCATGCCTGGTCTAGGCAAGACGACTTTGGCCTACCGACTCTACTGTGACAGCTCAGTTGCTACTCGCTTTGACATTCGTGCACAGTGTTGTGTGTCTCGAGTATATTCACGTAAGGACTTGTTATTGGCGATTCTACGAGATGTTATTGGGGAGGCCTCTAAATGTAGAGAAAACTCTGATGATGAATTAGCTGATCAGCTTCACAAAACTTTACATTCCAAAAGATATCTTATCCTTATAGATGATGTGTGGGAAAATAATGTCTGGGATGATCTAGTGGGTTGTTTTCATGATGCTAAAAAAGGAAGCAGAATCATTCTAACAACACGAAATCATGATGTTGCCAATTACGCTAGAGATAAAAGTGATCCCCATCTGCTTCGCATGTTTACCGATGATGAAAGTTGGACGTTACTCAGGAAAAAGGTGTTTGGAGAAGAAAGTTGTTCCCCTCTCCTAACAAATATTGGGCAACAAATAGCAAAAAAGTGTGGTCAGCTGCCTCTTTCTGTTGCTTTGGTAGCTGGTATTCTGGAAAAGACGGAGAGGACGGAAGAATGTTGGAAACAAGTGGCCAACAACTTGGGTTCCCACATTCATAGGTATTCAAGGGCCATTATAGAACATAGTTATCAGAACTTACCCTATCATTTGAGGTCTTGCTTTCTTTACTTTAGTGCATTTCTAGAGGGCCGCGCGATTAAAGTGTCTGAATTAACAAGGTTGTGGATTTCTGAAGGATTCATAAAAAGTTCTGAAGGCAAGAGTTTAAAGGATATCGCGGTAGGTTATTTGGATAACCTTATTAGTAGAAATCTAGTGACAGGTGCTCGGAGGAGTTCTGGTGGTAAGGTCACTGCATGTCGCATTCATGACCTGTTGTATGATTTCTGCAAGGAGAGAGCAAAGGAAGAGAATTTTCTACTATCGATAAAATGGTAAGATACCAATTAATGGTAATTTTGTTTGGTTCAATCAATCAAGTAGTCTAGTCATATAAATTTCGGAAGATCAGTCTCATACTAATTTCTACATTCGCAGGGACCAAAATGATAGTCCTTGTGTCGCTTACTCTCAGGGCCATCCTGCACATCGCTTGTCCATTTTTGATGAAAATGGAAGTTGTAATAAAGAATTGAGATCGTCGTGGTCACTAGTTGGCTCCATAATTTTGCATAATGATTGCCTTTCAAATTTCCAAGTATACAGCATCCTTCACAGCTTCAAGTTTCTGAAAGTGTTAGACTTAAAGTCCACTACTATTCGTTCTTACCCAACGGAGCTAGTTTACTTGAGGTATTTTTCTGCAGCACCTAAGGAGTCCATCCCATCATCCATAGACAATCTATGGAATGTTGAAACTCTAATATTGGAAAATCGACAAAGAGGATGGCCATTGCCTGTTATACTGTGGAAGATGGTTAAACTGAGACATGTGAATATTAAGAAAGGCTTTGAAATAACAAATGCAGAAGAATTACTCGAGAACACCTCTCTGGAAATTCTTTCCATTGCAATTTTTTGCTGTGTGAAGGACGCGGAGTTGATTTTGAGAAAAACACCTAATCTTCAAAAACTGAGCTGCGAAATCAAGAGCGTTGACAACTTTAAGGACCATGAATTAAATTTCCCACCACAACTTGCAACGCTTAAGATTCGTGGTCCATTGCAAATTTCTCGTATAGCCAGCCTCTTTTACATCTTGGCAGCGAATCTCAGGACCTTGAGACTAACCACATTTCATCTAGCCCCTTGTCACTTATCAAACATTGGTCAGCTTCAGAAACTTCAGGTACTCAAACTGTACTGCATTACATTTGACAGTGCAGAATGGCAAGTGCGCGATGATGAGTTCCCGCAACTCAAATTCTTGAAACTAGACCTTTGTGACAGTCTTAAGGAATTGACTGTCTCTGATGATGCATTTCCTAACCTTGAACACTTGTTTCTGCGTTATTGCAACAAGCTTAAGGAGATTCCTTCTTTTTTCCAAGATATCCCTTCTCTAAAGTCCGTAGAGGTAGATCGTTGCAATGAATCTGTTGCTAAGTCCGCCAGGGATATCTGGAAAACACAAGTCGAAGATTATCAGAACCCTGACCTTAAGGTCTTTATTAACCGGAGAGAATATGTCAATTCAGATTCAGGTACTTTACTAGGAAAATTCAAATAATTCTTTGATGCATATTTAAGGCTTTGAGCATTGGTCAGTTCCCTGTATTGGATTTTCCAACACAACTTGAGGTGCTAGACATTTTTGTTGATCAACCTGTAGAATCCATACCATATCTTGTTTGCATCTCCGCATTAAGACTCATTCTTAAACTCTGTTCAATCCACTTTCATCCAAGTTATGTGGACTCTTCACGTTCAATGCTGCACCCGTCATGAATCTGACACGCACCCCTGACACTTTTGACGAGTCCGAGCAGCATAGATTTTCATTGCTATAAAAAGTTGCCTCTAACATCTAACTATTACTTTTGTTTGACATCTTGTTTAAAGATTTTCATTTATTAAAGATAAAAGCTTCTTCAAATAGAAGGAAACCTTGGAGTAATTGATAAAGTTGTTTCTCATGTGATTAGAAGGTCATAGGTTCAAATCACTAGCTGAAATCGGCTGTCCTTTTATTTCAATTTAAAAAAGTTATTGAAATAGAAGTACAAGGCAATGGATTGATTGTAATGACTACATCTACAAATTGTTGGTTTTGCAGATGATTTGTTCTAACTGTATTTGGGACACAACAACTAACTCTGGTTAACCAGACACGTCAATTGGTCTCCATCAGATGGCTCCATGATCTGGAGTGCGCGTTGTACACGCTTAGCATTGAGAGAATTTGGTATTTACCATTCACACTTGTGGTATTACTCTCGGTTTGTTGTAGTTTTAGCCGGAAAAGGTGAGGATAAACTACTCTATTGTACCTATATTTGCCTTGTGGAAAATCTTCTAGTTAAGCATATTTGTTAATCACACTAAACTAATTCCAAAAATTAAATAGCTTTTCTGACCTGAGATCTTACTTCTTTATTTATGTTATTTGTGTTTGGTCCCCTTTTGATGATACAACTTCCCGAGTTTTTATCTTTGATCAAATTACTTTTCTTTATCACAAATCCCAAGATGTAACTCTTTTACAAATATGTCCGTACCAACACTTGGTATCAGAGCCAATAGTGATTTGCTGAGATGAATATAGAAACGATGGCGTGGGACCTGGTGTAGTGCCTTTGCCAATGTATGATTTGGTTTGCTACCTTTAGACGTAGCTTTGAAGACACGTGATGGTCATGACTCATGTGGAACTTAGTTCACGAGAGAGATTGTTGGATGTATGTAAACAAAGTCCCACATGGAAAGTAGAGAAGAAGAAGAAGAAAAGCTACTTATAAGGTGTTGGATACCTTTAAATCTTGTGAGGCTTTTTGAGAAAAATTATACGAACTTGACCCAATGTGAACAACTTCACACCATGTTGAAAGTATCGGCGTAGCCCAACATGTCTATAGGTGACAATTAGGATGAAGTTATAAAAGGAGGTAAACCTAAATTCATATGGAATTCAAAGAGAGGAAGATGAGTTATTCACATTTCATTTGATGGTCAGATATGAATTGAAAGTTAAGCAGTGGGAATTCTAAAGATTCCCTGGGGGAAAATAGTAATGTCTCTTACGTTACCCATAATATGTGGAAATATCGACGTAATTTCATAGTCATTTGGTCTGAATGAATGCTACATGAAGAACATAAGCCAGACAATCTACACAAATTTAAGAACATTGTAATACGTTATACAACTTGGTATTAAAGTATAGTCATGTTGGTGCAATTGCATCCATACTTTTGAACATTCTAATACTTGATACTCCCTCTGTTTTACTAGTTTTGACTCAACACGAAATTCAAGAAAGTGAAGAAGATCTTTGAATCTTATCGTCTTAAATTAACAATACGTAAAATGGTAAAATGTACCACAATGTTGTTATAATCTTGTGGTCTTAAACATAAATCGAAGAGTTACCAAAAAATAGAGGAAACAAATGTTCTTTTTTTAACAAATAAATTGATTGGTGGAAGTACATGAATTGTAACAAACTATTTTTCTTTAATGTGAAAGTACAAATCCTATTTTACTTTCTTGTTAGGAGAAAACAAGAATCACATCTTTAACAAGGAACTTTAGCAACAAATATCATACATCTTGTGCAAAAACTAAGCAATAATGGATTCAAAGTGATGAAAAATATCAAATAATAATAATAAAGCAAGTTAAAGAGATTTTAAAGACACATCATTGGCCTTGAATGCAATTGAAAGAAAATTCCCTCATAACTCTTTGTATATATACAGAATGTCCTGTTAAGAAACCTTCAAGACCTATTGTGGATTGGATCTGATCCTTTTCGAACCTTTCGTTTACTCGAGCCATTTGGATCAAATGTTTTACTTACTGGTGTTGATTTGATGCCAGTGTTCGACTCCTCCTTTGTAACTAATCCGTTAAGCATACGCCTACTCATCGACGTTTTCAGCTCATTTTGTTGTGAAGAAACTCTCTCTGGAAGAACTACTAAGAGTCCTATACAAATAAGAAGAAACACAAATGATTTGTGACTAATGGAAACCATTTTTCTGAGAAACAGGAAGAAAGTTTAAGTATTTGGAGTCCTGTTTCTATGATCTATTATTGTGTGTATGTGTGTATTATATATATGTCTGATGTTTTTAAAAGGATTTTGGGGGGTCCCAGAATCTGTAGATGAGTTTTTAGATTCACCCCAATCATGAATATTGCAGCTAAAGCAGAAATTAAGGCTGTTATAAAAGAATCCAACTAGGATGAATAAAGGCTTCTTGGAACAACATCCTAGAGAAGCTAAGCATCTTTTTCACTTGTTTCCCTTGTTATTTGTATATGATACATAGGTAGATACTAAAACTTCGTATCCATTGTGTCTCATGGACATCTGATGCTGACTTGGTCACATAATTTTTTTTTTCAAGGTGTCTAGATGGTCGTTTTGATAGTTGGAGTATTCAACTGACAGAGTGAAATGAGTTTAGGTGTCTGGATATGAATCCTTAAAGTTAAAGTTGTTAAATTGTCAGTTGAGGCCAAGTTAAAGTGTCTATCGATATATCATTACTTTTGTACTGATCTTAAAATTGTCAGTTGAAGCCAAGTTAAAGTGTCTGATCTTAAATTATCCATTGAGGCCAAGTTAAAGTGTCTATCGATGTATCATTACTTCTACACTAATTTTATAACCAAGTACCAATTTTTGCCACCTAGACTTGCGGTGAGTGGCAGAGCCACATTGGGATGAGGGGGTTCATCGAGCCCCTTTGGCGAAAAATTATACTATAAATTTATCTATAATAAAAATAATTTTTTATGTAAATATAATAGATGTCGATTTCCCTTCACTTAGTTCGTGTGTCTACTTTTTAAAATTTTGAACCCACTTATCGAAAATCCTAACTCCATCACTGCTTGCGGTCAACTTGCCACATCATCATTGTATATATATATTTGATATTTTAAAGTTGTTTTATTTGATTGTGCACTTCACTTCTTTCACTTTTAAAAATTATTGATCTCAACATTCTTGAAATCCCAAAAAAATTACACTTAATTATGAGACTCAATACACATACAAGGATACGTTTCAGTGCTCAATGAAATGAGTTGATAACCATGAGATCTTAAGTTTAAATTTCACCAGATGCAAAAGATATTTATTCCCTTTTACTTATAAAGGTTAGTTGATATTCGTAGAATTAGTCGAGGTGCATGTAAACTGACTCATACATCACGATTATCAGAAAGAAAAAAGAACATGTGAAACTGAATACTTGCTTAAAATGGCTATTGTTTCTTAACCAAACCTTACTTAATTATTAAGGAAGAAAAATCTTTTTGATGAGACACTGAGCAGCCAAACTATAAGACTGGTAAAAGGGTAACTAGTCATAAAAGCAAAATGTGATGGGAAGGATATGTGGGGAATAGAACATCACTTCCTAAAAACAACCAAACACTATACTTTATGCCATTTGGAAATCTCACTTTAGAATTCCAAGCTCTTTTCCCAATGCAAAACTAAAAATACCAGTCTTGGTTTCTTGTGCCAAATCTCTTTCTTTATGCTTTTCTTTTTAGTCTTTATATTTTTAGATTAATTCCTTTTATGTAGATAAACCCCAATTCAAGTGTCACTTTCTCTTAAAATTTGAAATTGTTTTAGACCAACTTTTTCTTTATATTGCTTTGATATATTGTATAAAAATTAGAGACAATGATAAAATATATTTAAATTTCTTATTTTTTGTGAGATGACACTATAGCGGTCAGTTGTTCCTTTTAAAAGAAAAATTAAATTATCACTGTTTATGTATTAAAACATATCTAGTTATATATATGATGATAGTTTAGATAGAAAAGGCAACAAAGAACTAGTTTAGATAGAAAAAAGGAAGAAAAATTATGAGGATAAACAAACATATATTAGTTAATTGACTAGCATAACTATAGTTTGAATTAATTACGGCTTATGGTAAACGTCTAGCTTTAATAACAGTTTGAGTTTTGTATAAATTCACGCAATTTATGCAAAAATTGTGCACGAATCAAATTGTATAGCTAAACATATAAATACTGCGAATTGTAAAGCGAATTACACAAACATTGTACATGATTATATTGCGAATTATACAAACGTTAGACAAGAACTGTGAATTATACAAAAAAATATAATAAAAAATATTGCTTACATAATTAAGATATTTTTAAGTGGCTACATGCAAAAATTCTTTTAAAAGGAACCATGATAATTAATTTGTGAAACTTGCAAGAACAAAAAAGATATTTTTGCCATTAACTCTATTAAATATTAGTAAATCACATCAAAGTTGGAACATTCTAAAGTATATGTTTGAATGCTCTATTAGGGAGAATGGATTGTGTCTCCAAGGTATACAAATACAGCATGTTTTTCACTTTCATTGGTGCTCTCTGATCACTTTTTCCTTTTGTCTTGTCATAGTAGATAAAGTTTTTTGTAGTGTACCTTGAGAGGATGATTGCAATTTTGAACTTTTTTTAATATATAATTTTGATGTTCGAATCAATCTATATGTATTGCGATTTTTATAGAGTATTTGCTATTTTTCAGTGTTACAACTATTAGATAACTCCATCCGTATTAAAAAAATTTCTTGTATTGTTACCTTTATTGTGATTAATTTGAAATTCAGATTTATGATTCCCAGTTAACTTTATTGATTACTAAACCACACCTTTAAACTAAATTTTTATTTTTAAAATATAGAAATGAAGAATCTTTTGAAGGAAATGATTTACTCCGTCAATGTGCCATATTTTATTATAACTTCGAAAGTCTTTTTTGCATTCTTTGTAAATTAATATAAAGAGTTATAATAAAAAGAGGATTTATTTATGTGTTGGAAGGGACCTATTAATTTGCTTGTACTGCACATTTTCTAACTTAAAGTTGGCATACTTATTAGATATACTCTTGTCTTAAAGTTGAGAATCTTGAAGGGGCTTTCATGATTTCATCCTATGCCCTTAGGAGCTTTTTACTAATTTGGAGAAGAAGAAGATTGGATCCATACTCCTATTGAGATATTGTACTTTCAATTAGTTTTCTTATTGACAACTAAAAATAACGTCAGAATCAGAATTTTTAATAAAAAAAATCATATATATAGCGTCCAAAATTAGGTTTGACAAAATGAAATTTCAAACCTAATATCTGAAGTTATATATGAGTGAAGTTAATGCATTTCTATTTGAAGTTTAGGCAAAAATGGTTGAACTTCAAGTCATTTTTTACTATACATGAGTCATATATGATGTCCACTAATTTTTACCTCGTTTCACTTATTTTTTCTTAAACTTCAGTTGTACATGTCTGAGCTTCAACATGAAACGCAGACATTATATCTAAAGTTAGACTTTATCAAGATTAACTTCAGACACCTTACATTTGAAGTGAGCCCAAGTTAAATAGCAGTATCAAAATTGGATATCCATGCACTTTACCCTATACAATTTAATTAAATTTCAAATTTTGAATTCGTCTTTTTAGTATGCTATTAGTGTAGCCAAAAGAAATCCAACCAAACATTACAGAGTCCTTATCTGCTAAGCAAGACAATGACATAAAAATTGCCAATGATTTTAAGACATAAATTAATGTTACAAAACACCAAGCTTTAGATAATTAGTGGGCTCAAAGACACTAATTATCTTTGTTAAAGTTTAAAATTTGAACGACAAAGAGTGGGACACTGCAAAGAGAATGTTTACCAAAAAAAATACGTGTTTAAAGAAGATGCTTTGCTCTACTTTAACATCATATTTAGGTGTATAAAATTGATCCTATAACATGGACAACTTTTCTATATTCTCAAATCCTTAAAAATTACCACTCCTTTTTAACCCTCAAAAACCTTTAAAAGAAATGTAAGACACAAGATTACTGAATTTGATAGTGATAGCGGATCAATTTCAATGAGCCTTTCAAAGTAGTACAGTTAGTAATCGACTCCATAGCTTCTTCAATAAATATTGGCGTTCATTTCAATATCTCTAAATAATGACAATTGTTTAGTCTATTTGATTGAATTGATAAATACCAAGCCCTCCCCATCCTTTGGATTTTATTAGTCAGATGAGAAAAAAAAGATTTCGATTGGCCGAGCGAATAAGTCGACTTCAAAGTGGATTTGTTGTGCGAAGAATGCGTTATGACCCGTGACCGTCTGCCTGGTGGGAACAGCTCCTTCGTTGTGGGTAAACGAGAACCCCACTATAAGAACCCAAGGGACAGCTCCTTCATTGTGGGTAAACAGGAAACCCGACTCTACGAACCCGAGGAAAGGCTCCATGTTTAGAATTCAACCTTTTAGCAATGTATATAAACTAAAAGTAGTTATTTAAGTTATCATCTCATCTTCATTTTATTTAAAGACCTTGTAGGGTGGGAATAAGAATTTAGGGCATCAGAGGTCTTAGGAATCCCATCCCTAACGAGCTAGAAGTGGAACAAGCACTCTTTTGCTTGAGATGAGGTCTATCAAAGTAGTATGATCATATATATGTAATCCTGAACAAAGGAAGAGAAGCAAGATAATTCTTCATGGCGCAAGAAAGGTCAATCAAAAATCTTATACATAGATGTTAAATGATATGATTAATATACAGCTTTAGTGATGTTAATTTTTCAAGTAAAAGATGAGATAGTCACAACACAGATGAACAAATCAAGCATAAGGCAGCATTTAGCTTTAAAATAAGATATCAAGCATGACCCTCTTATCGTTAGACGTTATCTACTGAAGCAGGTGCCGCTGGTGAAGCTGGTGCAGCTGATGCTATGGTGAACTGTACGCCTCTCGGCTGTCCAGAGTGTAACACAACTGCAAATTGTGTTGCTGCCAATGCTGCAGCTTCCTGCTCCACCAAAACAAGAATTCGAGTTTTTTTGATCAGATAAAACTAAACAAACAGGCATGCATCTCTTCCTCGAAATCAATTCATCTATGCAGGATTAGCAAAACTAACACCCACCTCTCTTTGCCTGCGCTGCTGCAAAATGCTGATAGCCCAGAGCATGATGTAGCAGGGTAAAAGAAAGCCAACAGCTCGAAGCAAGAAAAGCTGCAGAGATGAATCAATTAGATCCACCGTTAAGAAGAAAAATCTTTTCTTTTATGAGAAATAGAGAGATGGCAACCATATAGGTGCACAGCCAACTTACTGAAAAGAACGCAGTTAGATCTTCATCGTCTCCATCCGTATCAGCCATTGGTAATGCATGGCGCAAGAGTAGAAGAGCCATCAACTGTCAATGAAAATCATCATTTAAGCCTGGACAGTCATTAGATTGTGGGCAGAATGGGGGAAGGGAGGATAGACCAAATACAAAAGATGGTCCATATCATTGGAATTAAACAAGCAATGGTAACGAATCCTGGACATTCTATAACCATAAAGGAGAGATCAGTCGAGATAGATCACCAGCAATTGAGACGGCCAATCTTGAAGTAATGGGGGTCAGGTATACAAAGCTTGAACAAGCTATTGCACTCTGCATTTTGATTGGTATCTCTTTGCATTACTTTTTCAAAACCAATTAAAATGTGGAAAGTTGAAACAGAAAAAAAACATTAAAGCACAGTGGGACAAGAAACATTTGTATCCGTAAAAGCATTTGTTATTCTTGCTCATCACTTGCTTGCCTAAAATTTCAGTTAGACAAACAAAAAGTGAATGAGGCAATCACACAAATGCATGCTAAAGAGACTCACAATGTTATCTTAGGAAATAAGTAGTACAAGGGCTTACAATTAAAGCAGCGGATCGGCAGAATGCCGCACCACTTGCATTTGCAGAATTGTAATCATCATATTCAGCTTCTATAAATTGGCGTTCAGCCTCTGCAATTGCTAAGACGCGAGGATCATGTAAATTCAAAGGAGTACCAGAGATTTGCCATCCTCCGCTGCAACAAAATATGACGCCTTAAAATTAGTTTAAAAGCTGTAAAAGTGCGTGGTTTGCAACCCCCTTTGGCCTAGTGGTCAATGAAGTAAGGGAGAACCATGAGGTCTCTATAGTTCAAACACCAGCAGAGAAAAAAAAAAGGGTGATTTCTTTCATTTGCGCAAGCCTTGGTGGACAAAATTATCTGGTACCTCTGTTGTTAAGAGGTCGCAGGTACTAAGTAGAATTAGTCGAGGTGCACACAAGCTGACCAAGGCACCACCGTCATAAAAAGGATGTAAACCAGCAAACCTCATGGCTAATTCCACATGACCAGCTAACATCACAGCCAAAGTTGTTAAAAGATTAATCATGGCTTGTTTAAATTGAAAAGTTAAAAAAAGAAAAATTTTACAACCAAATTAGTGTACAAACAAATAAATATGAAACAACTTAAACTCACCCAATATCAATAATTGTCTCATCAGCCACAGTTCGAGGAGGAACAGTGTAACCAGGCTGGTATTGCTGCATATTGCAATTGAAAACAAAATTTATCAGAAGAGAAATCATCTAATGAACATCAAGATTGAATGAAGAATTTCAAATGTATCAAGCCCAAACTCTTCAGTTTCTCTGAAATCATCACGAGTTATGCTATTTATTGTAGAGAAATATTAAATGCTAAAGCACTACAGAATAGGATTAGCCAAGAGAGAGGGACAACTATAGGTGAATGCTCCAAGAGACAAATACATATCCAAATTTCATTGCCTTGAAATACAAACTAAGCTTAGATAATCCAGAATTAAGCAATTATAGTATAGGGTAGAGGTAAATTACAGGGATCACTCCTCTAATATCAATAAGTAAATCATATCAGAGTTGAGAAGATAATAGAGCCAATATATATTGATTTTAAAGTGAGGATAGTTCAGCTTTAAACTAAAATAGTCAACTTGCATAATCACCGTGAATAGAGAGGAATGGACAAACAGGATCACAAGGTAAGAAGATTCCTTCTTTTATAATCAAAAGACACATTTGTAGTTGCAATTGTGGGGGATAGGCATTGACCCCTACCAGTTCATTCCTTCACAAAAGGTAAAAAAGGATCCTAATAATTATATTTAACTTGCATGATCATTTGAGGTTCAGTATACACAGCACCAGAAAGAAGGTGACAAAAGATAATTTAACTATGTAACTTGACAGAAGGATTGGCAGTGTAATTTCTCAAACTATGGGGAAGGGAAAGCTGAATACCACACAAACTTTTTTTGTGGTGGCGCCCAAGACATCTTGCACACAATTTGACTAATCCACATAATACCTGCTACACCCACTAGCACAGACGGAAATAAATCACTTAGCCTTTTCTGTCTCTACTTGGATTTGAACTATGGTCTTAAATTGCAGTTTCATTGACCGCTGGGTCATATCCTTGAATGCTGCCACATCATTTCTGAACTAGGAGTACTAGCAATTTATCCTTGTCCATTTACTCCAATGTAACATATTAAAGTACTATGTGACTCGCGTAAAATCAGCAAGCCAGACATCACAGGCCAATAATTCTCCACATTTTATCTCATAGAATTATGATCTAATCTCAATGCCCAATGGACTGTATATACCATCTAAACTCATCTTACTTACCAAACTACTCCTAAGGGTAATTCAAGAGAAGAAGAGAATCCCATGATTTGAACTCAATGGCACAAGCAGGAGTATCACATTGAATGGGAGTGTCTTTGATCTTATAATACACAAGACAATATGTAAAGTTGGAATACCTGATGACAAATCTCACAAGTAATATCCCCCTTCTCATTGCACCAATGTTGAACACATGTTCGGTGTGCGTACTGCAGTAAATGTTTTCCACAAAAATAATTAGCAGAGACACAAATTGAAAGAAAATAAAGCAAGTGAGACAGAAAACAACAACTTAAGTTATCAGACAATTAAAGAAAATCACATAACTTACTGCATAATAAAATGGAAACAATGGAAAGAAGATAAGTGCTACCATCTATGCAATCAAAGTGAACATATGCAGAAAAAATTGAATTGTCAGCAGGAAAAAACTTTGATGAGGATAAAAACGTATGAAAAAGCAAGCAATTGCAACAAGGGAACAGAGTGGTAAGGATATTACAGCTACAGCTCAATAAGTGCTGTCACGGAATCAAAGAGTTCCCGAAGTAAAAGTAGAATGTTATATGACAATATCAGATAGCAGGAAATATCATCGTGATAACATAAGTAAGGTTCATCTTTTGGTTCATTGAGGTGGATAACAACAAATCAAGCAAACTCAAGTTTGCTTAGAAAAGGGGCTCCTAACGATAGCATTGAAAAGAAGCACTTACATCACTACAGAGGCACCAAGAGAATGAAAAAGAGAAAATAACAGAAAAATACACACCACCATCATGCAAAGATACCACCACCACCCATAAACACGCCTTACCATGGCACCCAACATATCACCAAATCAATGCTTGGCACATCC
The DNA here is from genome assembly GCA_011800125.2 of Solanum clarkiae. Classification (NCBI taxonomy): domain Eukaryota; kingdom Viridiplantae; phylum Streptophyta; class Magnoliopsida; order Solanales; family Solanaceae; genus Solanum; species Solanum clarkiae. Next base: position 3,116,308 of record JAABOM020000092.1, read on the forward strand.
ACTTGCACCAAACCTGTCGAGATTTACTTATCAAGTATCAATAAATTCAACAGTGTCTAGGAGGTGATCAACCAGAACTCAAATGCAGGCACGAGTGCTTCGAATTTCCAAGACACATATGAACAAAACAAAAAATAGAGAAAATCTAACATCACATTTCCTTTTGTCCCGTAAGCAACTTTTCATATAAACCATAAAATGATCAGATTCTCCTGCAAGTAAAATCAAGAGAGAAAAGATTTCACCTTGAGACTTCCACTGCAAGCACATGGACTCTCCAACTTGTCCAAAGAATCTTCCTCCTGGCAAATCCTGCACTCTGCTCTACCAATTAGTGGTTTCTCCTCATCACCCTCCTCCTCCTCCTCCTCCACGAGCACTCTCTTTTCATCTACAGCTATCGACGACGAAGACCCCACCATTTCAGGATTCTTCCCATCCATAACCTCAGCTCCATTAGGCTTCACAATCCGATCCGTATGCACCACCAGACAATCTCCCATTCTAAAACCCCAGATTAAGAAAATGAGACAATTCCTACACCAAATTAACCAATAATCACTTCCCAATTCAATGCACAAACGAAAGTTTAGATCTTTCTTCAACAGCTACTACCACTTCCAAATTCAAACTAATATGAGTTCATTTCTTTCGAATTTTCCAGAAAAAACAAACCCTAAACATAAGTTTGACCCCTAAACCCAAAAATCTCAGGGAGATCAAGAAATTTCTCAAAATTCACAACCCAAATGCAAATCAAAACTATAAATTAAACCAAAAAAGGGGCATAAAAAGCAATCATACCTTGGGAAAATGAAGAAACTCAAGAAATGAGGGAAAAAATGCCAAAATATCCTCCGGATTTGTAGCTAAACAAATTGAACGGTGCTTGCTATTATAGTATTTATCTTAGATTTTGACGAACAATACACCAAAATAGAACTAAGAAACCACCGAATTATAGCGGTTTTTTTGTTGTTTTCTGCATCATTTTGGTTTGCTGTCTTCCTCTGTTACAAAAGGGAAACTTTTTTTAGAGTTTAGAATTTGGGGATCTGCCTTTTTATGTAAGCTTTATTACATATTTATAAACATCCCAACATTTCGTTGCCTAATTTAGTATTTTTATCGAGAGGGTTAAAAAAAGTTTAAATTTAGAATCTTAATCGGTCGATTTTATCACATTTTATAGAGATAAAAGAGATTGTTTTTGAAAAATCTTGGTCTAAAAAAAAAGATCAATAACGAAAAGCAAATGATAATATGTAAATATGATAAAAGTATAAAGACAACGTAAGATATAAAGACAAATCTTCTTGTACTAACCTACTATATCGTGAGACGATACATAACCTACCCCCACTGGTCTATTAGTCTTCTGTCCTAATACGAGACTTCTACTCTTTTCTATCTAAGGTCATGTCCTCGATAAGATGAAGTTTCGTCATCTCTTGTTCGATCACTTTCCCCAATACTTTTTGGATCTACCTCTACTCTTCCATGTAACCCTTAAATCCAACCTCTTACACTCCTAACAGAAACCCTTAAATCCAACATTTTACACTCCTAATAAAAGTATCAGTACTTCTTCTTTGCACATAACTAATTAAAAATTCATATGTTCAAAAAATATAGTTGTCAAAACAAACCTATTGAAATGAATAGGTGGACATTACAATCCCGCTTCTAAATATTAAAATAAATACCTTGGGATTCTAGTGGGGAACGAGTATATGCATAATATACGGATTTTTTAATTTACAACGGCTCGTTTGTCTGCCTTGGTTTTGGTGCCTGGCTGCTTCAATTTTAATTTACTTTTTTAGTGATTGATGACTTTTGAATCCTTTTTAATAATGTTATATTTCAACGGTTTAGAATTTAATCGAGGGGACAAGGGAAATGTTGTCAATAGTAGTCATTTTTGGAATGCCAAACTTCTGTTTTTTTCTTCATCTAGGCCACTTTGAAACTTTGAAAGAACCAATCTCAAAAGATTGCATTAGATAACCAAGACTTTCTTGTTCTTATTAAGGTTTAAATGAAAATTTCAAAGTTGAAATATTTCTAATTATTATAAGGTGATATGATCGGACTAAAAAGAAAAGAATATCACATAAAATAAAACAAATCTTGGCTTAGTTGAAGTGAACCCAATTTTCTTTAAGAAATCGAGAATGTTCTTATTTTGAGACTCCAACATTTGCATGAAAAACTCAGCGATTTTCACAAAGCTCAACAGATCTTGGCTCAGTTGCCCCCACAGCTTGTCAAATTAAATAACATATCCAATGGAATTCCACAAGTGGAGTCTGAAGGCTTGTCAAATTAAACAAATTCAAAGAAATCTTTAGTTCTACACCACTTACCCCCGAGGGATACAGACAACTACTTTCTAAAGGAAATGTGTTAATGAGTAATGACTATATGACGTAAATGGTATCCTTGGTGAGCAACCAAACAAGACCAGCTCTTCTAAGTTCTAGTATCTGCTTCCTCATACCGACAATGACATTCTCACTGGAAGCTTTTCTGGTAAAACTTCTGATGACAATAAGTAAAGACGCCTTCTTGAATTGGGTGTCAACCTCATTTCAACAGTTCCATAAGATTGATCTGATCTGACCACGCCTAAGTATAGCGTCTTTAGCTTGGGGTACCAAGCATCGAAGAGTGCAGAGATTCTTGGCAGAGGCAGTTGCTGATCCACCTTGGTCCTTTCGCCTTATCCACAGATGCAGGAAAATGGCTGCTACTCCTATAAAACAATCTATGAACATCTACCAACACGTGTGACTATGTACTTTCCTTTCTCTAGATCATACACAGTCTTCAATTGTGGCTTTCTCCACTTTGACACATACCATGCTGTGAACATCACCAAAATGAAAAAGGCAAAGAAGAGAAGCAAGATGAGAGAGTCCTCACTGAAAATATTTGCAAACCATCCAGAATGCTCTTGTTCTGACTCAGCTGTGCTCTGCAAGATGAATGCTCCCAATGCCCAATCAAGTGGAATGTTTTCAACTTGATTAGTATATCCAATCCTGATCAAACATATACTTCAATTAAGTGGGATATTCAAATATATTAGAAGTAAAATCTATAAATTCCTATGCTTTACCGGAACTTCCTTTCCTTGGTGTTTTCTTCTTTATTTTTCTACTTTCTGTTGACTCCTACTTTTTCTCTTCTCATCTATGCTATTTAGTATATATTAACTATTCCCTATATGTAAGGAAGAAGAGACAAGAATCGGGAAGAAGAAGAAAAGGTAGATAAGATACTTGACCATGAGTCAATCATTAAAACTTGGAAACTATTAAGAAAAGCATGCAGCAGTATATTTCCTCTTTCTTCGTAAGTCAAGAAATTAGCAGGAAGTATTAAAAAAGATAAAAAGGAAGGAAACCAAAATTATTAAGTACCTATCATCGTCCAAAGCAATTCCAAGACTATCATGAAGTAATGCCAATATATACGCTGAAGAGAAGCAATAACGATGCAAATCCTCTTCTTGAAGGGAGGAATATTTGTTTTTCAACTTTGACCAGTCATCTTCACAAAAACTTTTCCCAGCAGCCATAAGATCAGAAAGTAAAGCTTTAGGGGGCAAACCAAAAAACTGTTAAAAATACAAAAACCATCTTTTAGCACATCAAAACAAGATACAACCATAAGAAACACAACAGAAAGCTGACTTCTATCAACACATGGGTATAGTCACAAGACGAATGTGCACCTTAGAAGTGTAGAAAAAGTTTTCTGTAGCCAAAAAATTCCCCTGGAGTTTTGGCATAAATGATGACCCAATGTAGCAGCTTTTATAAGGGCAACTCTCTGCATTATGCAAGAAGAAGAGCTTCATTAAGTGGTTTCAAATGAACTGAGCATCCTGAGTAAAAGTTAACATTGCATATTTTCTATAACAGATAAAAGGAAAAAACAAACCTTTGCCTTTCTGCAACAGTGATAGTGAGGCAGACCTACACTCTGAGAAGTTACCGCTAGGATACAGAGCAGATAGGTGCCTAATCTTATCGGTGAAACTACTGGGGGAGAGCTTCGATGACATTAAGTTGTGTGGGAATCCTCTAGGAGAACAAGGATCCATCAGCTTAACACTTCGAGGATCTGCATTGATGGAAACAGAAAACAAATCTGTGAATATAATTTTTTGCTTGCAGAACCATTGAGAACTGATGCCTTAATTGAACCCAAAAAAACATGAGAATTGATGCATTGGTCCATCCAGGAAACAAGATGCTGATTAAAGCCATACTACAACTGTAGCGTTCCTCAAAAATGTCAACTTGATAACATAACAAATCACTTTCAAATGAAGAAAAAATAAATAGATAATGCATATATCATTTATTTGAGTCTTCCCAATTCTTTTCTTTATTTACTCCTTTTATAATATGCTTTTGGTTGTGGGGATGCAGTGGGGTTGAGCTGCTGAATCAATGAGGAAACAGCATATTTAGTTATCCACAAATTTGGGTGTTCAGAAAAAGAAAAAGGCTAGAGAGGTATTTGGATAAGCTTTTTTCTAATTGACTTAAAAGCCAAAAGCTCGCTTTTTTTTGCCAAACGCCTCTAAAACTTAAAAAGTACTTAAAAGCCAACAACACCTAAACATAAGCCTATCCAAACACCCTCTAAATTAATTACTATAATGGACAAACAAGACCAATCCACCTCCTCAACATCAAAACTCCCACAAAATAAAGATCAAAAGGTTCCAATAGAAATCAAAAGAGCAACAATCAAAAGCTCTAACTCTTAAATCAAATCTGTGTAAATCTTGTGAAAATCAGAAAAAATGACGTAAAAGAGAATCAACTAACACCAGTCCATGAAGCACTTGAAGTTCATATATAATAAAGGAAAAGAGATTCCAGATTACCTTGATGTTGGCTCCTAGCAACAAGGGACTCCAGGAGTAAGTCAAATGCAACGTTCTGCAAAATATCAAGAGCAATGAAATCTTCACACACACACACACATATATATAGATGTTTTTCACCGATAAAAGGGAAAAATGGATGAAAACCAGGTCAGTAAGTTTTCTTGCAAAACTACTTCAAAACGTCACTTTAAATGCATATGAGTGCTAAGAAGAGGACATCAAATTCAGTGTTACTAGAAATGCTTATTATCTAATTCTGCAGCAAAATCTTGATTATCTACCTTTTTCTTTTGTATTTTATATAACCAAGAAATTCTTGAGGACCAGCTAGAGCACGGTTCAAAACTCAGGGATAATGTCTTTCCCTCTACCCTTCTCTACTTAAATACCAAGTAATATTCTGAGGCTGGACTTGTACTCATGTTGTGTGGCTAATCCACACATCACGCACCTCGCTCTTACACTAGCTCAAAGCCCTGTGAGATGTTGAAGTGCAATAATTAAGTCCTGAGGGCAGAAGTGCTCCTAATAATGTTGAATTATCAGCCACCGTTTCACAACATTTAGCATGCAATGCAGAATACAGTAGCATATTTAATCATGTAATCACCGATGACACTACAGTTGAGAGAACAAAAGGATAGATGATAGTTTTGCAATGTTCATGAAAAAATAACTAACTAGGAAATAAAAGTTACCTGACCAAATTGAAGCAAGCTATGACTGTAGATGCTGTAGGTAAAGTTTCGGAATTTAATGGTACGAGAATATTCTGGGGGCATAGGCTCGTTAGAAACAAAAGTTACCTGAATAGATCAGACAGCAAAAATTATAGAAAAGTCATGCTCTTATACTGAAGTTACTTCATGCAAACTGAAGAATTATTTCAAACGTACAAAAAACACGAGGACTATTAGTTGTGCAGTTGAATTTTCTGTGAGCTTCAAAGCAATTACTGCACTCCATTTAGAAGAAATGACAAGTGCAGCTGGAATACAATAAGCCGAAACATTCCAACAGTGGTAATAAATTGAAATTTCAAAATGATGAGACCAACCTGTGCAGACGCACCACCAAGTTCAATTATCCCAGTTGTTTGTGAAGGATCACTACCAAGAGTACCAAGAGCATAATTAGCAATAACCCATGCATATAAACCCTCATCAGATCCTACAATCAATACAAATATGTTGTTAATTTTGCTAACATATAGCAACCCTGCAACAGTTGTACTCTACAATGAAGTGTCTGCATACCTTCCAACCAGTTCACAGGCATATCGAAGCTAATACGTCATTACAACATACATCGTGGGAAAAGTTAATGTGACAAGAGGGCCAGATTCTAGCATTTTCCTCAAACCTAATTAGGCAACTAGCAATAGTTGAGATTACAGACATTTATATAGAAAATGGAGGTGCATGAAAACCTACTTCAACACAAAGTAAGACATAGAGAACCAGAATATTCTCATACCATTAAATTCAGAAACTTTACCTACAGGATCTACAGTCATAGGTTGCTTCAATTTTAGCTTCAGTGTACTACCATGTTGGTTTCACTGTCAAAAGCTATGTTGCTCAGACTCTTTAAAGAATGTCAACAGGTACGTGTTGGATCCTCCAAAAATATTGCATTTCTGAGGGATCCAACACGGGTGCGGCAATGTTTTTGGAGAGTCCGAGCAACTTAGGTCAAAAGGATTGGAGCTATATTCTCTAGTTCAGAAAAAGCCAATGAGTATTACTATAGCATATCACTGTACACAACTCAAACATATAAAAACTTTATCGTATCAATACACAAAGTATTTTAAATTCTAAACTTGATGAAGACAGTCTTATGAATCTTCTGTATCCATTTTACTCTAATCACCATTCGAAAGACTTCTTTTTAAAATCAAACAGGGGCTCCATTGATCATTACAACAACATACCCAGTGGACTCCATTGATCATTGATGTGCAAAATTTACAATTTGAGTTTGCCACTCGAAGGACTTATTAGACCTTTTCTTGATTAGTAGTTAACAATTTTTTACCCCGACTTTAGTCTACCACTACCACAAGCTTCCTCTTTTATCAGTGCTATATGCTTTACGAGGTCATATGGACAGAGTTATACATCACAAAGGCAAATATAAGAGTCAAAACTCAGGAGGAAAACCAATAAAAATGTCAACTGCAGCTCAAAACCAACAACTTTCACATAGAATCAAAACACATTGCATTACATAAACAAGCAGAAGTGAAGTACAAACACATTCCTCATACCTGAAATAACAGAAGCCCATTCATCCTTAAACTTGAAACCGGAATCCCTCAGTACCCCTCGACACACTTGTAAAATCTTCTCCTGTACACCAGAATCCAATAACCTCATTCCTGCAGTAGCCATCAACCTAATCTCAGTCGAACTCCAATATTCCTTAGGTACATTTTTCTTCCCAAACTCCACCAAATTTGCAACCGATTCATTAGCCAACACAGGGTCGTCAGCATAAGCAGATAACCCCGGATTCACCCTCATCGAAACCAAGCCCTTATCCCCAAAATCGTACACAGGTACCCCATTCCTAATCTCATACTCAAACACATGAATCCTCGTTCCTGTACTTCCTCCATCAATCACAATCCCATATTTCCTCTTCGCAGAAAACCTAACATGACTCGAAAACACAAAAACGTAACATAAAAAAGCAATCAAAAACACTATCGAAGCGTAACAAACGATTCTCGATTTCGACTTAGAACTGTTCCGATTAGGACTCCGATGAGAAGATCTACTCGGTCGGTATTGCAACTTAGCCGATTCCATTGTCTGACTCTTGTTATCAACAGATTTTATTTTCCGGGCATTGGATCGGCGCATCAAAAAATGGAAATATGTGAACCATATGATTGAACGATTGTGATGATGAAATCAATAGCAATCTGCATATATCAGATTTTAGGGTTTTTATTTGTTTGATCGGAGATTGAGAGGGCTTCTCCGATTAACGCCCTCTCCTCTCCGGCGACCGGTTTTTTTGATTTATTTACGTGGACCGGTGCCGGTTCAATTGGTTCCGGTAATATAAGTTATCCTTCAGAGTTTGTTGGAGAGGTTGTGGAGGAAAATGGAAAAGAAAATGATCTGAATTGACTTCTTCTTTTCTTTATATTGACTCTTTTTTTTCTCTTCTCCAAAACCATATTTGCTTTCTTTAAAAAAAAAATTTTTGTTATTTTTAACAATTTTATGAATCTAGTTATTATTAATAAAAATAAAATTGTTGTATAACTTAATTATATATTGGACTATTGTTTAAACTTTTTTTCGATTAAGCATTTGAAATACATGATTAAAATGTTCTTATTAACACTACTTTAGCTTCAATTTTTTAGAAAAAAGTTTTATCTGTGGTCTCAAGTACTCACGATGTAAATAAGTTAATCACATTTTTTAAGTATGCGCATTAATCTTAGTAAGTTATAAAACTACGAATGTATTTCAATTGAAGTTGAAAAATATTTGAAGCATGTTTATGATGTGCTTTAGTGATGGATGAATGAACGAAGTATATTTAGGATGAGATGTCTTGGTATATGTTATTTGCAGATGATATAATAATGATTGATAAACATGCGGCTGAGTTATAATGCTAGTTTGAAAGTGTGGACACAAACTTTAAGTCTAGAGGGTTAAGTTAAGCACTGACCAACACACAGTATCTGAAGTGCAAATTCAGTGATGCAATGCAAGAGATAAGCATGGAAGTGAAGCTTGACATTAGGCTATTGCCAAGAAATATAGTTTCAAGTACTTTGGATTTATAATTCAGGAAAGTGGAGTTATTGATGATAATATTACACATCGTAGTGGTGGGGCATAAATGAAGTGGAGACTTGTGTAATAAAAAGGTACCATCAAACTTAAAGGTAAGCTTTATAAAGTAGGGATTAGACTATTTATGTTGTTTAGGGAGTGACATCTAATGAACAACTCCCATGTTTAGAAGATGAATGTTGCAAAAATGAGAATGTTAAGGTAGATGTGTGGGCGTATAAGGAGCGATAAGATTAGAAATAATGATATCCGAGATAAGGTAGAATAGGACCCGATAGTGGGTAAGATAAGAGAAGCGGGATTGAGGTAATTTGGACATGTGAAAAGGAAATGAGCAAACCCCTATAATGGGAGGTGCAAGAGGTTTGTTATAGTAGGTACGAGGAGAGGTACAGAATATTAGGAAGAGGGGATTAGACAGGACTTGATACAATTTTAAGTTATCAAATACATGACCTTAAATAGAGAGTGTAAAAAATATGTATTAAGGTAAAAGATTAGCAGATAGCTTTTGATACCTATCATGGTCTGTTTTTTAAATATATTCCAAATATCATGCTATGTTGTTCTTGTTCCTTTCTTGTAGGACTTGCAGTGCTTTCTTGTTAATTACTCTTTGTACTTTGATTTGTTACACTTAAGCCGAAGATCTTTGAAAAATAATTTCTTTATTTTCACGAGATAATGATAAAAGTTTGCATATATTTTACTTTTTCTAAATTTCACTTATAAAATTACGCCAAAAATATTTAGTATTGTTATTGTTTATTGCATGTTACTGAAACAAAAGACAAGCTAAGGAAATAATTAGAGTTCAAACTCAAGTTGGTGTTCACTGTTAAGAGGAAAAAGGTACTGTTATTCAACCTGATGAGTTTGAGGTAGAATGTTTAAATATATTTAGAGATGTTTTATGACAATTTTTTTTTAACTTTAGAATATTTATTTACTTAGAAAAATTTTATATTATATTTACCTTCCTCCGAAGTTTGGGATATATATTTGTTTTTCTTTTAGGTTAGGATGTATAAGAAAAATTACATATTTTATTTGATTATTTGTAAATAATGATACATCCTAATTTGATGCAATGCAAGAGATAGTGCAATAAATTTGTCATCATTTTCTCTTTGATTTTCTAATTTCTCCATTTGTTTGTAATAGAAAATATTCAGAAAACCAACCTTTTCCTTAAGTAAAACAATTTAACCAACCGAAAATCTTATAAAAAATTGAGATATTTTTTTCCTATCAAATCACGTACAATTATTTTATGTTCAAATATCATTTTCCCCCTTCTAATTTAATTCAATATATTTTTAATAAAAATGAAAAAAAATTCAATTGATATTATTAGTGACAAGATCAACATATTTTTTTGTTATAGTTGATTTTAAACGCATCTAAATCATCTATCATATAGTTAAGTTTTTGACAATTTTAATGAGTAAAGATACCTCCCTTGAGGTTGAGTAGCAAAGTAGGCAATTGAAATCTTATAGCTTGATCTTGAAATATCACTCTTTTTCACTTTATTTATCTTTTGGTTTTCATTTTTCACTTTTGGTCGTGGAGCTTTGATCTTAAATATTTGTTATATTTTATTTCTTGCAAAATTAAATTACATGAATTTTAATAAATCATTTTTGAATCATATTTAGATGTAGAATGGTGACATATAATATTTTTTCGAGTGAAAATTACTTTCACCTCTAACTTTACTTTAAAAATCAAAATTTTTCTCAACTTTGATTAATAATCAAACTCTATATATTCATTTTTACGTAAAAGATATTTGATTATTTTTATTTTCTTTTAAAAAAAGTTCGATTTGTATATAGACATGAAAGATCATTTTCACTTGAGGTTAAAACATGTATTTTTCTTTTTTACCTTGTTTCAAAAGTAAAAGGGTGAACCCATAAAAATGACCCTTAACTTGGCAAAACTTTTTAACCTGGAACTTAAACTTTCATAGTGCACAAATATGACCCTAAACTTGATAATTCCTAAACAAATAGGCACAAACCAGTCGCTGACGTGGCACGTGTTATACAATCGCGATGACGTGTTTTCCCAACCAATATTATGATGCCACGTTTGTCCACGTAATCACAACTTGTACACGTCATAATATTCATTTTACACGTTTTACAATTTAAAAAAAAAAGGCAAAATGAATATGAAAAGAGGAAAAGCATATTGTACAGTACTCCCATTTCTTCCTTCACTTACGTTTGAGAAACCCTAGCTGCGATTTTCTCTCTTAAAAGCTTACTGTTCGGAATCGAGATTCCATTGCCGCGAATCTTTGCAGAAGTTTCGATCTATTTCGGAAAAACATATTGTGCAGTGATCCTTCTAAGTTTTGCTCTATTCCAACTAGCGAAGGTATACCCCCTTTCCAAAGTAGTTTTTAACGATTCCGACTATTTTCCGATTAGAAATGACGAATCTGTGAAGATTTATTGTAGGGAACTATAAATTTTTGTATTTTTTGTTGTTGTCGACCTTCAATTTCAGTTTAATATTTTGAAGACATTTTGAAGTTTGTTGTTGTAATCTCGGGTTTTTTCTACAGATATGGGTCACGTGCATTTAGATGTTGATGAGTTAGGTGGAACTGAACAATCTTTAGAGAAAGAAACTACTGATTTTGATGACTACGAAGAAGATGACTTAGATGTTATACCAGATGAAGACGATAGTGAAGTCGATGAAGAATTGAGAAATTTCAGGGAGAAACAAAGAGAACAAAAAAGAAGTGAGGCTGGAGAGGGAAGGAGAAAGGCTAACAACAATTCCACACAGCCAGAAGTTGAGCTTGGAGTGGATGCGACAGATAAAGGTTTTGAGGGTATTTTCAGCAATACGGCAACCAAATATCAAGGTAAATTAGGAGGTGATGAAGATTTTATTGATTCTTCAGATGAACCTAGTGAAAACAGCGCTGAAGAACTCGATGTTTTAGCACAAGAAGGTGTGGATTTACCTTCAAGAAGAAAAAGCAACAGATTGAGGTATGATCCTTCATGTACCATATTCTTTTTTGAATTGGGTATGATTTTTGAGAGTGCGATTCAGTTTAGAAGGGCTGTTGCTGATTATGCTGTGCAAAATAAAGTTCAATTGAAGATTAAACCTAATGAACCTCATAGAATTAGGGTGAGATGTAAGG
>JAABOM020000092.1:3148689-3158882 GCA_011800125.2 Solanum clarkiae
GTGCTAGTTTAACCAAATCATGTCATATTTCACTTGTATAGTATTAGTGGTGTAGTATAAGGTGTGGGGTGTTACACAAGGCATATAACATGCAACTATGACAAGCGATGTAACCATCAACAAGCCTTAATCACTAAATAAGTCCGATGTTAATAGTGCAATGCTAGCCCTCACAGAAAGAAGTCCCATATCTCACTCACAATGATGTTTTCCTATATAATCTTAGGACTATGCAAAATTACTCACTCTCACAAAAGATATTCATGTATCATGCTATATACCATATTCTTGCCCCTATACTCATGACTTAGAACTTTCACTACTTGGACTAGGATCACATTAGGACTTTATAGGCTTGTAATGTAGGCTCAAGGGGCTTTGGTATGATGATTTGGGAACATAGTGACTAAAATCCCTCTTTGACACTGCGTTTTCTATAGTTTTTCCCTACCAACACTGTTTTTTTTATTCCAATCTCCCTTTTTCCTATTTAAAGCTTTTCTGGGTGATTTTCTTTTTCTTTTTCAACTTTTTGCCTTGTATTTACACTTCATTTTTCTTTTTAGCTCATAACTAAGGCATCATTCATTTTTCTTGCACCCAATACACATTTTTATTCCTTTTCCATGTATAACTAACTTCCCCCCTCATTTTGTGTTTTATCCTTACACCAGCCACCCTCAACTTAGGCTTTTCGCCTAGGTTGAGGTGCACATTATCCAACCTCAGAACCAGGGCCACTTTTGGTAGCCACACTCAACTTAGGCTTCTTGCCTTAGTCAAGGTGCACAATGTTCAAAGAGGGACCAGGGCTATTTCAGGATTTTACAACTAATAAGGCTAGGTCACTTAGGTTTTTATAAAAAAGAGGTACATGTCAGGCTCAAACATTAGGATCAATGGATATTTCACACATTTGGTTGGTCATTTAGGCTAAGTGAACTATTATGAACAATGGCTTAAGATCCTTTCTTAACCAACTAAACTAAAGTCTATATTAGAGTAACAGGACAAACTCTGAATTAAAACATAGTACATGAATATAGCAATTTAAGCTCATACTTACATGACACTGATTACATTATCAAAATAGACTCTTAGATCATGCTTTTTATCTCAATTTTACCCCGACTTATCAGAACAAGAACTGTCAACACACTTAAACATGTATGGTTGCTATCTAGACTAAATAATAAAAAATTTGGTGGGTATCATTTTTCACAAAAAACACAAAAACACATATATGCCACAAATATCAGTATTATGTGCTACCAATACTACCTAAACATCCTAAACATAACGGTTCAATAGAAAGTAAATATCTATGGGGAAAAAGAACACCGGCAAGATAACTCCTATGATTAAAAAATTAATGTAGTTATAGGCCAAGACTACTTAGACTTCACTGAGGCCCATAACTACCCACAGTTCATTAAAAAAGAGGTGAATTGCCCTCAATGCACACAAAGAGTAAAAAATAAAGTATAGGAGTCAAAAAACATACCTGAGCGCCTAAGCGCCAGTCTCTACCTTGGGTTGCCTCCCAAGCAGTGCCTGATTTATTGTCACATCATGACATAGCCATCTTGGGTACTCAGACTTCGCCAAACTTCCATGCTTCTTATAAATTTGTATGGAAGGATCGGTGGTGCTCTCTTCACCACTATTCATAACTATCTTGTGTCGTTTAGTATCCATTTAGTTCTACACTATGTTGCTGAACACTATGCCTTTCTGGAATTGACTGAGTTGAGTTGATACTTGTCCAAACAGCAATTCTAGCCATTTGATCATGACAAAATGAGATTCAATTTTTTGATTTATGCTAGTGATGTGAGACATAATGCCCCTCAAGGTCCCATCCTGTGTGTCAGCCTTTCTCAACAGTTGGCTAAGCATCTCCTTAACCCTGGAATTACTTTGATCAAGCATCTGTGTGATCTCCTTATTTTTCTTTGCATGGTCAGGGGTTATGCCGACCGGTCGGAAGCTTATTCATAGGCCCCCCACATAATTCAATTTATCCGCCATATCAAGATGCTCAACAATTTCTATGAATGATTGATCTACGAATATGCTCCCCAAGATGGTGTTGGCATATGCTTGGGTATTTGTATACAAGGCACAATAGAAGATCTCTACCAAGACATTATCAACAATTTCGTGATTTGGGACACTTCTTAAGCATTTGGTAATCGCTCCCATGTAACATTGATCGAGTCACTAGAAAGTTGCTCAAAGTTGTTGATTTCATCTTTCAACCTGAGCTTCTTCAATCTTGGGATGTACCTCTCCAAAAATGCCCTTTGCAAGTCAGCCCAACTGGTGACAAAACTCTATGGAAGCTAGGATAACTATAATGCTACATTGACTATTAGAGATAATGGGAAGACATGAATTCCCACAGCATCCATAGACAAATTTTGTGTTCCCATCATACTATTACAGACAAATGTAACATTGTGTAGATGGCTATGTGAATCCTTTGATAGTAGTCCCGCAAAAAAGCCCATGGTTCTGCATTATCTAAATCAACCCACTCGAACCACGAACTTTTTATCAACCGATAGTGGTGGCAACACAATAGCTCCCATCACCTCCATAGCCATAGGGTTCATCTGATATTGATTCCGCTGATAAGCTTTGGCATTGAAGTCTTGTGTCTGTGGAGCAATATCCTCAAGAGGAGGTAGGTTTTCATTGTTGGGATTCTCATTCTCATTCCGGTTCAGAGCTGGATTTTCCGTATTGTTGGCATTATATTAGACCATTCTTCTTAGTCTTCTCTGGATCTCTGGGTCAAATGGAGTCAATGGTATACCTTGACTTTACGTGTTAGGCATGCATTATACATATACCCTGCAAGAAAACAAAAACAACAAAAAATGTAAAATGAGAAAAATAAGGATTAATTCCCAAATTACTTGAATTAGACAAGTCTAGTCGTATTTCTCGGCAAGGTTGCCAAAATCTTTATGTCACCTTAGTTATACCTCCTTTTTGATACTAAAGCGATCATTGTCAAGATGTAGAGCCTAACCAAGGTTAGGGTCGAACCCAAGGGAATATGGTAGATTTAAAAGAATTTAATATTGCAATTTCGGGTTTATTAACTAACTTATCTCCCAAAAGGAGGGGGGCTATAACCACTAGCAAAAGTAACTCTAAACTAAGACAACTGTTTAACCAATATGTACAGAAACTAGGATATTATGTTTTCCATGATTTCCTAACTTAGTATCACCAGATAATCGAATTTATTCAAATTGTGTAGCATGCAGAATGGTAAGTTAAGTTCACCAAAACCTTTGGCGCAGGCGAGAGGCAAATTTCACTAGGTAATTTGGTCCATCCCTGCAGTGTGACATTACTAATCCTTGACTATTATCCAGTACACCTCCCCTAAGTGTAGTTTATGCCCAACACCCGTAGTCAAGGCAATCTCTTAACTCCATTTGACCTAGAGATATACAGAAAATTGAGAAGAATGGCCCAAAATAACACCAACAATGCAACCAATATCTCTCTGAACAGGAACAACAATGAGGATGCTAAGAATGAAAATCCACCTCCTCTGGAGGATATTGCTCCATAGCCTCAGGATTTCAATGCCAATGCTTACTAGTGGAATCAATACAGGCTGAATGTTATGGCTATGAATGTGACTGGAGTTATAGTGTTGCCACTACTACTGGCAGACACAAAGTTCACAATCTTGAGTGGGTTACATCAGATGCTATAGAACCATGAGCTATTTGCGGGCTTTCCATTGGAGGATCCTCATAGCCACCTACACAATACGACATTCATCTAAAAGAGTGTGATAAGACCACAGAATTTGTCTATGGATGTTGTGGGACTTTGTGTCTTCCCGTTGTCTCTTAGGGTCAATGCAATATTATGGATATCTGAGCTCCCACAGAGTGCGATCACCAATTAGGAAGACTTGTAGAAGTCCTTTTTGGAGAGGTACTTCCCTAGATCGAAGAAGCTCAAGTTGAAGGACCAGATCAACAACCTTAAACAACTTCCTAGTGATTCGATTAGTACTACTTGGGAGCGGTTCACCAAATGTCTGAGGAGCGTCCCTAACTAAAAGATAGTTGATGATGCCTTGACGGAGATATTCTACTATGTTCTTGATTAGAATAGTCAAGTCTTTGCTAACACTATCATGGGGGACATGTTCTTGGATCAACCATTTGCAAGGATCACAAAGCGAATGCAAAGAGTGGTCAAAACTAATCGCGTATGGGAGTAGAGAGACAAAGCATCTACCAAAAGTTCATGCACTGTCAGTGTTGATGTGGAGCGAGAAAAGATCAATGAAGAAATCATTCAGCAGCTTGCCTAGATTCGCACAGGTATGGAGATGATGATGAAGTCGAATCAAGAGCGAGTAAATACAGTGGTTCATCAACCTCCACATGCACCCATGTATGATGAATCATATTATGATGAGGATGTGTATTTTGTTGCTGATCAAACGGGGGATTTCTAGACCAACGCCCAAGGGTCTAATCAGGACTATTGGCGCCAAGGTCAAGGAAACCAAGGTCAGAACTTTAATAGAGATAGAGCTTACAGGGACACCTGCAGAGTTAAGTATACAGGAATAGGGGTCCAGATAGAGATGTAGATTAGGGTCGCAGAGTAGTCTTTAGAAATGGTCCTTATGTGCCACCACATAATCGTGATGCAGGTGCAAGTAGTTCCAGAATTGAGAGGATGTTTGATTGCTTGTCGAAGAAAGCTGAGATACCAGGATGAGAATCTGAGGGGCATGAAATTAGAGATTTCTAGTATAAATCAGAAAATAGTGTCCCACTCTGTGGCTATCAAACAACTGGAACAACATTTCAGTCAAGTGTTGACTTAACTTAATCAGCATCAAAGGGGTACACTGCCTAGTAACATAACTCATAATACCAAAAATGAACAGCAGTGTATGGCGGTTACTACTCGGGGTGGCTAGAGCACCATTGATCCTCCCATGCCAGTTAATGAGGAAGATGTTCGAGAGGAGATGAATGCAACCAAGGAGGTGGAGATAGGAGAATATCATGGCAAGGATGAGGTGAGTGAAGCTGCTGATGCACCAAAGAAGTTGAAGCCCATTCCTAGGCCTCCTCCTCCCTTCCCTCAAAGAATAAGAAAGAGCAAGATGGAAGGCAAATTCAAGCACTTTCTCTCCATGATGAAATAACTCTCCATCAACATCCCTCTCATTGAGGCATTGGAGAAGATGCCTGGGTATGCTAAGTACATGAAGGACTTGGTCATTAAAAGGCGCACTGAGAGTCAAGAGCTCTCCCAAGAGCTTCAACATTATAATGTTATTGCTCCGAGATCCTAGGTTCAGAAACGAGAAGATTCGGGTGCTTTCACTATACCCTGCACCATTGGAGATGCGGAGTTCACAAGGGCATTAAGTGATCTAGGTGACAACATTAATCTGATTCCCCTTGCAGTCTACAAGAAGATTGGATTGGGAGCCCTTACTTCAATGAGCATGCAGTTGTAGCTGGCAGATTGCACGCTGAAGAAGCATGTGGGGATACTGTACAGTGTGCTAGTAAAAGTTGAAAAGTTCATATTCCCCGCAAACTTTGTGATCCTAGATTATGAAGTTGACTTCGACATCCCAATCATCTTCAGAAGACCATTCCTAGCCACTGGGCGAGAACTAGTGGATATGCAAGCTGGTTAACTCAGGTTTAGATTGAATGACGAAGAAGTCATCTTCAATATCTTTCAATCCATGAAACGTCCAGATGATTTGAAGAGTGAAGTTTGGTGAATGGGTGAAGTCCGAGTAACCAATTTGTCGAAGTCCTACCATAATAATTAATCAGGCGCTACTTGGAAGGCAAACCAAGGTTTTTGATATAATAGTATAGTTATAGGTTTATTTTCAATTTTGGATTCATAGGTAGTTTGTTTTCTTGTAATCTGATTGTAATTCTAGACATTGTGCTGGTTGCATATAGGGTAACAATATGTTCTATGAAGAGTAAGCAGGTACAGGACTCAATCAGTCATTTTGGCTGAGAAGAGCATCAGGAAGTGTCTCTACGACTGGGTCTACGGGCCGTAAAACACTTTATGACCTGTACCCCATCTTGTAGAGATTTCTAGTGAGCAAAAAAATTATGCACTCCAGTCAACGAGCCAACTTTATGACCGGTAGATTAAACTATAGGTCATGAATGGGGCTCGTAGATTGTAGGTAAGTTTTCTAAAGTTGTGCTCAGTGTTGAGGTCTCCACAACCAACTCTACGAGCTGTAATTCACTTATGACTCATAGTCTAATTCGTGAAACCCAATCCTAAAACCTAGGATTTGGATGTTCTAGGAAACCATGGTTTATGGGCCATAAATCATTCCATGGCCCATTAACTTTTAGTTGGCCCCATTAAGGTATAAATAATGGAGACAAATTATTTTGACCCCATTCAAGCCTAATTTACAAAATAGACTCAGCCATGCCCCCCCTCCACGACAATAATGACCCCATTTTCTAACGACTTTTTGGCAACTTAGGATTTAGTGTCCCTTCACCTCCTTCATCTTCTTCAACTTAATCACAAATCTTGGGAAGTCTTTTATTAAATCAAAACCTTTAATTTGCCTTGTTTTGGATGATTAAATTGGAAATTGTGTAGGGAATGGTGTTTAGACATAAAATCATATTTGAACTTAATTCGTGTTACTTGAAATTGAGTTGCCCATGTTTGAATAATGGAATAAATCCAAAATTGGGTATTATTGCCTTGATTTCATGTGCTAAATAGTTGTTTATGCCTATTGATTCAACCATCATATGTGATTAGTTGATTTTGTGTGTGAATTGGTGGATGATGAAGTAGGTGTGTAATCTTGTTGAAAATTGAGCATAGGTGGTCGGAATAAAAGGGTAATCATGCTTGATCACTTTTGATTTGGTATATGTTTTATAGAACGTGCTCGGGATATTGGTTGTGGTATGGAAATCATGTTGAGTGCATGTGTTCTACTTCGATGCTGGTAATATGTTTCCCAAAAAAAAGTCATTTGAGGTCTATGTGATGGTCTTAGAAACTCAGGTAACTGAGTTTTCTTGTCCACGAGTGGCTTTTATGGCCCGTCGATTATCCCACGAGTTGTAATTGCCCCTCGTGTAGGAATCTAGAAACTTGAAGTTTCTGAGTATCCATCAGATGAAACCTTATACGAGTCATAGATCACTTTACGGCTCATGGATAGGTCTCATAGAAAATTGATGTACTCACGGGAAATCTCTATGATCTAGTCTATGACTTGTAAACCACTTTGCGAGTCATACCTAGTCCCATAGACTTTTCCAGTGACAAAATTGTTTGAACCACTGTTCTATGAAAGCTCTTTATGGCTCGTAGTATCCACTTCGACTCGTAAAGGTGCTTTCATAGAACCCTTCTGCAATTTCATTCAGATTATTCTTGCATTCAAGTTTTTTATTTGTGAGGCTAACCATAATGCATATATGTTCATATTTCAGGTACTATGGCCCCAAAAGCAAAACACGATGAGATTAGGCTCCTATACAGGAGGCTCAGAGATGAGCCTTCAGATGATGAGAAGGCCACCACATTGAGTGGCTCACTAGAGGAGTTGGGTATCAGCTCGAACCTAGATATGGATTGACTACAGACCAGAGCCACTGCCAGATCTGGGAAGACTCAGTCTTTCATTGTTCGCCTCTCAAGTCTGAGGAGGGAGGAAGTGATGAGAACGGTCTATCTCAGATGACTATATATAAAGAGGAGTCCATCTTTGAGGGATGCTCTGAGGATAGATCAGAGATAAAGTACTCCGCCACACCCTGATCGTCACCATCTCCACCTGACGCTCTTACTAGTTGGTGCTATGTCACGGGTATACATGACATCTACACAGAGGGCTATCTATATAAAGAGCAGGCCAAGCCAGCCACTTCATATCTGAGGAGCCCCAAGTCATCTCCGACAGAGTCGATTATGTCCTTGGTCTCCAGGATACGATGATTGGCTATGGACGTCAGTGGCTCATGTACTCGCCAGGACGATATTGCCCGACCATGATAAGAGAGTTTTATGCCTCATATGTAGCCATAGTATACAACACTCTTCCCAAGGGATAGAAGCCCCTCGCTCAGCAAAGACTAACTGAGATGAGAGTGAGGGGCCGACAGGTTGATATATCAGAAACCACTATTCATCAGATGCTTATTGGACTGGAGTTTCCTACCTCCAGATCCAGAGTTTGACTACAAGGTGGGGTAAATTAGGGATCCCCGTGTTATGAGAGATACAGAGCGATAAGCCACCTTGATGAGATGGGTGGATGGGTATATTGCTGAGCAGGGTCTAGAGCCTGCATGGCTTACCACTCACTTGGAGCCTATCATCAAGGCTTCTCTCAGTTTCCCAGCAAAGTTTTGGTGGGCGATTGTTCATTCACGCATCCGGCCTACACTTGCTGATAATACATTGACACTAGTACGTGCGGTTTTGGTTACCAATATCTTAGCTGGCTATGATATTGATTGGGACCGCTTCATCACCAAGCAGATTCATGAGGCCACACTGAAGATGGCAATCTCTATCCCATTCTCGTGCTTGATATACTGGCTCTGTATAAAGTCAAGGGTGGAGAGTTTGGACCAGCTGGACCGGTTGATTGAGGCCTAATGTACATTAGATCCCACCTTGATCAAGGCTGAAGAGAACCTGATGGCACTCCGGCAAGCACAACCTCCACCTATCCCTGAGATGTTCACCGCAGTACCACCGTCTGAGGGTTCACTGGCCACCACCGCCACGGCTTCTTCTACTGAGGAAAGGGGGCCCGCAACTTCTATCCCTGCACCATAGGCCATGAGACCGTAGGATACTCCAACGGGCATGGTTTATGTGTCCGTCATATCTATACAGGCATTGGCGCAGAGGTTATCTCACGCTGAGTCGCAGTTGACTCAGCTCATTCATCAAATCAGGTCATGGGTTCGCCAGGCCATTTCAGACTTAGAGGGTCATAGCAGTCATTTGCGGTCGCTACTACTCAGGACCGCATCTCTATCATCGATGCCTGGATTGACGCCTTCGAAAAGAGGGTACAACTGAGCTTATGCACAACCCGACCATCAGACTTGACAGCCCTTCAGATAAAGATCCAACAACTCTAGGCCGATATGACACCAACATTGGCAGCATCGATTGCACTACCAGTGACCACACATCTAGTGCTAGTGGTAGATATTTTTGCTCTGAGGAGCTTGTTCAGTCTTCCCAAGGGGAAGAGACCTTACCCGGATGATGATCTTGATGCTGTATAATTTCAGGCGGTGATGATTGAGCAGGAGGAGCTCGAGCTTTCCTTGAGGACATCTTGACGAGAGGAAGAGATATGGCGACCTCGCGAGGTAGAGAAGGTAAGGGGTACTAGCCCCTGCAGACAGAGCACTATTGCTAAGGAGACTACCTCCAGGAGGAGGGTGGCCAGACTCAGCCACACAGGCGCTTAGGCGCCCATGTATGTTTTTTTATCCCTATATATTTTAGTTTTCTTTGATGTTATGTATTGGGGATGATGTGCTGTCAAAATACCACACATTTGATACCTAAAGCAAGGAATTTTGTGAGTTCTTAATGCGACTTTTTATGGTGTTTATGTGCTTTGATGTTTTTATTTCAGAAAAGATAGGTTGGAATGATTTTGGGAGAAAATTGCAGATTTTGCTGAAGTGCAGGACATACGAGCCATCCTACGAGTCGTAAGGTGCTCTCATAGAAAGAAATAGTGAGCAAAATCAGGAATCTGCTAAGTGGAGGTCAGCCCTATGAGTCCACTTTACGAGTCGTAGGTGGGTTTATCCACACAAGTAATGGAGAACATACGAAAGCTTTGGAATATTATTTTCGAGCACTAGAACGCAATCCATTTATTCATAGTAGCTATCCAACGGGAAAACTCTTTCAATCAAGCAAGTAAGCCAAGCAAGGCAAATCGCCAATTGATTTTCCAATCCAACTACGGACAAAACACCACACCCACAGGCTCGGCTAAATCGAGCCGCCCAGACCGCAAGCGACAAAGAGGCAGATTCTCACTACAAAGTGCGTATACACTTAACAAAACCACTTCTTCTTTGAACAGTAAAGAGAGAAACAAATAAAATAAAAAAAGGGTCCGG
>JAABOM020000092.1:3168188-3189171 GCA_011800125.2 Solanum clarkiae
CATCATGCTAACGTCGGCACCTGCTTGTATGATATACCAACAGGGTATACATATACCAACAGGGTATCACAGATGATTAAGCTCAATCCTATATGATACCGATATAGTATAAATATACCGACAGAGTATATAATGAATTTATTTTCTAATAATTTAGAGTTTAATACTTTTTTTATTTATTTCTTTCAAAAAAATTCTTTATACCAATTGAGTATCAATATACTGCCAAGATATCACAAAGGACTGAACTCATTCTATATGATACCGCTATGATATATATATATCGCCAAAATATATTTCACAATATTTATGCTGACGTCAACATGATGTCAGCATGTGGAAATAAAAAAAAGTTAAGTGCGTAGAAAGGTAAATTATTTGGGTAATGAGTCCATTAAGGGTAAATAGTTTAGATTAGGTCTATTAAGGGTAAATAATTTCAAATTAGGTCTATTTTGTGTACTTTTCCCTTTAGATACATTATATTCAAACATGATCCATATATATCTAAAATACAATAATTATGTCAATTACCTTTCTCTAATCTCACCCGTCTCTCTTTATGTGTCTATATTCCAAAATTTATATAGTATCTCAAAATACACGTATTTTATGTGATTCACATATATCTAAAATATATTGACTCTCTCGCAAGTCTGATTCTCCCCCTCTCTCTATATGTATTTCAGAATATATTTAGTATAAAAGATACATATATATAGTATCTTTAATACATATATCTCGCCTGAATTTGATATGAAATTATTAAATTAATGAGACAATATAATTATTTCAAACTAAAAAGTAGATTAGTATTTCATGATATGAATATTTCAGTACTTAGGCAGTTTTCTATTTGTTTTTGGTCCATATTTGTAACTTATTTATTGGATAAGCTCTATTTTTGTTCCTTAAATGTAACTTTGAACAATTTTAATTCATTGAGTTTGTTAAATCTACTTACTTAATGAACTTAAAAAAAATGGTAACTAGTAGCAGAAATACGGTAATAACATATTGGCTTTTGAACCGATTGAAAAATCTAACAATTAAGCTGGTTTGATCCCATTTTTAAAAAATAAATTGAACTTTTATGTCAATAATTAAAGAAAACATTTAATTAGTTGATTATAATTTTAACAATAATATATGAATACAATATAACTATATCAAAAGAATAATAATGTAGATGAACAACAAGACACCAAGTCATTCAAATGATGATACGAGAGATTAACATTTCAATATATTATAAACTGCTACATAAAATCAAAATGCATCGGTTCCAAGGAGTGTATGATGCTTTATTTGTGAAGTAAAATACACTATACAATTTTTTTTCCATAATTAAGTCTCATTGGCTTTTTCGAGCAAGATTTTTAACGAGGCAACTAACAATGCATATTACAATATATGTGTTCTATTTTCCTTACCTAAATTTTTTTTCATTAAGGTATTTTTATCAAGATTTTTAACGAGATATGTTATCTATCAAAGAACGTTCGGGGAAGGAGGGGGGTTATAAGTACAATATCTATACATAATTTTTTAGATAAACTTGCAATCAAATAGACAATTTGTAAGTAATTCAAACAAACAACTTATAAGTAATTCAAATATCCAATTTACAAGCAGCATATAGAGATATCACAATGTGTCGTAACTACCACATTGTAAACTCCTTTATATCAGACATCTTTTCTTCTATAAATATAAAGGAAATTCAATTCATTTAGGGCTATTCGTTTCGTAAATATCGAAATGACCAAGTTAAATTTAATAAGTTCAAAGAGTCTTTTGTTGTTTTTCCTAAAAGTAAAGGGACTATATCACGCATTCTTGATTCTATAAACCTTCTTCTTCGTCGCCTTCATACCTAAAGCCTAGACTGTGGAAGGGTTTAAGCAGTCGGAAACACCGTTGCTCCGCCGCAGCTCCTCCTCTCTCCGTTGCTTGAGTTCGCCGAATAATCGCCAAAAATGTATGGAAGTAGAGCCACCATTCTCACATCCAAATCATTGAGAAATCTATCGAAGGTACGCAGACAATCTCATCATTTAGAATCGTTAAAGTTCGTTACTTTTTTAAGAAATATCAATACTGCTACTCAAGTTTCTGAGATTGATAATTATAGTGAGGTAAAGGGGGGAAATAATAGTGATTTTCAGCAAAACCCAGGTGGGGTTTTGGATTATAGCTCGAATAATACGGGTTCTTTGAATAAGTTAAACTGGAAGAGTCAGGAATGGGCGCATAATCAGCAGTTCTCTCGTACCACGCAAGGTGGTGGGAGTTATAGTGGGAATTCTTGGAGAATAGAGCAGAACCCTAATGGTGTTCAAGAACCAAAGGATACCAAAGGGGTTCAGCAGAACTTTTCATCTGGGTTTGTCAATGTTTCATCTAGAAATGAGTTTCAGCAAACTGTTGGGAGAAATGGGAGTTTATCCTCGAGCAATGATGATTTCTGGTGTCGAAAAGATTATCAAAGTAATTTAGTTCATAATAATAGAAATGATAGTGGTTACCATGTTGAAAATTCGTCAAATTTGCTGCATAGATCCAGGTTCGAGGGAGGTTTAGAACCTCAGCCGAGTCGTAATGGAGTATATGGACACTGTCAGCAGAATTTAAATGGTTATTATGGTGGAAACTTTGAAATATCACAGCAGAATTTCAGTGGTAATTACACGAGAAACATGGGAGTGCCTCAACAAAGCCTTCCCAATTATGATCCTGGAAATGTAAGGAGTGTTCAATCTGAAAATTCTGAAACGTATTCACAAAATGCAAGTGGGTATAACATGGGAAGGAATACGAATTCAAGTGGCTACTCAGGGGAGATGATGGGGCGATATCAGCAAAACTTAAGCGGCTTTAATCCTTCTAGTGCTGGATATCAAGCTTCTTATCAATCTCAGAATGGATTAGAAGGCCATCAAGAAATGAGAAGCTCAACACCTGTTGAACAGTCGATCGATTCTGCAGATAGCAGCAGTAAAAAAGGATCAGTTGCTGAGCTCGATGACTTCTGTAAAGAGGGCAAAGTAAAGGAGGCAGTAGAAGTCTTGCATTTGTTGGAGCAGCAACATGTCACAGTCGATTTGTCTAGATATATCATGTTGATGGATGTGTGCAGTGAGGATAAATCCCTTGAAGATGCTAAATCAATTCATGAGCACCTTGTGAGATCTCATCCTCATCTTGACATCAAAATGTACAATAAGATTCTTGAAATGTATGGAAAATGTGGCTCCATGCAAGATGCCTTCTTGGTGTTTCGAAAAATGCCTCAACGTAATCTGACTTCTTGGGACACAATGATTACATGGCTTGGTAAGAATGGTCTTGGAGAAGATGCAATAGAATTGTTTGGGGAATTCAAGAAAACTGGGATGAAACCAGATGGTCAAATGTTTCTGGGTGTCTTCCATGCTTGTAGTGTTGTTGGTGATATAGTAGAGGGCATGTTACACTTTGAATCAATGCGTAAGGATTATGGCATTGTTCTTTCCATGGAGCAATATGTGGGAGTGGTAGATATGTTGGGAAGTACAGGATATCTTGATGAAGCTATGGAGTTCATTGAAAGGATGCCTACAGAGCCAAGTATTGAAGTATGGGAAACCATGATGAATCTCTCTAGAATTCATGGGAACTTGGAGCTTGGGGATCGTTGTGCTGAGATTGTTGAGCTCCTAGATCCATCTCGTTTGGATGAACAGTCAAAGGCAGGTTTTTTGGCTGTAAAAGCATCAGATATCGCTAAGGAGAAAGAGAAGAAGAAATCTGCTCAAAGTCTTCTTGAGGCTAGAAGCAAAGTTCATGAATATCGTGCGGGAGATAGGTCACATCCCGATCATGAAAAGATATATGCATTGCTTAGGGGTTTAAAGCAGTTAATGAAGGAAGACGGTTATATACCAGAGACCAAGTTTGTGTTACATGATGTAGACCAAGAAACTAAAGAGGACGCTTTAATGGCTCACAGCGAGAGGTTGGCTTTTGCTCAAGGTCTTATGAATAGCTCTGCACGATCACCAATCAGGATTATAAAGAATCTGCGTGTCTGTGGTGATTGCCATAATGCATTGAAGGTTGCTTCAAAGCTTGTTGGTAGGGAAATTATCATGCGAGATGCTAAGAGATTTCATCATTTAAAAGATGGATTGTGCTCGTGTCGGGATTATTGGTGAAGGTCCTACCCTTCAGGTAATACATAGTATATTACTCTTCTATTGTCATCTGGAAGATCTTATTTTCCTGTTTTTTTCTTTAAACTTTCTTTCTTTGTGTCAAACAAAGGACATAAGCATGCTTCATTAAAAAAGGAAAAGGACATAAGCATGAAATTACCGAACTTTATGACCGTCACAAGATGTAGTTTCACAACCAGGGAATGCTACTCTAAGGACACCTAAGTCCTAACATGTGTTGGTATTTCTTAAGAACATTTCAGCTTCCCACTCATTATTATGAACATCAACAAACTCTTTTTATCCCATCCAGGAGAAGCTACATATTTCTTAGTTTCTTTGGAGATGTTAAAATTGGTACATTATTAAAAAAAATTGACCTTTCAGCTAAAAAGTTTGCCCCAGTGTTAAACCCATATTTAAATACTTTATGTTAGCTTGCCCATGGAACTCTTGCAGTAGTGAAACATTTTTTTTTTTGAAGTATTAACGTTCAAAGCCAAAAATTTATATTCAAATGAAATGTAAACCCGGACAAACAGAAATCCTGTTAATAACATCAGCTTAAAGGAGAAAAAGTTCAAGATATCTCACATATATATCTTTGGTTGACAAAACTTGCAAGTTACCACAAAAACACAAATCAACATCCTTACTTCTAGCAATACTTGAAACTAAAACTAAGCTCCTTCATTAAACATAGTAGATTAACTAATGCACAGCTTCAAACAACGGACAACCTCCATTCTTCGGAGCTGTCACAGAGATGGACAGCGATAGTAAAGAGCAGCAGTTTCAACCAAGAAACCACCCTAGGCATCTGGACCCTGCTGCTCTACTTAGATCTCTGTTTCATCTTTCTGCGCTTCCTCTTCAGGCTTCTTGTTCCACTTGGCCCTCATGCTCGCTCATAATTCGTCGGCCGCTCTGTCTTTATCTTGTCTTCTGCTTCTTCTGAAGTAGTGAAACATATTGAAACAAGATGTTATTTGTTACCTGCTTCGAGTAGATAATACCAGAAATGCTTATGGTGCTTCAAGCATGTTGAGTAGATTGCTTTGTTAAGATAGTCTACTTCATAGATAATATGAAGTGCGAGTACTTCAATGACCACCTGAAGGCTTATTATGATTGAGAGAATATGATGGTTCTTTAGAATGCCTATGTACTACAGATGATTACTGTAATTTCTCCATGTCCTCTCCTGTTTACACTTTTACAGATCCAGAGTTTCTACGGGTATTTTAAAGTTATTTGCTTGGTGGAATGAAATCTGCACTTGTATTTTTCTTTTAGAAGCATTTTTAAGGTTAAGCTGCAAACTAAGGATATTTCATATTACTCCGAACCAAGTAGAGATGCCTTATATTGTTGTTTATACTATTTTCAGAGGTCGTCAAGGATATTCTTTTCCAAGGTTTTGTTAATATTTCTAGGTTCATCATCTTGTGGATATACTCTTGTTTGCATGCTTTTTTTTTGGGTGTAGATTTATATGACAATTTAGTAAAAAAGTAACTTCTCCGACCATGTATTTCAAAAGCATCTTGTTCTTGCAGCTTTAGCACAGCCAAGACTCAAGAGTGTAGAGCAAAGCTATCATTCTACTTACTCTATAAGCAATGAGCATCACGGTATTCAAAAGATCAGCAAGTACCATATTTAATGCCACATGGTCTCTTGATTTGGTTAGTGCTGGCAAAGTGTCAATATGCATGAGTTGTCCAGAAAGGATACAAAGGTGAGCGCAGTAGCAGATGCTTTGAGTCATTGTTGAAAGATTGTAAAGGATGAGTAACCAAGTTTTTTGACTCATCGAATAACATAAGAAGCTTCTATATTATGTTAACCCCGGAACAAGACCAGACGAAGAAAACCAGTCTTCTCAAACTGGATTAGCTAGACTAGTAGTTGTGGTCGGGGACTGTTATCCATGAAGCGGAGCTGTTTTCTTTGTCTGAAGTTACTGTTTCATATTCTAAAGTATAGAGATTAATAGGATAGGATCCTTAGGGTTGGTTCAAAATGTTTTCATTTGAGTACTTACATTCTTTTTATGGAACAGTAATGTTAGTAACATGGCTGTTGTATCCTTGTGCCTTAGTGTTCTCCTTTTTCAGTTGGTTCAATTGTCCAATTTCAACCGTTGAAATCAGAACCTGCTCATTTTGTTATGCTGCTATTGTTTATGCAGTGCATTTTACAAATTACAAACTTTTCCACCAAAACTATTTTAGAAATTACATTATGTGCTGGTGTTTGACTTTAGATTTTGGAAATGATATTTGATTAGATTTTGCAAATATGGTCTTCAAATTTTCCAAGATTTTCAAAAATTGGTTCAAACCAATTTTTATCGGTGGTTGGTTCGTGAATAGGAGGTCACGAGTTCAAGTTTTGGAAACAGTCTTAGGCAGAAATGTAAGGTAAGGTTGTGTACAATAGACC
Source organism: Solanum clarkiae (assembly GCA_011800125.2). Classification (NCBI taxonomy): domain Eukaryota; kingdom Viridiplantae; phylum Streptophyta; class Magnoliopsida; order Solanales; family Solanaceae; genus Solanum; species Solanum clarkiae. Next base: position 3,174,833 of record JAABOM020000092.1, read on the forward strand.
CTTGTAGTTGGGTCTTTTCCCAAACTCTACGCAAGAGCTTTTAGTATATTGATCTTGCCTTTTTTTATTGGTTCGTGAAAACGCTAAATCAATAAACAAAATTAATAAGATATTTATTATTGATTTTCAATTAATTGATTTAACGGTACGATTTTTAATTTTAACTAATGGTGAAATGCTCAAGTGATCAAATATATATGATGTTCATAAAATAAAATATTAGCAAGAATATAAGTGCAACACAAATTTCCGTACTTATCACTTTAGTTTAAGAGGTAATTGCGGAAACAACATTATTTGTATATATTTGTCACAATCAAATTTAAAATCAAGAAGAGAGAAGATATAACTAGGTTGTGTCAAGAAGAGAGAATGTGTCGCAATAGAGAGACAAAGAGGCTAAGTTGTGTCGCTTACGACTGAAAATAATATCAACATTTAGAAAATAGAGTTGGTAAAATAATTAAGTCAGTAGAACTATTAATCAACGTCATAAAATTAAAAGTTAAAACTGATAACTCAATTAAAAATATATAAAATTGTTAAAAACATGTTGAACCAATATCATAAATCGATTATCCGTTAAATCAATTTTTATACAATTCAACAAATACAGAACAAATAGATACAACATATATAAACGAATGAACATACTTTCAAGTAAATAAATGCGATTTTATGAATATTAATTAGACAATCTATCGTTATGTTTGATAATTAAGCCTCGAACTATATGAAATTCTTCCCACAATGGGGATACTGTGACTTTTGAGATCCATCCGGGTCGGGTCGGGTCGGGCATGAGCATGGACTACAGTCCACAGTGCACTCAAACATGAAAAATGGCGGTAAAATGCAGGAGCTAGATTCTTCTTCACTCCATTGAAGCAGCAGAACACCATCTACCTGAACCCAAACCCCCACTTTTCCCTCTATCTAAGTCTCCCTTTATCGCCGTTAACTCAATTACAAATGTTTATATGCATGATTTTAGTTAATTAGGGTTTTTCTCCGCCGGAAAAGTAGGTTTGTAAATCAGTTTGTAAGATCTGCACTATGACGTGCGACACGTCTTCATCGGGATGCGTTTTGGAGAACTTGGAGTCGTTAAGTGCTGATTCGATAGCAGAGATATCGGAAAACTGGGATGGCTTTTGCTCTACTTCGGAAGCTCTTCTCGAAGGCAGTGGTGATTTGTCATTCAGCGAAGAGTTTGTAATGCGAGTTAAGAATCTCTGCAAACACGGCCTTGCTTCTCTAGTTGAACAACACTTCCTTCGCTGCATTGAGGTTTAGTGTGAAATTATATCTACCATATTTTTTTTTCTGTTTTGAATAAAATGTGCATATTTTGAAAGAAGATTAAAAATACTAAAAATTCATAGGTGCTTTATTTCGCTAATTAAGAGTAAAGATTGTTCCTTTTTGGAGGAAAATTGAAACCTGGATTACTGTTTCCTGCATTTGATTAGGTACAATAGTAGGTGATATATGGTAATTATACCAGGTGTAGTATTGGATATAAGGAGAATAGTGGAAAATAAATTTCGCTCTTAAGTGACTGAATTAGTTTATGTATGGTAATTATATAAGGTGTAGTATCGGATATAAGGAGGATAGTAGAAAATAAATTTCGTGCTTAAGTGACTGAATTTGTTTTCTTCTCTTACGTAAATTTTCATTTTTGGAGAAGACAATTTTAACTATTCAATGGATTCGAAGTGGAATATGCTATCACAATACAAATATTTCTGTAGATGAAATCATTTTAATATTTGAATACCTTGAATTTGAAAATGTTTTATATGCAAATGATTTCATCAATGGAAATATTCTCTGTGAAAACATTTTCAGCCAAACCATGCATACTATGGTTCATCATTTCCCGAATTTATGATGTAACCAAAGTTTTGAATTTTTAAAGCTGGTGTGGCCATTATGACTCTACTAGGTGTTTTTATTGAACTCACTGTGACAATGTTGTCTTCGAACAGGAAATTTTCGAGAGAAATGGAGCAAGAAGGTTCTGGAGTTATTTTGAACCTTACATCAGTGCTGCACCGTCTGAAACTAATAAGGATCCAGTATGTATATATGGTACTTTGGTCTTATCATGTATTCTTCTACACTAAAGAGTGCCTATTCGATGGAATTAGAAAAAATAGATTACTACTTGAATTTTACTGGGAATTTCTGTGTCTGTGCAGATACAGGATTTATTTCTAATAAGGATTCTCTTGTTTTCATAATTTTTAAATTTTTGTAATTTAGTGTAAAATTTTAAACTTCTGTTCCCAGTCCAGTCTTACTTTGATAAAGTATGTGTATGTTACACGACCTAACAACCCAATTACACCTTTGTTTGAGTAAGCGATTTAAGTTCTTTAATGGTTTTAGTCATGATATTGTGTGATAACCATAGTTTTTTTTGGTCTTCACTTCTTTCTTCCATTGCTTTGTTTTTTTTTTTTTGGCTGAATTAAGAAGATGTCATTAACACAGCATCAAGCAGATGCACAGATTACAAAAGAAAGAAAATCTTCTGTTGCTGCAAATTTACTGAGCTCTGTAGCAATAGGCTTATATTTTGAATCTTAGCTTCCTTACAGGTAACTACATTTATTATTTTGGGGAAGTAATTGACATGGGAAAATGTTTGTCAATTTTATCTCGTCCAGCTAGTGGATGTGGATGGTTATATTCTCATTATTGCTGCTGATTCCATTTGCCATGTTACCAATTTTAATCTGGCTCAACTGATGTCTTGGTTTTAGGGCTTGGAAATTTTATAAGGAAGTAAATCCTGATTGGTATTGATGCAGATTCAAGAAGAAGAGATTCAGCATGTAATATGTAAAGCTTTGGAAGAAATATCATCTCAAAAGCAGTTCCAGGAGAAGTGCCTATTATTGTTGGCTCGTGCTTTACAGTCCTATGAAGAAGACAAATTGCAAGGACAAGCGAACCCAGATTCTACTCGAGTTTATTTGTTGCCGAAATATCAACTGATTGTGTCTTCAGTTCTTTTGGCTAGCCTTCCTCACCATTTTCCTGGTACGTGGGTTACTCCTCTGCTACATGATTGATCCCAAAATTGTTTATTTATGTCCTATTTAAAGTTACAGTCCAAAGGTCGTTCGTTCTTGGACCAATCATGTAGCGGATCACTCAAATGTTCAATACCATTGCCTGGGGTTGTTTAATGCAACACAAGAATTATACTTATTTATTCATTGATTTATGCTTTGGTTTCTGAATTTACAAGTTAGAGGATGTCTTTACAATACACACGCACACACACACACACAAAAAAAAGGGAGGCGTGGAAGAAATTTGAGATTCTTATACATTTCCATAGTCTTGAATTTTTTGTAAGAGACAGTGGTGAGGATGCTTCTATGGCTATGACCTATAAAGGATACATTTTTAATTCTCGCTTATCTTCCCCTTACTATATTCTTAGGGATACTACACTGGTATTTCAAAGGAAGACTGGAGGAGCTGAGTACAATTGCAGCTGCAAACTCGGAGGATGAAGATGAGTTAAGCATGGATGATAAGATGGATTTAGATGAGAAAAGCAAACTTTCCTACAAATATGGTGATATGGATAGTGATATAAACCATAAATATGCTGTATTTTCAGAAAACAATAAGTTGGTGAAGAACATTGGAATGGTTGTTCGTAATCTGAGGAATATTGGCTTTACATCTATGGCTGAAGATGCATATGCTTCTGCTATATTTTTCCTTTTAAAGGTATATGGCCTACAGTGATAAAGTTTCAGTTGATTTGTCTACATTTTCGGTTGGCATCAATCATATTGTGGTGATTCTTCAGATTCTTGATTTTGTTAATTTGACCAAAAAAATAGTTTCAAATTATATGAATTAAACATTCATTTAATCTTGTACACAATTATTCTTTTGAATGTGGGTGATAGGACAAAGTAAATGACTTGGCTGGTGATGACTATAGGAGCTCTGTTTTGGAGTCGATCAAAGCATGGATACAGGTTGGTCTCATCTGCATGATCCCAATTTCATGCTCAAAATACAGTGATAATTGATAAAGGTCCTTTCAGATTTCTATTTTGGAGTTGCAATACAAGGTCGTTTGAAATTTTTCTTCTTCAGCACTAATAGAGTTGAGAAGACTTCTTTTGTGGTGGTCATCTGACTCATTTGGGATATTAAGTGACTGGCATCCTGAAATAAGAAATATATTTTCCTTGCTCAGTGTACTAGTTTGGATTCCATTGATCTCTGCAATATGGCAAGTCAGGCATTTTGAGTCAGATGGATCTAATGGTGCTTTTAACCAATTTATTTGATAGTGATACTTTCACTCATGTGATTTATGTGTCGATAGCATGGGAGGCATTCTATAAATGACAAAATAACTTTGTGAAAGGTTGGCCATATTATCTTGAATATCAATTCTGCATGAATTTTTGTTCAAACTTGAAGAACATGGATAAGCTTATGTTTAGACCAATCTGACTTATCAGGAAATCTCTATTGGATCCAATTTTCTAACATTGAGGACTGATTTGTGCAGGCTGTGCCCCTTCAATTCTTACGAGCACTTCTTGATTACCTTGGAGATTTTACTAGCTGCAATGACCCTTCCCCCGGTCTGAAATCTCCTCTGGCATCCCACCCATCCTTGTGCTATTCAGGATCTGGAATTCCATCTGAGGGGCTTGTTAGATGGCAGCTGCGCTTAGAGTATTATGCTTATGAAACCTTGCAGGATCTCAGAATAGCCAAACTTTTTGAAATCATTGTGGACTATCCAGACAGGTGATTTACTATTCCATTCTTTTCTCTTCATTCTTCTCTGTTTGTGGGATTGTTCAGTCTCTGCACATGATTTGGCTATTGTAGCAGATTCAGAATGAAAGCCTTGTAAAGGAAGGAAGAGGAGTAAATTCATTTGGTTAAGAAGGGAAGAGATATCATTTGACTCTGTAACTTTTAGTGAAGTATTTCTCTTGTTAGTACATTTAGCGTCTTTTTTGGCATTAGATAGTTCCATTAGATGGGGTCTGTTTTTGCCGACTTATGGATGGAGTTGAAATTTAACATTTTGTGCATACTCTTATCCCTTCCCTTTTCTACCAAAAGTCAATCTCAAAAGCAAAGAACTAACCTCACCCGTATTGTCATCTCCCTTCACTCCTTTCCCTTCCATTCAAACTGCATTACTTCTTACTTAGTTAATTAGGTCACTAATTTTTTAAGTGGATAAATGCTTAGAGGATGGAATGGTATTCACAAATCCTGATTTTTGCTTTTACCCATGTTTCTTCCAGTCTTCCTCGTGACTAATTACTATGTTGGGCCCCATTTTCTTTCGTCGTAGAAATAAAACTTGATGCAACATTCTCCTTATGTTTTCTTCACTTAACAATTACCGACATTGTAAATATTTTATTCATATAAGATATCAATTTTTCAACTTGCAAGTTGATTGACTGTTAAAATTTGACAGTGCTCCTGCTATTGAAGACCTGAAACAATGTCTTGAGTATACTGGGCAACATTCAAAGCTGGTAGATTCTTTTATCTCATCTCTGAGATATAGATTACTAACAGCTGGTGCCTCCACCAATGATATATTGAACCAATATGTATCAACAATCAAAGCACTTCGAACTATAGATCCTGCAGGTGTTTTTCTTGAAGCTGTTGGTGAGCCAATAAGGGAATACCTGAGGGGGAGAAAGGATACAATTAAATGCATTGTGACCATGCTTACTGATGGAACTGGTGGAAATCCCAATGGACCAGGCAGTTCTGGGGATAGCCTGCTGGAAGAATTGAATAGAGATGAAGAGAGTCAAGAGAATGCTACTGTTGATGATGATATTAACTCTGATGACAAGCAAGCATGGATTAATGCACAAAAGTATGCCATCTTCATCTCTGTTGTTTTGGAAATGTTTGAAGGACATACTCTGTCCTGTACTTTATATCATTTTTTGGGATACATTGCACTTTATATTTTATGATCTATAATCTTGAAGCTGGGAGCCTGACCCTGTGGAGGCTGACCCATCAAAGGGAAGCAGATATCGAAGGAAGGTTGACATACTTGGTATGATAGTTGGCATAATTGGTTCCAAAGATCAGCTAGTTAATGAGTATCGTGTAATGCTGGCTGAAAAGCTTTTGAACAAATCTGATTACGACATTGATGCCGAAATACGTACTCTAGAGCTTCTCAAGGTAAGTGGTCAAGCCTCTGAGTTTGAGTTCTCTATTGTCTCAAATCAGTCACATGATGTACTCGGAAATAGAAACCTTTACTGCTATATGATTCATCTTATTTACATAGTCAGCTTGACATATTTATCACTTTCAGATTCATTTTGGGGAAAGCAGCATGCAGAAATGTGAAATAATGCTTAATGATTTAATTGACTCAAAGAGGACAAATACAAATATAAAAGCATCTATCAAGCATCAACCACAGCCAGGTAATGGTTGTAAGTTATTTGTCCTGTTCTTAGGCTTCCCGCAGTTTTAGTTAGTCTCAATGATTGCTGGATTTGTTCAAATACAGAGCAAAGGGACCTCGATGTATCTCTAGACAATGTTAATGCTACCATCATATCTTCAAACTTCTGGCCTCCTATTCAGGTATGCACTTACTCTTAACATTTTATTTACTAGCTATTGTTAGTAAACGTCTTTACTCATCTAGTGGAACATCTTGATCCATTTTGGGGAAGAAATCTTTTGTATTAAATATGAACTGTACAAGCGGAATAGTTCAAACTGAACTGCTCCATTTTATTTTATTGATATTAGTTGTGTTTTACAGCCTCTCTACCTTCACGAGGTAGTGGTAAGTTCTGCATACACTCTACTCTCCCCAGACCCCACGGAGTGGGATTTCACTGGGTATGTTGTTGATATTTTGTGTTTTCTCCTTCCACACAATAAAAAATTAACGAATTCTGAATCCTTTACATTCACAATTCATGGTCTTAGTCTGAATCAAGTAAATCTCTCCTTTGACATCCTTGATGTGTTGAAAAATCTTTTCTTTTGTACTTCATATTGTCATTGCCTTTGGACATCCTGCAAGGAGTTTAGATGCTGTTGTCTCTGCAGTATGGTTTCGATGGATGAATAGCTATTATACTTTCATAGAGATTGCAGAAGTTATGTATGAGTTCATGTAAATTGGGAAGGGAGGTCTTTATAGGTATGGGGACCACCATTTCTGCACCACACAGAGAGGAAAGGTAAAAGCTGCGAGAGGTGGGTAGGTTTTAGAACATCTTCCTTTTTTCTATGTTGATGACAAAGAAGTGGTCCCCCCTCCCCTCCCAAAAAAAAAAGAAAATCCTTTGGCAGGCCTCCAGTTAATACGATGTATGTTGCTTAGACTCCCCAAAAATGTCGACCAGTGCATGTCAGTTCCTCCAAAAATTGGTATATTTTTTGTAGGATCCGACATGGGTATGTCAATATTCGTGGAGAGTCCAAGCAACATACTTAATAGTGTCAATTCTTTGCCGTTATGTAGCTTTCTTTGTTTTGTTTCATTTTTGCCAGTCAAGTAACAAAATCTGGTAATTTAATGGCAGGATGAGGCAATCAACTTACCAGAGCCTGTGGAACAGCTACTGACTGATTATGCTAAAAGGTATACTGAAATCAAGACACCACGTAAACTAATATGGAAGAAAAATCTGGGCAGTGTAAAGGTCAGTCACTGTACGGTGTACTTGGGACTCGTGTGTCTTTCCTAATAGTCTATAGAAACAGTTGATCTAAATCTCTAGATCTGAGTTCTCTGCATCCTTTGATATAGCCAAATGCCTGACTGCATTGTTATTGTCATTTTATGGTAGTTGGAGCTCCAATTCGAAGATAGAGCAATGCAGTTCAATGTTACTCCTTTGCATGCTTCAATTATTATGCAATTTCAAGATCAGAAAAAGTAACTTCGTGATCATTTTTGTATTTTTATTTTACCAATTGCTTCAGAAAATTTTTGGCAATGTATGTAAAGGGTATGTACACCTCATGTTGCAGGTGGACATCTAAGAATCTTGCAGCGGCAGTTGGAGTACCTGTCGATGTATTAAACAGGAGAATAAATTTTTGGATAAGCAAGGTTAGTTCCTCTCACTTGCATTTTCATCTGTATATGGTTTTGTGGTGGAAAGATTAATTTGATGTTTCTTTCACTTGGTTGACTAGGGGGTTCTGGCAGAGTCAGTGGGGGCAGACTCTGCTGATCATGTTTTTACTCTGGTGGAAACCATGAATGATACAGGTAAAAGTGGGGCTATTGATGGAGGCTGTGAAGAGCTATTGGCAGGTGATGAGGACGGAGAACGCTCTGTGGCCTCTGTTGAAGATCAATTGCGAAAAGAGATGACTGTCTATGAGGTAAACCATTCGAGTTCCTTTTTCTTTCTTTCTTTTGCATACAGATGGATCTTGTATCTGAATGTGATACTCTTAAAAGTTGTTGACATGTAAATAATAGAAGCTTTTCTTTTCCCAAAAACTGTTCTTTTTTGTATGTGTATTCTCATGGAAGCTGTGGTTTCCAAACTCTTGAATTGCATTAACTTCATCATATAATAAGCCTGCAGTCTTTCTATTTGCTAATGAGGTATCTGGGTTTTTGAAATATTGTGCATAATTCCCTTAATGATACAGAAAATGACTACTAATTGGGTTTCAAAAGCTTAAACATCATTTGAGCGGAAACTCCTTGTGAAACTTTTTGAAATGCTTCCAACTTAAGAGCTCCTTCCCTAACAGTCAAAGGATGTTGCGTTTTAGCTTTGTCTTGGCTTGCCGTGTTTCATCTTACCATTACGAAACCTTACCACCAATTGGATGTCTATTAAACAAGTCTGAAATGTATTTACCTTTAATTTTAAATTGGCAAGGCTAGTTCATTGTTCTAAGGACAGAAGCCATTCTCCCAAAGAACTAAGGACAAAAATAACAGAAAAGAAACACTAGTGTTTTCTTTTAACGTGGTGCTGGTTTTGACTGCAGAAATTTATCACTGGGATGCTTACCAATTTTGGTAGCATGGCATTGGACCGTATACATAATACTCTCAAGGTAATTATTTGTTTTATAACTCATAAGAATCATAATTTAATTGGGAATCATGTTGTGGCATGAGGCCATGAAATACCGAAGAATTAAAAGTACTAATTGTTGCTGCAGATGTTCTGCATTGCTGATCCTACATATGACAAATCACTGCAACAACTGCAAAGCTTCTTATCTGGTTTAGTTGCTGAGGAGAAGTTGGAATTCAGAGAAGGAATGTACTTTCTGAAAAAGTGATCAATTCCGTCTATATTGTCTTGGTGACATAGATCTTATCACCACTCTGATGAAATGCAATAAACGAGCCATTAAGAACGAAACAACATCTGGCTGCAGAGATCTCTCTTGTTCTCTGCTCTTTTTCAAGTGCAGAATTGTCTGTGAACTCCTTGCAGTTAGTCATTTGTGTGCTATTTAAATCAAGCTGAGGGTAAGTTCAAATCAAGAAGGTTCCTGCGGGTCAGAATGACTCGTTATGCTAAAATGCATGAGGAAGAGTGTTAGTAATATTTATTAGCAGATCTTTCCCGATGACAGAGACAAAAGGCATCCAAGAAAAGACGTTGGATCTGGTGCGCATACTGAGTTTGCTAGTCATTTTGTTGACAGTTTCTGTATATGATGTAAACTGAGTAGATTGCACATTTGCTTTCAATAGAAAGGGGTGCCATTGTTTATTTGCTGTATATGATGTAAACTTAATATTAACATATTTTGGAATATTTTTTTCTCTAAAATCGAGGAAAATTAAAAAAGTTAAGGATCGAAATTAATACCACAAGTTTCAGAGACTGAATTTATGAAATGCATTTGCATGTATTATAAGTATGAAATATGAATATAATTGTATGATACACTCAATTAAATTTCCAGACCAGACTTGTAGGATTTCACTGGACATATTGTTGATACACTCAATTAAAATATTGAATCAATCTTTTTATGAAAAACCTAAGCAATCGAATGAAATAGCTAACTAGTTTAATCTGTTTGTATAAGCTTATAAGAAGCAACTCATATTTGTATGATACATTCGATTATTCGGCTTTTGGCTTATTTTAAAATTTTTTGGCTTAAAGTTGAATGCTTAAAAACACTTTTTAACTTTTTCAGACATCTCCAATATAAAAAAAAAAGTGCTTAAAAGCTAAAAACATCTAAAATTTTGCTAATCCAAGCACCATTATGAGTCGATGGTTTTGTAAATCAGATATTTCAAAATTACAAATTTTCAACGTAAATATAGATCCAAATAAAAGTTATTAAATTTCCGAAAACCCTCACCGGACTCTCTCTTTTAAACTTAAAAAAGGAAAAGTTAGATAAAGAAAATAAAAAACAACGTAGCCGTTAGCACATTACCCGTGAGAGAGAGTAAATTCGACCGTTACATTTTCATCTCATTCAAATAATTTCAACAGAGTGTCAGTTGCTTCACTTGCAGCAAAAAAAAAAAATGGAGGAAGAAGAAGACAGAATACAAAATCTCAGATCCAAAGCCACAGAGCTTTTACTCAGAAAAGAATGGAAAGACTCCATTGAAGTTTACTCTGAGTTAATCTCCCTTTGCCATGACCAAATCTCAAACACCCATCAAAGTCTTGATTCAAATAACCTCTCCAAGGTCAAAAAATCCCTCTGTTTAGCTCTCTGTAATCGCGCGGAAGCCCATTTATATCTTCAAGATTATGCTCAAGCTTTAAAGGATTGTAATGAAGCTTCCCAAATTGGAAACACCCATTTCAAGACTCTGCTTTGTAAAGGTAAGATTTTGCTCAGTCTCAATCAATATGGGTTGGCTTTAGATTGTTTTAAAAAAGCAAGTCTTGATCCCCATGAGTTAGAAAATTCAGAAATCCTTAATGGGTATTTAGAAAAGTGTAAAAAGTTTGAATTTTTATCAAGAACTGGTGCATTTGACATCTCTGATTGGGTACTTGATAAGTTTCAAGGGAAACCCCCTGAGCTAGCTGAGTACATTGGTCAAATTGAGATTAAGAAATCGGAGATTAGTGGGCGTGGATTGTTTGCAATGAAGAATCATGATTGTGGGAATTTGTTATTAGTTACTAAGGCTGTTGCTGTTGAAAGGGCCATAGTGCCTGAATCTGTTTTTCAAGATTCTAAGGAACAAGCTCAGTTAGCTATGTGGAAGAATTTTATTGATAAAGTCTTGGAATCTATCAAAAAATGTAGCCGAACGCGTGATTTGATTTGTAAGTTATCAAATGGTGAGAATGAGGATCATTTGGAGGTTCCTGACATTGATCTATTTAGGCCTGAGGGAGAAGTGAGTAAGTTTCATGATAAGAAGATTGATAAGGAAGACTTACTTAACATTCTTGATGTGAATTCTCTTGTTGAAGATTTGATTTCCGCGAAAGTTATTGGGAAAAATAGTGATGTCCATGGGATTGGACTATGGATTTTGGCTTGTTTTATCAACCATTCTTGTGATCCCAACGTGAGGCGTTCCCACGTTGGTGATCACGTGATGATCCATGCTTCTAGAGACATAAAAGCAGGCGAAGAGCTCACATTCGCCTATTTTGATGTGTTTTCACCCTTAAGAGATCGCGAAGAGAAGGCGAAAAATTGGGGGTTTGTTTGTAAATGCAAAAGGTGTAATCTTGAAAAGGGTGTTTGTAACAATCAAGAAATGATGGAAATTGAGATGTTTCTTGGTAAAGGACTAGATAATGGAGGGGTTGTTTATAGATTGGAGGAAAATATGAGGAGATGGGTGGTGAGGGGAAAAGGGAAAGGGTATTTGAGATCATCATTTTGGCAAGTGTATTCAGAAGTTTATGAATCAGAAAGATTGTTGAGGAAATGGGGAAGTAAGATTCCATTAATGGAGAATGTGTTGGATAGTGTTGTGGATGCAGTGGGAAGTGATGAGAGAATTGTGAAGTTGTTGATGAGAGGATTGAAGAGAAAAAATGGACATAAAGGTAATGGGGTTGTAGAGATGGAAAAAGCAATGAAATTTGGAAGGGGATTGTATGGGAAAATAATGAAGAAACAAACATTGAGGACTATACTAATTCAACTTGGAAACTAAAAGGCTATTACTGGTAGCCTAGGGATTCTCAAGATTAGTCAACAACAACGCGTCAACTTTTAAACAAGTTGGCCTCAACTATATGAATCTGCACTTGATTAGTCAACAACAATGCGTAAAGTTTTTAAACAAGTTGCCGTCAGCTATATGAATCTGTACTTCTGCTCATTACATTTTCAAGATAGGTCAACAACAATGTTCTAACAAGTTGGTGTCAGCTATATGAATTTGCATTTCTTCATTTAATGTCATTGCATTTTCCAAAATTAGTCAACAACATCATGTCAATCTTTAACCAAGTTGATGTCATTTATATGAATCTGCACTTCTTCAGTTGAGCGCATTTCATTTTCAAGATAAGTCGACAACAAGGCATCGACCTTTAGATCAAGTTGGTATCAGTTATATGAATCTGCACTTCTTCATTTAAGCTCATTTTATTTTCAAGATTAGTCAATAATAACACATAAGTCTTTAAACAAGTTGGATTCAATTATATGAGTATACTTCTTCATTTAAGTTCATTTCATCTTCAAGACTATATAGTCAAGTTGTTCTTTTTATATATTTTTTCAGTTCAAAAATGTATTTCACACTTAAGAAATTTGGATTTTTCTAATAAAAAGATTTGTACGCGACAAAAATCCTAATATTGTGTATTTGGCTTAGTTCTATTTCAAAATGCCAGCTACTAAAAACATGCACATTATCTGAAAAAGGCCCATTTGGGCCATTAAAAGGCCTGAAGTCAAGGGTGAAAATTTTGTATAATTTATCTAAATTCACGGTGTTAAAAGTTATATATTTTTTGTTATTCTTTTCAAATTATGAAAAATTCTTAAATTTATGAATTTTGGATGACTGCTATCACATGTAAATAGAAACAAATTACATAAAAAAATTACAGTGCATGAATCGTACCTTATCACAGAGTTGTTTCTACGCTTTTAGAAGAAGAAATCTTCAATGGAACTTTATTGGAATTGAAGAAGGAAGAACGAAAGAAAAAGTTTTGTTTTTTCTTATCAAAGTTACATTGTTTCTCTCCACAGAGAAATTCTTTTATAAATCTAAAGGGACATAAGTTTTCAAATAGTTGTGTCATTGTTTTTCTCCACAGAGAAATTCTTTTATAAATCTAAAAGGACACAAGTTTTCAAATAGTTGTGCCTCTTTTCTTTTGTTAATATTAATAAATAAATATAACAAATATATATTATTTATATATTAATATGGATCTGAGTTGACTTATATGGGTGACCCAATTCAATTTTCTTCCGAGGGATATATTCGAAGGGGGAGGGATGTATTAGATCGGGATAGAGTTGTATCGATAGGAGATACAACATCCGAATACATAGAGGAGTGATGTATTCGAGAAGGGAATAAGGCATCCGAATACAAAAGGAGGAGATGTATTCGAGAAAGGGATAAGAATGTATCAGCGAGAATCCTCGAGGAGATTTTTTTTCCCAAAGAAAATTATATAAATAATATTAGGAGAGTAAATAACAAAAATACTAAATTATGAAAATGGTAATTTCTAATATTCTATTCTATTTCTAAAATGGTAATTTTCAAATTCAATATGTTATATCTGAAGACGAAGAAGAACAAAAATAAGTGTTTTATCTGTATGGCTGCATATAGTCATCTGGTCCAATTTGTACATCTACATTCATATTTTTCTAAGGAAATAGATAAACTTTTCAGTTTATCGGGTTTCTCGTTGATCACCAACTCATTTCTCTTCGTTATCTGGTAAAGTTGATACAACGCAACGAGAGTTTGCGGTTTCTAGTTAAATTCAATCTTCTGCATTTCTAGTTACCTTTCATTTTTCAGTTTATCGGGTTTCTCGTTGATCACCAACTCATTTCTCTTCGTTATCTGGTAAAGTTGATACAACGCAACGAGAGTTTGCGGTTTCTAGTTAAATTCAATCTTCTCCATTTCTAGTTACCTTCCATTTTTCAGTTTATCGGGTTTCTCGTTGATCACCAACTCATTTCTCTTCGTTATCTGGTAAAGTTGATACAATGCAACGAGAGTTTGCGGTTTCTAGTTAAATTCAATCTTCTGCATTTCTAGTTACTTTCCATTTTTCAGTTTATCGGGTTTCTCGTTGATCACCAACTCATTTCTCTTCGTTATCTGGTAAAGTTGATACAAT
>JAABOM020000092.1:3189937-3224340 GCA_011800125.2 Solanum clarkiae
ACGGATTTGTTTTTGGGCATCTCCCAAAAGGCCTCATACTAATGGGATTGAGTTCACCTATTTAAGTTGGTGATTTTTTCCTTCCATCACCGATGTGGGAGGAAGAGTTTGCTATCCCAACAATATCAAAACGTCATGAAGTGTGCGTTCAGAAAAAAAAAATTCAGGAGGTATAATGTGAACAGTCTATTTTAATATTAATATAATTCAATATTTTTCTGAAGGAACTTCGAAAGAACTTGAAATCTCCAAGTAAATTTTGAACTCTTAAATCATATTGAGCCATTTATCTCATGCATACAATATATTTTTTGTTGATGAACGTTCAGATGAATACCCATATAGTGGCGTTCGCCACATATTGTATAAAATGGCCAATCATATATTCTTTGTTAAAAAATTATATTATGTATATAAAAAATTGTATAAAATATTATGTGTATAGAAAATTATATAAAATATATCAGCTTTGTACTAGTGGAATATATCTTAGTTTTTTTAAAATCATGATTAATATTAAATATCGTGGATATTAATATTTAATGGCGTCATTAGTGAGGTGGTTAGATAAGAACCACAAGTAACTCCACCTACATTTTTCTCCAGTTCTTATCTTATCTAACTTCTTTTGACTTGACAACTGTCCACTTTCTAAAGTAGGAACTTCCACCTATTTTTGGCAATTGATTATTTACCCAAAATTAATTTATTTACTAATAATTAGTTTAATTAAGATTACCATAATTTACTTAAGTTGACATGTAACACATGGTTTAATCGATTAGTAGGAAAAGAAAACATTCTCCGTTTCCTCCTTTTACTCGGAAAAACAAACGAATACTAGTTAATTAATTAACATGATTATAGGTTGGATTAATTACGACTGACAACAAATGTCTAGTTGTAATTATAATTTGAGTTTTGTATAATTCACGCGATTTATACAAATTTGTACGTGATTATACAAAAGTTATATGCGAATCAAATTGTATATAAACACTACGAATTTTATAGCGAATTATATAAAGATTGTGCACGAATTGTATAGTCAAATATACAAACGCAATATAAAAACTGTGAATTGTACAAACATATACAAATGTTGCATGAATTGTACAATAATGTTATAACTATAGTTACGAAATGTAATTACCTAAACTATAGCTATGAAGCATAATGAAGATATTTTTGAGCGACTAAATATGAAAATTTCTCTATATTTAATTTACTTTTCAAGTCAAGCTATGCTATTTTTTTTATAATATATGTTTGAATGTATAACGTGTGTTGTAACAACCACATTATAAATCACGTTTGGCATTGTTTTGTCATCATATTTTCTATGATTCAATGAATCTTTCTAGTATGTCGACAAGAGCACACATAAGTTTGTTCCGATTATTGTGGAACAGAAAAAAGAAAAAAAGAACAAAAAAAAAAAAAGCTATGCATTATTGAAAACACTTTGTTTCTCTTTAATGTAGTGGACCCTCTATACGTTATTTTTGATAAAATTTTTGGCTAAAAAAAATATGTATAATAAATAAGGTAGTAATGAAGAAGGGACCAAAAATAATAAGAGAACAATAATAATAATAAAATAATATGATAAATTGAAATAAATAATACATTAGATAATATTGTGATATTTATTACACTGCTAGAGAACTTTGAATTTTCAATGGATGTCCAATATGAAATTGGTCAAAATTTAACTCGTCGATAAAATTTGTAGCACTGCTAGAGAACTTTAAATTTTCAATGGATGTCCAATATGAAATCGGTCAAAATTTAATTCGTCGATAAAATTTGTAGCAGATCTCTAGCAAATTCTAAAGGAATCCCATTAAAGACATTCGACAGAAATTTTCATTTTTAATAGCGTGATATTTAAAATTTGAACAATTTCATAACAAAATATTAAAAATTTTGCATATAATATCAAAATTTGACACGTTCAAATTATATCTTAGTTACAATGTGAAATGGATGTATGCAAAATATAGTGATGACTCTGCGTTAGTCAATATATAAAGATAGAATCCACATAAAATGTTAGTTCTATGTATGTAAAGGTATGCAAAAGTCTACTAATTCTAATCTATCCTCTTAAAATTCTAATATAATCTATCTACTTAAATAGAATGGAGGTTGATCTATCCTAGTAGTGGCAAAGTCAAAATTTAAATTAGAGGTTCAAAATCTGATGAAAAAGTAAGCATACGAACTAGTCAAAAAAGGTTCACATCTACTATATCTAGATAAAAAATAACTTTAACTATGTATTAAATAATATAACTTTCAGCCGAAGAGGGTTTGAATGAATCCCCTTATCAAAGAGTTGCTCCGCAACTGGTACTAATAAATAAAATTCAAACTATTCAATATTCAGTTAATTTAAATTTGTATTATGTATATTCACTTTTAGGAGTAAAGCTACACTATGTTTAGGGATTCATCCAAACCTCCTTATATAGAAAGTTATACTATTTATATATGATTAGTATAATTTTTTTATGTATATATAGTATATGTCGAACTCCATTTTACATATTATTTTGTGTATCTACTTCTTTAGATTTTGAACACCTTTAGTAAACATTCTGACTCTATTATTGTTCATTTTAAGTAATAAATATTTTTCTATTAATTAAGATAGGGATTCATCCCTTCCATATATTTTATTACCTTTAACAATTGGATCCACATATGTGGATGGGATTTTTCATCTCTATCTAACAATAACCAATTGGAAAATGGATAAAGATCCCAAGAACTCAATTACACCAATAAGTTCCAAAATTTGTTTGCTTATTGTCTTCACATCATACTCCAATCTTATTGGCTTATTAGGACCATAACTTTTGACTAGAAAGACTTGAATAATACTAGTTTGTTAAAGTTACACAAACAAGAAAATCAAGATAAGAACTACAAGGATATTCTCATTCCCCAATGACTTTATCCCCAACAACAACAGTGACGGTGTTAGGATTTTAATTAAGGAGATTTAAAATTTAAAAAAGTAAATACACGAACTATTTAAAGAGAGTTCAAAATCTATTATATATTAATAAAAATTTATTTTGACCTTATATAAATAATATAGTTATTCGCAAAGCCCCTCAATATATACTGGCTCCGTCCCTATCCCCACTCCAACCCCGCTCAACCAATCATGTTATTATTCATTGAATGAAGAAAGAATATGATAGTGATTTTTCCTAAAATATCATACTAGCATGGGCTTGCAATATCTATATTAATCTGTCCATACTCATACTAGGTATACAAGTCATCAAAAAAATAAAAACTAATCATTTAAAAACCTCCAACAATTATAAATTGGGCAGCCTTCTCCTTGCAAACATTTCAAACACTCACACTTCTCATTTTCCTCCCTATAGAATAAAAAAAAATCCTCTTAATTTTCTTGGTTTTTTTACCAAAAAAGAATTGGAACAATTCATCCTATTCTATAAAACAAAAATGGTTGGAAAAATTAACTCTGATCTTCCTCCTGGATTTAGGTTCCATCCAACAGATGAAGAATTAATCATGTATTATCTTCGATATCAAGCTACCTCTAGGCCATTTCCCGTCTCAATTATCCCTGAAATTGATGTCTACAAGTTCGATCCCTGGGAATTACCTGGTTAGTACATACATATAAATAGTCGAAATCTTATTTGATAAGGTTTTTGAATGTTTTATTAATTATGTCCCTTTTTTAATGTAGAAAAAGCAGAATTTGGAGAAAATGAGTGGTATTTTTTCACCCCTAGAGATAGAAAATATCCAAATGGTGTTAGGCCAAATAGAGCAGCTGTGTCAGGTTATTGGAAGGCTACTGGCACTGATAAAGCAATTTATAGTGCATCTAAATATGTTGGAATTAAAAAAGCTCTTGTTTTTTACAAAGGGAAACCACCAAAAGGTGTCAAGACTGATTGGATCATGCATGAATATCGTTTGAGTGATTCAAAGTCTCAAAATACTAAGCAAAGTGGATCTATGAGGGTAAGAACATCGTTAATCTCTCACTAAATAGTCCATAACTATTGAGATACAAAGTCCCACATTGGTGATTAATGGGATGGGTGATCTCCTTATAAGGCTTAGGCAATCCTCCTCCCTTTGAGCTAGCTTTTGGGGTGTGAGTTAGGCCTAAGACCTACTTCAACATAGTATCAGAGCAGGGTCCGTCTCACCCAATATTGGGCCTCCAAAAAAATTGTCCACGCACCAGATGCTAAGCACTGGGCGTGAAAGGATCCTCCTCCCTTTGAGCTAGCTTTTTGGGTGTGAGGTAGGTCTAAGATCTACTTCAACACTACCAACTTCATTTGATGAATTTAACTAATATTTTTGGGTATTTTTATTTTTCAGTTAGATGATTGGGTGCTTTGTAGAATTTACAAGAAGAAGAGTTTGGGGAAAACAATAGAGATGATGAAAGTTGAAGAAGAAGAAGATGTAAAGGCTAATCAAACTGTGAGTACAAATAATACAATTGAAGTTGTTGGTGGACCACAAACAATGAAATTACCAAGGATTTCTTCATTGTCACATCTATTGGAATTGGATTATTTTGGGTCAATTCCACAATTATTAAGGGACAACTTATATGATGACCAAAGTGATTACATAATGAACAGTGTTAGCAACACAAATCAGCTAGGGGATCAAGTATCATCACAACAACAAAATAATATTACAAGTAATAATTGTAATATTTTCTTCAATTATCAGCAACCACTTTTTGTGAATCCAACATTTCAATTTCAATGACAATCAATGACGAAGACAAGATTTTTATAGAAGATGATCTGAATAGATTTTCAATTGTGTCAATAGAATCAGATCAATATACACAGAAATATCAGATAGCGTGACTCCATCCCTAATGGCAATATATTTATATGGAGGCTATTAGATGAAAAGGTGACATCAGAAGTTTTATGACAACAATTGTAAAATATTTTTAGAAGTTTTGTCATTTATATTATTATTATTATTATCAGCAAGATATCCTGTAGTGGGGGCAACAAATTGTTGTATTATTTTAGAATTTAGTTTCTCAGCTTGTGTTTGTAAAGGAAAAAAAAAACTAGTTTCCTTGTGAAATTTTAAATAAATATTTTTCAGCAGTCTTTGATTTTTTTCGCAAATTTTGTTATTTTCTACAAAGAAAAGTTGTCAAATTGGATAGATTTTTTCTTCTAATTGGTAGGAAAGGGATAGTTCTCATTAATGAATTACCTAATTCATTATGGCTTACAATGAAAGCGATTAATTTTTTAAAAAGTCAATTATCCACGTAGAAAATTATCCATCTACTAGATAAGGCTGTTAGATAATATTTCAAATCAAATCGAACCACTCAATAAATAATTTTGATATTATAAAAATGTAACTATATATAATTATCTTTAAGCTGACTTAAGTGTGTACATATTTTTTATATTTTCATCACTACCTAACTTAAATTCATATTAAAATTAATGAATATATATTTATAAATGAAAAGAGTTTAAATTATACGTACATAATTTATTATATTATGAAGTTATTTAAAAAATATATTTATAATTGATAGTTTATAAATAGGATAAATTACCTATTATACCCCCAATAAAAAACGGTTTGGTGCATGCATGATTCTTTTAAAAGATAAAATATTCATCAGCTCGATGGTGACATTTTTGGACTATTTTGTTACCTTAGTAGGCGTTTATCATACATTTGACATTTCACATACTAAGTATTTTAAATTTATGAAATTAAAAATCAAATTCTATTTATTTATTTATTTTATTTAGCAAAAGAAAGAAGGTATATTTTATTTAAAATTCCACAAAATTTGGGATACTTTTTTAAAAATTTGATTTTATAACTAAATGTTGATTTTAAAATAAAAAGATGTTTAAAAAATGAATAAATATGTTGATATTCGTTTTGGTTTTTCCTTTTTTACGGCTAATATTTCTTCTGAAAAGGACAAAGTCCCTTTTCAAAGCTTTTTGGATAAGACCAAACTTTTGGTTCAGTTAAAATAAAATATAAAAAAAGTATTGTGTATATATTTTTCTTTTTTCTCATTTATAGGGTAAGTTTGATTCGAAGGAAAAATAAAAAAATAGATAAAATATTAATTAAAATTTATATAATTTAATATTTAAAAAGCAATATATACATAACAAGTTAAAAAAGAAAGTACTCCTAATATATACATTGACTATAATTTATACATATTTTATTTATAGGAAAAAGAGAGTTGAAGAAATTGCCATTCTATTCAAATTCGAGCATTCAAATAATGTTGACCAATTTTATCTATAAAGTTCACAACTCATGAGTAAAATAAATTATAGGAATTCAATAATTCGTGATTTGAATTATTGATTGGTCTATGTAGATATATGCATATCATATAGAAATGCACAATTAAATATGTCTCTTTGTTTTGATCGATCGTGTAAGTCCCTATACAAAGGATAGTCTGGTTCGCTTAGACAGAATCTGAGCGTTGTGCTGAAATAGTAAAAAAAAAATTATAATTTTTTATATGAAACAATAATTTTTTTTACTCTGATTCACTCAAAAAATTTATTTAAATAAGAAATTTAATAAGAAATAATAATCTTTTAATGTTGCACTCTCTCATTTAATCAATTGTTAAACGGTGAATTAAAACTGGGCACCTGTATCTAAGTGACATAGTAATTAAGAGGTTCATCTGAACTCCCTTTGACAAAAATTATATTATTTTTATATATAAAAATAATATTTTATGTATATAAAATATATATTTAACTCCTTTCGTTTAGTTTTATCTCTATCTTTTAAAATTTTGAAATCTCTGTAAGAAAATTCTAATTTCATCGTTACGACCGACACAAGTGGTTGGTCAAATATTCTTAAAATTGCGGCTATCTTTTTAGTTATCGTCCTATCTTATTCAACAAAATACCGTGTTTTTCAATGGCGTACACGACACACTAACGTTGTTCCTCCATCTACCGTTGAACACGTGCTATTTCAATCCATTTAATTAATAAAATAAGAGACTTATATTACAAAATTTTTAAATTATAATGTAATTAAAGTCAATCATATTAAAATAGTTTAGTTTAAAGCTTTGTTTAAACTGTGAAATTTAGTCCCATTTGTTCATACAAATTCATTTTCTTCTTTTCTTAAAAAGAAATTGTTTGATAGATTACTTAAAGAGTGTGTCTATATATATATATATCTTAAGGCTTTTGTCACTTAATTTAAAAAATAATTGTCTAATCATTATCCATATATTTCTGAGCTGTCATTTTCCTATAGGTCCTATTTATAGCTTAAGCCCCACTAATGAATATGAAGCTATTAGTCTAATCATTAATCCAAAAATGTGGGAAAATCAGATATATTATTTTGGTCGTGATCATTCAAGCAAAATTATGTAAAAATCTATTCTCTTTTAATTTCATGTGAATTTGACACGTCATAAGAAAAGTCGTTCATAAATTCCTTCAAAAAGACCTTATGATATTATATACGATTAAATCTATTTATAATAATATTATGTTATACTCATATAACTGTCAAATTCTTTTTGGAAGTGATTTTCGTATTATGTTATATTAATGTTCTTTATATAATAACATTTGTCATAGCAAACAAAAAATATCTATATAAATGATACTCCATTAATAATTACAAAGAGGTTTGACCAGCGGTGGAGCCACTTTTTGATAAGGAGTTCGGTGCAAACCCCTTATTTTTGGAAAATTATACAATTTATACATAATTAAAATTATTTTTTATTTGTATATGATATATATCGAATTCCCTTTCGACTAGTTCGTGTGCTTGTTTTTTCAGATTTGAAATCCTGGCACCGCCACTGAATTTGACTCTATAAAAAATATTTCTTAATCAAGATTAGTCATAATGACAAGAGACTTACCACACTAAGCAGTTGTTTGGTGTGAAGCATAATGTATAATAATCTCATGATAAAATGTAGGATCATTGTATCCCATGTTTGGTTCTAGGTATTAGATAATTTTTGGATCATTTATCCCTCAAATTTTGCCTCAGTGATGAAATAAGTTGTTTCATATACATGATGAAATAACTTATCTCAAAATTAATTATTCCGAAATAACTTGTTCCCAACCAAATGACCCGGGACAGTCACTTGCGCATACCCCAATAATTGCCCAAAAAGGAAAAGAAAAATCCCTTATGATCATTCCATTTTTTGATAACCTGAATAAAATTGAGCACAACAACATTGGAGTAGTGCCAACTTTTTGTTGATTTTTGTGGATGTTCATATATACGTGTTGAAAATTGAATTCTCACTAAGCGATTTATATGAATTATTAATAATTATTTTTTACAAATTTTTTTATGTATATAATTTTGTATAGATGCATGCATGTACTATCTCATAAGTCAATAAGTGTGGCATTTCCTAGTGCCGTTCACGTCATAATTTAGTAATAATCCTAAGGTCTTTCTTTTTTCCTTAATAAGAAAAAGGATAAAATGAAAAAAAAATACTTTATCTATATATAAATAATATAATTTTTCAATGAAAGAGTAACTCTGCCCCTGCTTAAAATTGAAGACCTTTAATTTTGTATAATTAATGTGAATATAGCGAAGGATTAGAACATAATGAAAGAGAAAAAAAGAATTATACAACCAATAGCAATAATTAGTTGCTTTATTTTTTAAGTTGATATGTTTGATTCCTCTAGGTTCGATGTTTTCAGAAATTATTTTTGCATGTCATATTGATGAATATGATTTATTCTTTAATATGGGTAATCTTGTCCTACAGATTATTAAAACACTTATTCTTAGAGAAGGTACTTTTTTCAACTTTAAAAAAAGTTCATGCAATTATTTGTAAGTACTCAATTTTTTCACCTAAAGTTTGCTTAAACAATAAGTAAAAGAAAATCAAATACTCTAAGTATGTTTTTTTTTAATATATTTTTAAAAGCTTAGCCAAATAGGTTATTAGCAATCCGCGTACTAATAGGACTTACAGAAAATAGTACTCCCTCTGTTGAATTGATGGATCATTTCACACATACTAAGAAAAAGAAACAAAGACAAAATTTAGTTATGCTTTTTCATTTTTACCCTTTCCAAACTCCACACACTCATTTAATACATCATTTATTTCTCATACAAAACTCAACCTTAGAAGCTTAATTAATGAAGGGTAAAATTGGAAAAAAATTCCAACATATCCCTCGAAAAGTGAACAATTCAGTTATTTTGAAACATAAAAAATTTCCCAACAATTCACTTAATATGAAACGGAGGGAGTAGTTACTATTTCTTTCACTAAGTGAGGATTCATATGGTCGAATTTCGTTAAAATAATTTGTTTTAGATAATTTTCTCATCCCAATCCATTCCTTTCTCATCTATCATTTTCTGTAAGTACAATGAATTGCTCCTTTTTTTTCATCTGATATCGTTTGTCCACGTTGGAGCCCGACTATATTTGAATTCTTATCACATAAGATTTTATTTAGAGGGAAACACTTTCTACCAAAAAAATTTTTATTTCTAGGATTCGAACCTGAAATCTCTGATTAAACCACAGTACTATGAATTGCTAGCCCCACTGGATGCCATAAAAGATGTGGCTGTAAAGCAAATACATATTATTAGTCCAACTATGTGGGAGAAAACAACAGATTTTTTTGGGATGACATTCATGCACTATCTAGAATGTATTGTTTTGGCCTAAATTCTTTAATTCTCTTTATGCATGAAAATGATTTATGATTGTTTAGGGTATAGTATTCAATTCATATGTTTGGGTTGGGATGGCAATTTTATGTGGATGATAAGCTTTGGATGAAAATAGCCAACTAGTTTTGAGTTTGCTTCTAGGAAACCAATTTTTTTGGGGGGATTTATGAACTTCGAGGATTGTTTGGTTCGAAGATAAGTTATTTTAAATAATTTGTATTGCATAATTTTTTTTCAAAAAGAAATTGTTAGTTACACATGAATATATACCATCTTATTTAGTAAAAAAGAATTTGAGGGATTTCAGAGATGTTTTTATCTTTTTCATTATTTCATTTTTGGATAACTACTTATTCTGATACTATTACTCCAATTTCTAGCGGTATAACTTATTACAGAATTTAAAACTAAATAATGGATAAGACATACTAAAATTTTATCTCAAGATTATTTATGTTGGTCCAGCATACCTAACGACCGTTTAATGATAAGTTCCAGCATCTTTCACTTGATTGGTTAAAATGAGTTGAATTGATAAAGGTTAAGACATTATACCGTGCTCAAATGATTGCTTATTGTGTTAAATGGAATAGGTCAATTTGAGCTAAACAGCGAATTATACTCCAATGAATAAAAGTCTCCTTTGTTTATAGTTTGGTCTAAAAAATTTTTTATCGTCAATACTTTGGTCAAAGAATACTTTTATCATTGATATTGTGGTCCAAAAATGTCCTTGCTATCACTAAATGGGTAAAAAAATATCCTCCTTTATTTTATTTTTTTAAAACGTATTGTGTTCCTAATAAAAACATTATTTTTAAAGAACTTTTTTCTTGTTTTGTTTCTTTTAAAATTACCTTAACTAATAAAAATGTAAGAAAATATTTTTTTTCTTAATCTCATTTTATCAATTAAAATAAAACATCATACCATTGTAACAAATAATGTTTGTCATAAATTTAAGATCATGTTAAACACAAAATTAATTTTTTTATTTAGATAACCATAAAAGTAGTAATTATAATAAAACAAGAAATATTTGCTAACTAAAAAAATATTATTAGAAAAATAATCTATTCAAAAAGAAAATTAACAAATTTGTTTGAAAAAAAGACATTTTTGACCCATTAACTAATAAGAGCATTATTGGACCAAAATATTGACAACATGGGCATTTTTGAACAAACTATAATGAAGGACATTTTTATTCATTTCAGATAGTTTAAGAACATTTCGACTCTTTTCCTTATTAAAAAATAAATTTAGCGGATATGCCTAGGGAAAGAATATGAAGGTCAAAATAATACGAGCATATTTATACCCTACTAGAAATTGGGTCTATAGCAACGCTAGTGAAACCGTTGCCATAGATAGGATAACTGTTGTCATAGCTCTATTAGAACGCTTTATCATGTGTTACATCTGCTTGTGTGGCCATAGATCTATACTAACGGTTCAAAATAATCGTTGTCATAGATGCATCTTTAGCAACAATTGTTCTTTCATCTGATGCAACTAATATATACGATTATTGCAACGACGCACAACTGTTGCCATAGATGTTGATGCAACGACATACAACCATTGCCATAGATATTTATGCAATGACCTAACATTCTATTGCAACGGTTTTTTATTAAATGGGCCATCAATAGGTCACTACTGCAACGGTTTTAAATGAATTTTACAACGATTTTGATGACCTTTTGCAACGGTTTAATTGAACTAGGAGCCCTATGAGATAATTTAAATTTATATATTAATTATTATTATAATACACTACATATTATATAAATTACAAATCAAATTTCTTTCATATTCAATGATAATTCAAAATATCCAACAAGTTAATAAGCATCTGTATATGGAAATTTTTCCACTTAAATGATTTTTAGTTACAGTTACATGATACAAAAAATTATAGGATAAGTTTCAAAACATTCGACAGCAAGATATATATTAGAACATATCCATCAACAATCAAGAGATCTTCTTAACTAGGTAAGGTCTCCTTCTCTGCTTTATTCTTCCCTTTTTTCATTTTTGCCACCTATAAAATCAAGATACCCAATGTCAAGTTGTGTTGGTAACCACTCAAAAGCAACTAATTAAGCAATTTTTTATGGAGCAGATCCTTCATGTGGATCAAAATGAAACAAACACATTCAAGTAATCTATACCATTATAATGAATTACAATTAGAAGTATTACCAAACAGTCCAGTAGTACCTTCAGAGTTGGTGCCAGTAAAATCTTCCTTTTCTATCCTTTTTTCTCTGCATATTTTCAGAAATAAAATCTTACTATTCTTTTGAGGGAGTTGGTGCCAATGGATATGATGAACAAGGTAGTACCTTCAGAGTTTCATAGCATAAGAAAGTTGAACGAATATGTGATGATTCAATAACTAAACCAGTTGACTACTTCACTAGGCTTCCAGCTAAACCTTTGATATTTATGGGGAATATACAACAACAACATACCCCATTGCCTCAAAAGGCTCCCGCTCATTGCGGGGTGAGGGAGGGTCGGATGTACGCAGCCTAACCCCTATGTTTAAAAACATAAAGCGGCTGTTTCCAGATGACCCATGGGGAATATCTGAGATACAAACAAGTAGCTTAAGTAAGATTTGATTTTTGTGTTAGCAATACTTATACTTACAACAACAACATACCCAGTGGAATCTCACAAGTGGAGTCTGGGGAGGATAGAATGTAAACAGACCTTACCACTACCTCATAGAGGTAGAGAGGTTGTTTCGTGAGAACCCTCGTTTCAAGAACCTATAAGCAAAATACATAAGGAGCATCTGCAATGAGCATACTTCCTTAGTTAACAATCTTAAATAATTTTGGGGTTGTATGGACTTTTTTTTTAGCAAACATTTTTAGGTTGTATGGGTAGAAGAATTGCACATGTTTTGTGTGCATTTAACTCCTATCACATAAGCATCCTTGTGCTCATGCACCACATCCTAACCCTGGGACAAACTAACATAAAATATGTCTCTTATCTATATCATGCAATTTCTGCAACAAGCTCCCAAAAAGCATAAAAGCAAAAAAGATCAGGAGATGAAAAACACGGAGATAACTTGATTCTAGAGTTTAGTGGCTAGGAAAAGCAAAACAAACGAGAATCGACAGTGCTATTATTTCATAATTAACAGTTCTATTGGGTGGGGTGGAGAAGACAAACAGGCTTAGTCTGTGAATTTTTACATGTATAATATGACTCGAAGTTAAATACCTGAGTTTCAACTCATGTATGTTCGACGAGGGTCCTTGCATCAGCTATCAATCCACTCATTGTGCATCCAATATGCTCATCAATTTCCATAATTTTGTCTGCATTGCTTGGCTCTTGCAAGATCAAGTGTATCAAATCTGAGTCAAGAATAGAAAATACAGATAAACTGAGAGATTAGCAAAATTATAAATATTATAAGACAACATCTCCCAACATTACTTGAGGTCAAAGGTACAGATGATTGACATATCACGTGTAACAAAGTTAAAACTCAAAGACCAGTTGAGTTTACCTATTCAAACCCTCACCCAATCACCACTACCACCACAACAACAAAAAACTTCAATGACAAAGTCTGTCTTAATCCAATTTGGACTACTAATATAACAGGCATCCTAGACTCCCTTAGAAAGAATAAATCTAGAGATTCTATTTATGCCAAAGAATATGTAGTTTATCCATGGTGTTTTGATTAAATAAAGATGTTACTTATCAAACTAGAAAAAAAAGGTTCTGCCAGAATTACCACAATAAAACCAAACTACGTGTGAAACATTAGCATCCAACTCTTCGGCAATGAGATGGGCAAGTTCTGGAATGCACAACTTAAACTCTGAGTAGTTGACACTTAGAGACAAGTAAAATGAAACAAGCCAAATTTTAGTCTCCCCTGCAAGTTGACATCAAAGATGAATTTGATAACAATGATAAGTAATTGTAATGGAACTATCCAACTTCAGTAACCATTATATTTGCACCAGAAACTTGCTTAAGTTTGTGAAAATAGGTTAATGAAGTAGGAAAAAGTGACTAATACATGGAAAACTAAATGAGATATTAAAAAAAAAATTGTAAGACAAAAGTCAGCTCATTTGAGATAATGCAAAAATAGAAAAGGTACATCAATGTTTCTATAGTGAAAACAAAAAATTATTATGATTGGAAATTTTTGTCATTGTCATTCTCTTCCATTAAAGAGGTTACAACAAAATTCTCATGCTTGTCATCGTTCAAAGTAGTCCTGGTTACTAAATTCACCAGAAATTTGACAATTGAGTATCATAACTTACTGGAGTGAATTTCAGATATTCAGCATATGGTCAATGTATGTTTCATTAACTATTCAATCTTAGACATAACCTTTAATTTATTGAACTTTAAAAAAGTCCAATAATAAACAAAAAAAGCTAACCAACGACATATCTATATTACAAATCTCATCTTTTAAGAATAGCAAATCTCAAAATGACCATTTATGTAGTAAAATATTGTTGTCCACTACAATATACCAAATGACTAAGACATTGCTTTGGAATTTGAAACATACCAATCACACGAGTTATGAATTAACAAAACAATTAAGGTTATCTAGCCTATTTAAGATCAAAGTAGACAAAGTGCCAAAGAAGAATAAGATGGCCACCTGGAACAGGTAGTTTTTAGGAGAGAGCGTTAGTTTATTTTCATCACCAAATACCATATCAACAGGCGGAAAGCTCTTTGCAAGTTGTGACACATCACTAGAATATATAAGATATTAATAATTTGGATAACACCAACAATAGGAAGAAAACAAATTAAAACAAGAAAAGCATAGTTTTCAAATTAATTTAAGAACTCTTCATTTAATAACTTCCAGCCCCTGAAAAGCAAATATCATTAAAACTAGGACCAGGCCCTTTGATATGTTTTAGAGAATGAAGCTCTTTTGTAACCTAAAAAACAAAAGTTGAAGAGATTCATTTTAGAAAGGAATAGACTTAATTGCATTTAAAGATATTGCCCATTACTGATTCACTTATCCCTTTACTAAATATAACAGGGCAAAAGCAATCAAAGACAACATCAAAGATGTCCAGAAACTTGCAAGAAAATCTGTATATATCGAAAACTACTACCTACTAACACCAAAAATAACATACCCAGTGTGTCTCCATAAGTGAGGTTTGGGGAAGGAGGGATGTATGCAGACCTTTCCCCTACCTTGGATAAGAAGGTTGCTTCAAATAGATCATCGACCAGAAAAAGAAGATTTTACAAAACAGGTTCAAAAATATTGCATTACCAAATTCAGAAATTTAAAACATGAAAATCAACTATAATAAGTGGTTGTACAATGTAAATTACGTCCTTTAATAAATAAAGGCAAAAGAAGGAATCATGTTGAGTGGTGAAGTTACAGGATCATGAGATATTTGGGTTCATCCTTTTCTTACAAAAGTATGTAGTAGCTAAGAAAGAATTTTATTTTATTTTTGAAAAGGATGTAGCTAACAAAATATTGGCTCACAAACTACTATTGACCAAGAGAATTTAGTTCCAGTCCCACTCATACATAAGGATCTCTGACTTGGGGTTGATCCATTATTATTAGGACATGGTGATTTGTGACACCAATCAGTGGTGTAAACAGCACTTTGAATACAACAGAAATTAATAGATTGACCTACACAATCAAAAACACAACATTCAAATGAATAATATCTTTTCTAAATGAATTTCTTTTGTTAGTAAAATTATAAGTATTTATCCAAAAGAAAGAAAATCACTCGTAGCCTCTTATACCCTATATTCCAACCGGATACAAAGCAGAAAAGCTCAATAGTACCCTTCAAGCTCTGCAGTCAACCCAAATTCTAGTCTACAAATCAACAACTTGGGAGTACCTGTCAATTCTATTAATTCCTTTTTGTTAGATAACTAATGTTAATATAGAAAGAGTAATTAGCTATACTTAATGTCTTATGTCGTCAAATTCCTAAATCAGGTGATTACCTATATACATTATAAATTATACTTATAATGATACAAGGGATAAGCCACTAATGCTCATGCAAACCCCAATCTCTTCCCTGTTTGTCCCATCTCTTACACTCTTTTAATTAACCAAGAAAAGAGTTGTTTCAGGATTGGAAACTCCGTGGATCATAAGGTTTCATTTCTTACACTATTAACGATAGACTTTCTGCATTTCCAAGAACTTGAAAGCCCTAATCTACTCCTAAAAAAGGTGAATTTTTTCACAAAACCATCAGATCCACAACTCGAATAGTTATAAAAAGAAAGAATTGGCCTAATAAAAACATGAAAAAATGACAAATACCAGAACTAAGAGGGTAAAAAAGAGAAAAACAGAAAAAAATCATCGACATACCGTTGCAGGCCATGATGGAAATTCTTTAACCTTAGCCAGCACAAGATCACCTACTTTCCACTAACGGCAAGTTGTAGCTACCGCCGCCGCTTTACTTATACCTTTTCTTTGACTGGGCGCCATTAGAAGCTATAACTAATCAAAGCATACACTCTCCAAATAGCACAAAGGAACAAACTTTTAGAGGATTCCTAAATGTAAAGAAACCAAAACCTCTAAGTTGTAGATTCCAAGGCATTGATAGGTCAATATAGGGAAAAAATATTGTGTTCTCTTTTGTTCAGAAATAAAGAAGGAGTGTATATTATAACTGGCGGTATAATGAAAATTGGGTGAAAACTGAGTGAAAAATAAGGAAGGAATTGTACAACCATTGCAATAGAAATAAATTCGTTGCCATTTATTGCAATGGTTGTAGAGAACCGTTGTAATAAGCTTTCTATGGCAACAGTTCTTTAAACAAGTGCAATGCATGTTTGATATATTAAGTCAATATAGTTTATGCAACGAGAAAAATTGTTGCCATAGAGCTCCTATGGCAACGGTTTTTGAACTGTTACTATAAATATCGTTGCCATAGGCCTAATTTCAAGTAGTGATAACATAATTTTTCTGCCGAGTCGAAGAATATGTACAGGGAGAGATAAGGGATATAGGGGTGGGCATTAGATTAGTTTTAGCGAATTTTGGTTCGGATTTTTTATTTTGAAAAAGTATGCATCATATACCAAATCGAACTAATTTGGTTCAGTTTGATTTTTTCAAGTTCGATTCAGTATTTTTAAATCGATTTTTCTATGTGAACTATTAAAAATAAAATAATGACAAAATCAAAATATTAGTTATGTAAAAACTTAAAATCATGTTAAGTGACAATGTGTCCGCACAGAACGCTTATTATGCTTAAAAAACTATATTTATATATCTTTGTCCACCTCCAACTATTCTTTGAGGAAAACAAGCATGAAGATGAATTTCTTTACATGACATTAATCGACAAAAATATGTTTGAATTGCTTTTGAAAAATAATATTTCAAGTTAACTATATGAATTCGAAATTTGGCTACTTTGACTTGTTTTATGAATGATTTAATTACTAATTGATATATATTTTCAAACTTTTTTCAATAAAAGATTGGTTTTTCGGTGCACTGAAACTTCGGGACCCCTACACCGAAGAACAAAACTTTTGAAAAGAGAACACTGATATCGAACCGAAAAATCAAATTAGTTTGGTTCAATTCGATTATTCAGTTTTCTGATATTTATGTCCACCCCTAAAGAAAGATATAGAAAATTGGTGGAGCATTGTTCGACGAGATAGAAGATCGATCCCAACCCGTCTAAAAAATGGGGCTACTAGTGTTCTTTCTTTCTTGATTCCAAAGAATTTGAACAAGTAAATTAGTTTCATGTGAATAGGCCAGCCCAAAGTTAAAACTTAAAACAATTCCAAAAATGGGCCAACTATTAGCTACCCTCTCAAGCATTAATTGACCCAGCAACACCAATTCTATTGAAAAAAAGAAAAACATTTTTCAAAAACAAAATAAAGAGGATAAAAATTGCCAAGTCACCAAAAGCTAAGGTCCATTTTGGATTTAGAGAAACCAATTATCATCCATCCAAATACACTCAAAACATCAAACATTCTTTTAAGTTTGTTACACAAACATGACCACTTTCACAAATCCTACAACTTTGTTCCATCCAAAAATCACCATAATAAAAACACAATGCAAGACACTAGCCAAAACCCAAGCAAACTTATCAAGTGATGAAGAGAAAGAGAAATTTTCGTGTAGACGAAAACTTGTCGCGACATTTCTAGCCACTCCATTGGCACTAGGTCTACAAACTTCCCCCTCAGCCTTGGCTGAAAACTGGGGCGTTCGGTCATTTCTAAAGGAACATTTCTTTGAGCCTGGATTATCCCCTGAAGATGCAGTGGCAAGAATTAGACAAACAGCAGATGGACTACATAGTATTAAGGAAATGTTGGAGACAAATTCATGGAGGTATGTCTTGTTTTATATTCGTCTTAAATCGGCTTATCTTAAACAGGACATGAAGAATGCCTTATCCAGGGTGCCTGAAAGTCGAAAAGAATCATATATCAAAACTGTCAATGAGCTTACTGATAACTTGGCTGAGGTAATTGTCCTTATTTTCCCTATTTAGAAAGTTTCAAGGTTGTATTCACCCTTATGAATATTTATCTCTTCGTTTGCAGTTTGATTACTACATTCGAACACCAAAGGTATATGAATCTCGTGTGTTCTACGAGAAGACATTGAAATCGATTGATGAATTGGTGGCATTGCTTGCATAGACTCAGAGGTGAGTGACTGGTGAAGAACTTGTTTCCTAAAATGATCAACAAATCTTGAAATTATATGTTGAAATAGTCTCAATGTATGTTTATTATATCAACTTCTGCGAGTTATAGTCACTCAACTAAAGTTCCAATCATGAAGAAAGTTGACTTTCTGAGAGAATAACTTCAATTGAGTCAGTTATTGAAATAGTCAAATAGCGACTTTTAACGTGATTTTTGAAGATGAAAACATGATACAATGAAATACAAATCATGAAACTAACATTTTCAAACACAATACAAACACAGAAAAATAAACACAAAGACTAGCAATTGCTAGTGTAGCCAGTTTCCTTTTATGGCACTTTATCTTCTGGATAACGCGATAGCTGACATAACAATAAGTAGAAACATCATGGCCATTGCACCAATCGAACCAACAAGTGATCCAGCAGAACGCTGGCAGAAATCAGTATACTGCTGGCATATTGAAAACCAGTTAGTTGAAGTGTTCCCATTGTGTGCCAAATACACAATCGCGGCTGCTGCAGATGCTCCAGATGTGAGAAACACCAGCATTATCTTCAAAACAAAGTATAAAAAGATATCAGCACAACTTCACAACTATGCAACAAATGTTAGATAGTGATGTCTTAAGTTCTACTTATGGACAATATATCTTGAAGGAAAGTCGATTTATTCAAACTTTTAAGTCATTTCTTCTTCGCTTACAAATATACAAACTTCAGTAGAAATTTCATCCATTACCGCGTCTAGAAAGATGAGCAAAACTCTGCTCTTTCCAGCTCTACTTCTCATAATGTGAAAAATTGAAATAGGGATAGAAAGTGTGAGATATACACAAACTATAGCATTTGAAACCACGAAATACCTTCAAGCACAATAAACAAAACAAAGAAAAAGAATGAGTCAGTTAACCTTTCAATCCAAAAAAAGTTAAAAGTTCTGTTACATGTACTAATATGTTGGTAATTTTGCTTACTTAAACGCGTCGATATCATCATATTGTGCCTCAAAATTTACAGTTTGTGTACTAAATGGAAGTGCTTGATCTGCAGTACCCATTGCTACAGCACCTGCTAAGGTTCCAACAAGTGCAGCAATACGTAAAACGAGATCAAATACAGAGATTCCTCTGTTTACTCCATGAACTCTTCTGGTCTTTGATGCTTCTCCAGCTTCAATTGATGCAGCCTTCATTTTTTCAATTTGCCTTGTAGATCAAACTTCAAAAGAATCAAACTTTGTTGTTATGATTTGCATGTTAAGTGTGATCGATCGCGAATTTATACTAACAAATGAACCAAATCATGTAACAAAGTATACAATAAATTAAGAACTTATAAGAGTAGGTATTTAGGTTTCATCAATGAATTAGTTGCTCCTTTTGCTTATTTAATCAATGAATAGTACAACTTTCTTGTTAAATATATGAACTGTTCCTTTATTTTCCTTCATAACATGTACTTCAAAGCTTATTTTTTTCAAGAAAATGTATCATATACAACAATTGAACATACAAAATACCCGACCCATTGTAATCCACGAGTGGAGTCTGGGGAGGATAGGATGTACGTAGACGACGTTACCACTACTTTTTTGCAGCATTCTTTGTCCTAATTATGATCATTGATTTGTTATACTAGTCCTAAATTATTTTTTTTGGATTAGGCAAAAAGTTGTACTTGAAACATGAGAGTCAAGGATGAGGAATAAGATTTAGAATATAAAAAAGTTCAATGATTAATAATCATAGGCTGACTATTTGATTAACAATAAGAAAGAAGCAAAGTAGAGGTTTATGGAGTAGGTCAAAATCTAATTAATTTCTAATTGTGAACATTTTTCATTTCAACTTTTTTACTTTTTTCTTATGCTACTTTTGATTCATTAAACAAATTTATTCAGCTACTATGTTACATGGATTTTCGTATGGATACATATGAGTTATTTTTTTATGAAATTTAAAAAGGAAAAGAAAAAATTAAACAAAAAAATATTATTCCTTAAAAGGAGAATAAATACTTCTTGAACATGTACCGCTTCGAGATTATCAGCATTAGTATAGGTAATTATTAGTTGTAACCTTCTCAGTTCTTACACTTCAAATGCTAGGTTATTTGTAATTATAATATTTTATTATACATAAATTTCTCTCGTCAAAAATGTCCTTAAACTATGTGAAAAGAACAAAAATATTTTTGATTTATATTTTAGTCCAAAAATGCCCTTATTGTTAATACTTTGGTCCAAAAATATCCTATTGTTATTTAATGGGTCAAAATGCTCTTTTCAAATAAATTTATTATTTATTTTATTTTTGAACACATTATTTTTTTAATAATTTTTTTTTAATTAGAAAATATTTATTCTACTTCAATTCAAGAAAAAAATTTAAAAATTAATTCTTTTTGCTTTATTATAATTACTATTTTATGTATCTAAATAAAATTAGTGTTGCGTTTACTACGATCTTATATTTATGATATATATTATTTGTTACAGGGGTACGATATTCTATTTTATTGATAAAATAGGATTAATAAAGAAACTATTTTCTTTAATTGTTATTAGTTAATGTGATTTAAAAAAAATCTTTAAAAATAATATGTTTATTAGAAAAGGAATATATTTAAAATATATATACAAAGAAGGGCATTTCTGACCCATTTGGTAACAATAAGGGTATTTTTTACCCTTTGCCCTAAAATAAATAATAAATTTATTTGAAAAAGGATATTATTGACCCATTAAATAACCATAAAGGCATTTTTGAACCAAAGTATTGACAGTAAAAACATTTTTTGGACCAAAACATAAATCAAGGACATTTTTATTCTTTTACATAGTTTAAGGACATTTTTAACCTTATAAAGATCATATCATAAGGGGTGGACGTTTTTATCTTAACCAAGATACAATTTTTATATTTTGAAAAAGAAAGGTAGAAGTCAAACATTACTAAATAATTAAAGAAATTATTAGGAGATCTTATGACATATTATATGAAGCCCCACATGATTAGCAGCATATGTAATGAGAAAATCAAAATTGTTTGTGAGCTACTTATGGTCATTATTTCAAATCAATTAGTTCTTATAAAAACAAACCACTTGTGTCAAAGATATTAATTAAGTGGATTTAACTACTAGGCCATGAACAATAGTTTGGTAAAAATTATATCAGATAGCCATCTTTAGTATAGCTAGTTGAAATATAAATGGTATATTTTGCAAAATAGTTTAAAAATAGTCAATTCTCCTATAATAAAAAATAAGCGTAAAAAAAATTATCTATATTTTGCTCTCGTCTCCTTCTCAAAATTTTATAAAGGAAAATCTATCTAAAAATATCATATTTAAAAAGTATTTATCTTTTTTGATATATATAATTTTAATACATATATTGTATGAATAATTTATTTTAATACATCATGCTTATTTTTTAACCCAAACAAGCCTGGCATATTTTGATTTACCTATAATTCATCTATAATCCATGTAAAATTACTTTTATACATAGCGTAATTCATCTATGCTATATGCATATTTTGTTTTTTAATATACAGTGTGATTCTTTTTTTACCAAAACAAATATATTATATACATAATTCACTTTTCATATATAGTACAATTGACATAGATGATGAATATTTTTTAAACATGATATATTTCAGTTATATATATATATAAATAACAGTAAATATTTTATAAAAAGAATACAAAAAGATATTTATTCAAAGAGACATTTTCATAAATAGCTTAGTCGTGAAACTCAATAGATTGAAATAATTATAGTTTAGGTAATTAAATTTCATAACTATAAACAGTGTTTGTATGTTTCGCAATATAACTTGCTCAGCATGTGTATAATCTGTTATACTATTTGTAGTGTTTGTATAGCATTTGTATAACTACTATACAATTCGCAATTTTTGTATATTTCGCTATACAATTCCCTTAGCGTTTGTATAACTGACTGTACAATTCACAATATTTGTATATTTTCGCTATACAATTCACACAGAATATTTATATAATTCACTATACAATTAGCAATGTTTATATATAATTCGTAGTGTTTGTATATTTTACTGTACAGTTCTCGCACAATGTTTGTATAACTCATTATACAATTCTTAGTATTTGTATATTTGATATATAGGTTGCCCATACAATTTGCTATACAAAACTCAAATTATAATTATATAAAAATATTAGTGACGAACTATAATTAATTCAAGTTATAACTATAATAGCTAATAAGTATTATATATTTGTTTATCCGCATAATTTTTTCCAAATGATAAAGCCCAAAGAACTCCTCAGGCCCAAAACATGAGTCAACATGAGAAAGCCCATATTCTAATGTGGAATGAAAACGCTACCTTTTCTTTTTCTTTTCTTTTTCTTTTCAATTTCCAGTTTATTTTGCTTCGTCTTTCTTTTTCTGTTACATATTTCTGGTAACTCATCGGTTTCATCCATCTTCACTTCAGATTCCAGGTAACCTTCTTCTTCTTTATCCTTTTCCCATATCAAGAAACTGATTTTCTTGGCTCCTTTCCTTGTATTTTTAAAGGTGGCGATTTTCAATAGTTATTGG
The DNA here is from genome assembly GCA_011800125.2 of Solanum clarkiae. Classification (NCBI taxonomy): domain Eukaryota; kingdom Viridiplantae; phylum Streptophyta; class Magnoliopsida; order Solanales; family Solanaceae; genus Solanum; species Solanum clarkiae. Next base: position 3,213,065 of record JAABOM020000092.1, read on the forward strand.
TAACCTCTATAAAGTTTGATTCTTTTTTGCTATTTTTTCCATATTATTAGGCTTATCATATGGTAATCTACTATTTATGTTCTGGGTATCAATGGGTTTTTAGTATTGATCCAATTTCGGCAGTGTTGTGATGATTGATTTGGTGCTTAAATTGATTGGAATTACTGAATCTGTCTGTTTGTTTCATATTCTGTGAACTGGGTGTTTATATTTCTGTTTTTTTCCCTTATTTTGTTTCTTCTGCATGTTTAAGCTGAGCCAGAATTAGTATCTTGTAAAGAAAATGATTGACAAGTTGTCATTTCCCCTTGAATTTCGGGGATCCGGATAGTGGAGCTGAGGGTGTATCGGAAACAGCCTTTCTGTCTCTACTTGTGGAATATGCCCTTAGACTCCACTTGTGGAATTATATTGGATATCTTCTTCTTGTTGTTGTTGGGGAGGGGGTAGTGAAAATTGAACAAGCGGGCAGTTGGTGTGAGTGATTGATCCTCAGGTATTACTGTAAGATTTGGTGGCAACTTAACGTTTCGATCAACTGTGTAACGTTTGTTGTTTTTGTATGATATGGCTTACTATCAAAACTAGAAGCAGTACATTATACAGTAATAGATGTTTCTAAATTTCTTTTTTCCATCTAAAGACGTTTTTCTTCATGTTTGGGGATTCTTTGAGGGTTTATTTTATTGTGTTGATTAAGTTGATTGAGTTTCCGTCAATACTGTGATTAAGTCTATGTAGACAGCAATCAGCTTCTGTGTTTTTTAGAATCGGAAGCTGCCTCTCCAAATCACACCTGTGGGATCACATTGCTAGTTGTTCTTGTGTTTGAGAGCCTTTATGAAATCCAGGGCAGTGGATTGCCCTGTCTGACTACTGGATTTTCATTCGTTACCTCAGATTACCTATGCCACGAATCATGATTTGTTACCTTAGTCTATTTACGGTCATATTCTGACATTTAGATCAATTGAAGAAGCTATTTATGTTCAGTGTTTAAATTTAAGAGAGTACATTAAATTCTAAGTCTAACTGGACGATGCCCAGTATTTTGGATTTTCTTGTTATGGTATTTATTAAAATGTTTTCAAGCAAATAGTTCTTGGTCAGGAAAAGCAGCTGTGCATGCTTAACTTAGCTATAGTGATACTAATCAAATATATTTTTGCAGAAACAAGCACACAAAATGTCAAACCCCTCAGATGAAACTGGCAAGGAACCAAACCTTGGTAATGATCCTCCTAAAGTTGAAGTGACTACTGATGACCTTCCTTCCGAAGATCCAAAGGGTACAGAAGAAGAAAGTCAAGATCCATCTCTAGAGGTACATATTTAAAATGAATCTAATTGATTCCAGATGCTCTAAGGTTTTGCAATGCTATTGAATGATGAAGCATACATTAAAGCCATACGGATCAAGGAATACAATTTTTGCACCTAAAGCTTTTTCCGAGAACCCCTATGAACTTAGTTCTTTCGTTTCCAGCTCAAAGCTTCTATAGTACTAGTGAATGATGAAGTGTACATTTAATTGATGGGGATTAGTGATTACATACCCTATGTGCTTCCATTTACAGCTCACATCTTTTGAAATGCCAGTCACCAATGTAGCATATTTTCAAGTGAAACAATCCCTCATGTACTTTGTTTCCTTTTCTGCGCCATATAACCATATGAATGAAATTTCATTCATAGGACTGGTAGCCATCTATAAGGATATTTTGAGGAAGAGAGTATAGGTTGATCGAAGTGTTGTGGAAAATGACCAAAATTTGATTATATTACAACTATACGGAACATTTGCTGTACTTCTGCCAGTTTTTCTTGAGATTCGGGTCATAATTATTTTGTGTTACATATATCCAGGAGCAGGAGGAACTATTGAAGAAAAAGTATGGCGGATTAGTGAAAAAGAAGCCTCCATTGATAGCTAAGGTGATTATTTTAGGTTTTACTTCAATTCTTTGGTGTTTCAAATTATTTTCCTCTATTTTGAGTTTTACTTCAACTCTTGTCCTTACTGAATTCAATCAACCTCTTTTACATTTACCAGGACCACGAACGTGCTTTTTTTGATTCTGCAGACTGGGCACTGGGAAAGGTATTCAGCTCTAGTGTAACTTTTGGCTGTTTAAATCTTTAGCTTAAGTTCAATGTTGAACTTTTGAGTATCTTTTACCATGTTGTTTTTGTTTTCTATTATCTTGCAGCAAGGGGGACAGAAGGCCAAAACACCTGCCGAGGCGCTTCGCCCAAAATTGGAGGTGCATTACCCTGTTACTCTGAGAAACACATTTCAGTTTCTATTGTTGTTCAAAACGGCTATCTTGTTTATTTTTTTCTGTCTCTGTCTGTTTCTAAAGGTTAGTTTGCTAGAGTAAAACTTAGGCTGTAATTGAAAGAAAGACAGTGGTCAATCTCACTCCAAAAGAACCAATGTATTTGAAGAGCATCTGATCTCCTGACTATCTGTTTTTAGCAGGAGAAGTTGTATGTTCCTTTATTTTACTCGAGAACTAAATCCTGAAACATACATAGATAAGAAAGTAAAACTCCAACTACTACAGAAATTTCTGCTTTAAATAGCCAGAAATAACATGGTATACAAATGCACAGCCTGCTCCAAGTTGCCGCACGTTCAGTTTGTATTTTCGTTTATCACAAAATTACATTGCTCATGTATTCTTTGATAACAGCCGACACCACACCAGCAACTTCGTACTCGGCTCTCAGCTTCTAAACTGACAGATGCCGGTGAAGGTATGTACTTAAAAGCTATCCCAATATTGTGATCTTTTCTGGAAGGAAAACTCAACCCCTGTATCTCTTCCCTTCTCCATTTAGCAGATGGTAGCAACGACAACCTTGACCAGCTAGATGACCAGAGCCGAACACCAGCAGCGAATGGTGAGAATAATTCTTAGATCAAAGGCACCAAGGCAAGACATTCTTGAGCTGCTGAATTAACTGAAGATGGTGTTGTAAATCTGGCCAGCTACTCCTATAGAGGTAAAAAGAAGAAAAAGGAAGAATAATCGCTCGTGTGGCGAGTTTTTGTACTGAGAATAGATTTGTGATCCTATACTGGGCTGATTTGCTTGCATAAGATTCAGAAAACTAAACTGCCTGCAAGTTCATTTCCCATCTGGCTGTTCTATAATACCAATATATACCATCATGATGTGTTTTTTTTTGGTGGTAAAAGTTCATGACTGACCCATGTTAATGAAATGCTGAAGACACTTTTTCCAATATCTCTTTCCCTTTTGGTACACTGTACTGTACTTAGTGATTGATCTACCCCCTTGCTCATTTTGCCAATAAATTAGGATTCTGGTTTTGAACACACAACAATCTGTAAGGGTCATCGGACTGGATAAAATTTGCACTTGCAGGAATTCTTTGATGAGGGCCTGTGCACCCCTAGAATTAATTGGGGCTCAAAAAGACTCGACACATGGTGCAAATTAAAAAAAAAAAAAGTATTGTAGGACATCCTTTAAAAGGGTGTATTTTACCAGTGCATCCTTATAGTTGAGGTGTTAAGGTACTCATGAGGTCAACTTACATAAGATTTAAGACGTGTAGACGTACGTTTTCAAAGTTGGGGTGTACAATTATATGTTGAATTCAAGGTATGTATCTACGTATTTTGCCTTGGTTCAACTCCGACTCGAAAAGCATAGCTCTATAATAATTTGCCAAGCTTCGACATGATTTCCTTTGAATTTAACCAATATCTATTACCGTCATCTTTCAACATATATATACATAATGAAAATAATACATACAATCAAAAAAGTTTTAACGATGAAAATATTCTCATTACGACTCAGCAGTACAAGTATATTACAAGAAATGTTTAAGACAATGTTCCTGCAACAGATTCTTCCTCGATGTCGAGCCTAATTGGGACTGGATAGAATCCTACCGCGCACACAGCACAGACCTAAGTGTAGTCTTGTCAATGCTTCATTAAAATTCCCCACACAACATAAGAAACTGAACCAGCTTTGAAAGTACAAAGCAGAACTCTTAATAAACAGTCGCAGAGCCAACAGAACCCATGCTCGAATAATGAACAAAAGTTGACGGAACAACAGATTCTTAGACATGGAAACCCAGTAACTCATTTGCCTTAAGCTTCATGAAGCCCTCCAAAGGGCAAATAGCGATTGGCAATAATACATGTGTGATACAGCTCCATATCATTACTAGAAAATCAAAATGCTATGTTCCTTCAGTAATGAATTAAGGACTCTTGATGACTCTAAACTGATCCCACCCACTTTCTTTCCTCCTGAAATGCTCGACCTATCAAAATCATACATCTTGTCTCGCGGCAAAAGAATTAACATTTGGAAGAAAGCTACTTACCTTGGTAGGAATTTATAATAAGAACTAAATTTTCTATTAATCCTGCAGAATGATCACATAAAATGATCAGACATCAAGCAGTGACCAACACCATCATTTCCTTAAACGCAAAAGGAACACCAGCATTTCCTCAAGGCCAAAGAAGCATGACCATTAATAAGATGAAGACGCACGTTTACCACACATAGCTATAAGATGAAGACGCACGTTTACCACATATAGCAAAGCTATAAAAGCATATTCAACAATCTGAAAAGCAATTCTCAATCTCAAGTACCTTTTGCCCTAGGAAGCAAGAGATGAAATTTAACACCGCTCCAGTAGAAATCTGCCTTCTTAGTATATACCATAGCATGCAAACATGAACGTAAAAAGCTCTGAGATATTGCGAGCAACACAAAGGATGACTTCATTCACAAGGATAGAACCCAATAGCAGGAATCATGTCATATGTAAGACCACTACAAACAAAAGTGGACAATGGATCGATAAATATGAAATTATTACATTTTTACCTCCTGAAAAGCAGAAACCTGACTTCCTTGAACTTTTGTTCAATAACTGGAAAGCTGCCAAGAAAACATGAAAAATTCGATGCAGGAAAAAAATGACAGAATCTTCAATCCTGTAACTTGGTCAAAAATAAAACGGGAAAGTGATACCGCTGCATCACAGAAGTTCCACAGAACACAAAAGAACAAACAAACAATAAAGAACCACCACATCAAAAACTGTCATGGCTTAGTCTGCTAAATAAATCCACTAAAGTAGAGGTTGTCAGGTACAAAAGGCCTTCAACGACCAAGAAGCGTTGTTCCATTACAATATTATATGCTGGTACCACCTAATAAAAAGAAATACTAGGGCAAGGATGGCCTCAAGTTTCTCTATCTTGTTCGTCTGGTCCTTTGTTCTTAGGCTGGAGGCATCGTCAAAAGGGGCGGGCAATGGGCTGGAATCATGCATCGGAGATGATAGCTGTTTAGATGGCAAGTGTGAAAAGGCAAAGTAAAAGAAAGAGCATTAGAGATGCAACACAGGTTCAGGCTAGTCAAACTTATCAACAGGAAGATGCGCTTGAGGCTATACTGAAGTACAGAATAGAGATGTCCATTATGTATAAGACCCAGAAAAAGGCAAAATTCTGTACCTCGGATGCTAACAATCCTCTACACCCTAGTATCCATAAGATTTCCCATAGGTAGAAGGGTTATGGCTGGAAACCCTGGAAAGATTAGAACAAGTAAATAACAAAACCTTTTTACAGTAAATGAAAGAGACTGCAATGATAGGCGGGAAACATAGCCCCAATGTCAAGGCATGTAGTCACACAATGCTTTACCCTCCAGTACTAGGTCGTCCAGAGGAATAAACGCCATATGGTGCATAACTACCTCCACCACCAACCTGGAAAAAATGAATTTAGATCTACTATTCTGACATATTTGGTTTTCTATACAAAGATAACAAACCATCAATTAGAATAAGAACAAGAAGACAACATAATTTGTTTTTTACCGGTAAAAATGAGATATCATCAAACTAACTTCTACAAGATGAACACTGAGCATTTACCTGTGAGCCACCATAACTATCACTTGGAGACAAATCATTGTAATCATGTCCACCTGAATAAGATGAATAACCATGCCGACGTGATCTATTATCACGGTTGCCATATCTTGAACCATCTGGTATGCTTGCAGGCAAGGGGACATAAGAAAGGCCGGGAGAAAATGCGCCAAAAGCTCCCTCCATCTCAAATGTATTGGCCCTTAATCGCATAAGTACTTGCAATAACGCATTTCCAGCAACATTAGCATCTCCAGTAATCTGAAGGAGAAAAAACAAAGTACCATGACGTAAGAATTTCTGCATAGGAATTACACCCCAACCTAGAAAGAACTAATTGTTGAACAAACCAAGCGAGACAATGTTACATGAGGACAAAAATTCAAAACCTGTTTACCTGCACCATCTCGTCATCTTCAGATGCCACTTTGGGAAGATTGTCCTTCGAAAGAATGCGTATGCTTGCCCTTGTCGTATTCCGCATCTCATTGATAATGGAACCACCTTTACCAATAAGGCATCCAACTCGTGAACTAGGTACAAGCAGGCGAGTCGTAAGAATGGCATCACCAGATTCTTTTTCAGTTTTCTCACTACTTCTTGGTTGCAAACGCATTGTGGCATCGATGGTAGGGGATTGATCTTCAAATGCCTGCAACCACAACTGGATAAGCAACAAACGCTACGGAGCGGCATTCTCAGTCCTAGCAATCAAATGATAAATTCAATAACCAAGAATTATTCCTCACCTCCTTCGCTGATACAAATATAATGCAATCATCTCCCTCAGCCCCAGCACTATCGACTTTGATAGATGCACCTGATTCCTGTCTTAGCTGTTTGATAATGCCTCCACCTTTACCAATTACAGCTCCTACATTTTCAGTTGGACAAACCAGACGAACAGCAAACTCTTTAATAGCAGTAGATCGACTTCTACCATCACTTTTGTAACTTCCATAAGGACCCATCAATGACGTTACACCCATGACTTGGGCACCAGCATGAGGATTAACATGTCCAGCACCAGACCTATATATGCTGGGTGATGACAGCAATAGATGTTGGGACCGTGATGGATTATCATGGAGGCGTGCTGCTACTTGATAAAGTGCTTTCTTAACAACTGCACCTTCACCAGTTATCTGAAAATAAAAGAAGAATCTCTGTAAAATATTTACATTTTCGTTTAACCCTAAATAAGCATCATTAAGAGTGACAGCATAGCGTGGAATTTGCATATAAAACTTGAGTACAGCAGTTGCTCACTCAACAATTGATTGTCCATTTCTTTCATTATTCCTCGTCAGTGTTTCTATAGTATCATCAAGTTTCACAAATGAATGCCCTACAATGTGGAAATAGCTAACAGACAACAAAACTGCTTTTAAGGAACCAAACTGATCTTGTTAGAAGCCCTTCAGGAATAAATGGCGGACTCTTGTCTTTCGATTTATAGAAACATTTTTCAGATGTAACCCACTTCCTTTCCGCTACTTCATTTATAAAATCTGTTTCAAGAACCAAATCAATCATGTTTAAGTTTCTGCTCGCCCCGTTATACTCCATACCAATCAACTACCTCTTCAATCTCAAATTAGTCAGTCAGGCCATGAATCCTTTATAACACCGCTGCTATATGGAATCATTTTACTCCAGTATACTGATCTTCTGAGGTAAATTAGGACTTCTCTAAAGGTGGCATACAATCCTTGCAACGACTACGTCTCTGCCTTGAAAAAATTGGCGTTGCCTATGTGAATACTCAATGACCATACTCCCCGTTTAAAAATTCATCTTAGGCCAACAGGGAATCCAGAATCTTATAGGAATGTAATTAGCAAATTTATAAATTGGTTGACAAGCTCGACCAGGCAATCAGCTAGCATAAAAACAAGCCTCTTCAATGCAAGAGACTGAGGCTGGAAAACCAAAAACTTCAATTTTTTAAATCAGACTCAAAAAAACTCATCTCTAGCTATTTATTATATTTTGTGAAGCGATTTCCCTTTTTTTAATATGACCGTGGTGTCTGCGCCAAAATCTCAACTATTCCACCTGGCAACCAAATCAACTACAATCAAGGGAAGTGCTAGCATTTAAATTCTGATGAAATTACTTCAAGTAGAGTAAACCATGCCTAAATGTTGCAGTACTGCAGAGTACATGCATAATGCAAATGCTTCTACTTATCTAAAAAAATTAAGAGATAACATATTGTGAGGAGGACCCTGCTTCTACCTGGAGAAGCTCATCAGAGTTCAGAGCGCATGGTGGCAAGTGCTCACTGCTAAGGACCCGAATCTGCGCACCTGTTTCACTTCGTAAATTCTGGATCACTTGTCCACCTTTCCCTATCACACAACCTATTTGATCTGATGGGACAAGCATCCTTACAGTAATCTGCTGATGATCCCCCAGATCTTCGTCCATACGCAGCTCTTCAGCAAGGACCCTGTCATGCACCTTGAATAGAGCATCTTGAGCCGGTGAAATCAGGTCACCAGTATCTTCAGACACATTAGTTTCTTCACTTCCGCTATAAATAGTTACCACACGCTCCTCACAACCAGGTATGGTCTCACTAATCCTAATCTTTGAATTAGTTTCTGTCCTCAATTGCTTTGCAATGTCCCCACCAACTCCAATGATACTTCCAATTTTCCCTGTGGGGCACAAATAACGAAAAACAGTATCCTCCGGTCCAATGGAATTTGATTCTTTTTCATCGGTTGGAGTCCTCCTCTTGCTTCCATCACCCCTAGAATAGTCAGTTTCGGACTGCATTCTCTTCCCGAAGTTATTCCTCTGGCCTGCCATGTCAAGACGAGCTGAATGTGTCACCCTACAAACCAAATATTCCATATCAACTTGCATCAGAAACAAACTAACAACTCATGAAGGTTATTACATAGAACTTCATGAGGTGGAAGATACAGACAACATAAACTGGAGTAGAAGCACAATTCAACGTGGTGCAAATTGCAAATTACAGTATATGCAATGTCAATTTCCCAATAAAGCTATATTGCTTCTCTATAACCTTAAGACCAACAAAAAGCTTTACCAACCAACCAACCAACAAAATTGCAACACAAAATCACAGGATGGAATTGAAGGCCATGTTTCCTCTCGCAATCCAGATTTTCCTCAACAGTAATCAATCTGACAACCTCAAATCGAAGAAGTAATTTTCACTCACCCAAGACTTCTATATTTCTTTAAACCTATCAATGACAAAACCCCCAATAACTCTCAAAAGCGGAGCCAGGTAAGGCCAAAGGGTTCATTCAGACTCCATTGGTGGAAAATTACACTGCTTAAACACGGTTAAAATTATCTTTTGTGTATATATAGAAGATTTTAAATCACCTTAGCTTCCTAATTCTTGAAGCTGTTGCAACCCCACAAGCAACAAATTGCAAGCTAACACACATAGAAAATTAAATGTTTGAGACTGAAGACCCCCTCTAACTGATTTTCTTCAAAGCAATCAACTTTACAAACAAAAAAGAAAACAGACAACCAATTTTCATATACCTTTTTTTTTCTCATTTTTACACTCTCCTTGAAAACCTCCAACATATACACACAAGGAAAACCAAATTCATTATATCCTTTTTTATGAACAAAGTTTCTAGCACTCCATAATTCCCTTCAAGCTACCAAAAAACCCAAAACCAGATACAATTTTAGTCCCCCAACCCCACCCAAAAAAAAAGTCCTTTCCTCCCTACACTTATCTAGAATCAAAAGAATAAAAAAACAAAAAATTACAAAAAAAAAAAAAGAAAAAAACATAAAGACCTCACCTTTTGTTAGTCTAGTACCAGTAAAACTGTATCACTGCCAAGATTAAACAAAAGGGGTGAATGATTAATCTTGTCAATTTTGCATAAAATTGCACAAAGCAAAAATGGAGAGACAAAAATCAAGAAAATTACAGTGTTCTCGAATAGAAGAAATCCGTGGGTCTGTTGTTTATAGTACCAAATGCTGCAGAAAATATCCAGAAAATCTTTACCAAATGGAGGATGTTTTTTAGGGTTTGGATGCAAAGAACTTGTCAAATACTGAAATATCTAACCGACTATACATGGCCTTATTAAAAGTTTGTAGCCCAACCTTAACGAGGCCTAACAAAGATATATGCACTAGAGAAAATGTTAGACAATCACTACCAAAAATAGATTTTGTAACAAAGTATTTTTATTTTTTTACTTTTCGTGTGTTTAAGTATTTATGGATACCATGAGGTTGATTTATATTTTTTAATATTTGTGTTGATGGGAATGGGAGATAGTAGATATCTTATTGAATTAATTAAGATATGAGAAAGTAGAAGGTGGATTTAAGATTTGAAGACAGTAAGGCACGATTATCTTAACATAAATGCTAACCCAACAGATGGATAATATCATGTCTGATTTGTTTGTGATAGTATGAATAGTGATGAAAGTAGGAGTACGTGATTTTTATAATTAAATTTTAACACAAATAAAAATATTGAGAGAGAGCTCTGTGATTAAGATCGTGCAGTATGTGTGAATTGACGCAACTTCAATTCTCGACTTAGCTATTTGTATATTGTTAACTTAATATAGGTCACGAATTAATGTTTGATTAGAAAATTCAAATTTCAAGCATGAGAGCAATCGATTGCGACATGTGCTCCAAAATCACTTTTATATAAAAAAACACAATTTAATATAATTTTTTCTTATCAAGACACGTGTTGTAAGGAGCCCAAATTCTTGATACAATTACTCAAATATTATATAATCATGGATAACCAAATATGAATAACAAGTAATTAAGACAGAGATCAGAATGAGATGAGATGCTTGAACTCTAGAAAACGAAAAGAGGTCTCCAATATGTATACTTCTTTTGTGTTAACTCCCACACATATTTAACCAATTAATAATTGGATTTGGGTCCCCAATAAAATTCTCTATTATTTTAATCAGTCCAATAATCTTAAATGGTTCAACTTCATTCACCCCTTCTAGCCCATTAGGACATACGTAGCTAGTTTGATACACAGGACATTTTTTAAGTCAAACAATGCATATCCATCCACGTTTCTATATAGATCAACAGCTGGTGAAAGAAAATTTGAATTTTATGTATATAAATTAATAAATCTCGAATAATAGTATATAATATACAACGTTCGATATGAATTTTTGGTTATGGCTTTATGTATATATATATATATATATATATAATGTGATGATTATGGATTAAAATACTTATATTCGATATTTATAATGAATTAATGTTTATCTTATGTATATTTTATGTATGTTTCAGGTTAGTAACAA
>JAABOM020000092.1:3226792-3239759 GCA_011800125.2 Solanum clarkiae
CTTGTAAAATTATATCATTTCCATCCCATTTTAATTTGTTTACAAGGCAATATATTCATATTAAGAAAAACACTTAAAAGACAAAATTTAAACTATATTTTTCACTATCATCCTTTATGAAGTCATAAATATGTAGTGTTATTTATCTCCTAATACATCTAAAACTTCAATAAGTAAAAGGATAAATACTAAAAAAGTTTCAAACATTCATCTTGACCTTTGAAAAACTTAATTATTTTAAACACTTAAAAAAACTCAAAATTAAATTAATTTAAGATAGAAAAAGTATTGAAAAATTAAGTTAATTTAAGACAGAAAGAGTATTGAATATATTGACGGAGAGAGTATCAAATATATTATTGTTGTCAAAAAGAGACAAAATTAAAGTCAGAGGACACACAAATGAATAAATCAGTAAAATGGAGGACTCCAGAGGAAAAAGATACACATAAATAAAATAGTACAGTATCAGCGAGAAGTTAGGGTTTCTATTCACATTTGCAAAGCAGACATTTTTATTCTGTCAAAATCCATTTTCAGTCTCTTCACTCCAATAATTCAGACATTCGTAAGCTTCCCTCAACACCCTTTTAGCTGTAATGTATTTCTATGATCAATTTTTCACTTCAGTGCACACATATCTTTAATCTTGATTTTGGGGTTTTGGGAATTTCATTTCCGATAAAAATTGTGTCTTTTTCTGTTCTTTTCTTTTTCTTGGGTTTTTGATGATCAAGATCAGTTTTTGAAGTGTTTTTGGAGTTGGCTTTTGGTTTTTACTATGTGGGGTTGTAATAATGATGTTTTTATAAGGTTATGATTCTTGTCTTTGTGTGTGCCTTGGTAGTTCCCTTCAGTTTAACTCTTTTGTTTCTGTGGATTTGTATGTTATTGTGGTTATCATGGTTGACTTGTAATCATTGTGTTTCCTTGGATGAAAAAATGTTTACTGTTTGATGTTTGTATCCGGTGCTTGTTAAACAAAAATGAAAAAAAAGAAAGGAAATTTTATATGTATTATGATAATTTGTATCTCACTGCTGAGACTTGAGGACCAAACAGACTAGCAACAACAACAATAACATACTCAGTGGAATCCCACAAGTGGGGTCTGGGCAGGGTAGAATGTACGCATACCTTACCACTACCTCACAGAGGTAGAGAAACTGATTCCATAAGCAGAATAAACTAGAGATGAAAGACAGGGAATGAAAGAAAGGGAACAGAAAGAGCGACCAAACAGACTAGCATTTTCTAATTGAATTTTTGTCTTCCAATTTGTGTTCGAGTGGTGTGATGGTTGAATGGTTTGTATAGGGAGAATTGTAGATAGGATTTACTTTGCTGGCCTCGACCAATTTGGGATTTCGGTGTAGTTATTGATTATTTGAGTGAAATGACAGAGTACAACCCATAATTGTAAGAGATTAGAAGTTATGAATAATCATGCTAAATACAATATACCTCAATTTTGGGGATTTTAATTACAAAGTTACTCACATTTTGGAAAAATACAACAAATATGATTAGCTTCCTTCTGGTGTGAATTGGACCCTTAGGCTCATCAAAATTGACCATAGGGTCATAGCCTCAGTGGCTTTGTGCATCACCTTGAACAAAAGTTATTTATGCCATTTCTTGCTGTCATGTTATTCACCTTAGTGTTGCTTATATTAGTTTTTCTATGTGTGTTGCACTTAATGTTTTTCCTTTTCAAGTCCAGCCTTTGCTGTTGGTCATCATCTATATTGTGTCTTGGCCTTTCCGTCTTATGAATGCTTATTTGTGATTATCAAGCTAGTGAAGGATGACAGTAACTACCTGCATGTTATTTTCTTGTATCCATGTGGTTCAGTTGTGTCTGAATTCCTTGGAGACCTAATCATGTCATGCTTGTATGCTTTTCAGCGGAATTGTTGGATATAATTGGTATCTGCACATGCCAGGTGCAGTTCATATGGACATTTGAGGTATTTCTAAGCAGCAAGGGAAAGCTCACACTCTTGGTACTAGATACGTGAAGAAATGGAGTAGTTACTAGAGTTGCCCCTTTTATTCTGAAAATTAACAACTGACAAGCATTGTTAAATTGTTTCCCTTGGTTTTGTGGCTGAAATTGAGTGGAGTAGTTGCTGGAGTTACCCCTTACTCTGAAAATTGAGTGTTCACTGAAGCAAGCACCAACATAATACTTGTGAGTCTTGTGAAACATTGCTAAGACGGGGTCCCTTTGTTGTGTGGCTGCAAGGCCACATGGGTCCAATGCAGCTAGTGGAGAATGGTCCATGGGGCCACACGAGCCTTACTGGCGGACTAATTCAAGCTTCTCCCCGGCACCATCCAGATGGGATTTCCGCTTCCAACCCGAAACATTATCCTTTGGCTCTAATGATGGAGTTCAATTGAATGGATCTTCTGCGTCATCAAACAGTAGAGATAGTAGAAGTTGGGTGAGGGGGAACCAATTGGCCAATCACCAATATCTCATATCAGATGGTGTTGGTGCATACTGTAGTAGTCCATCAGATCTCTCTCCGGCACAACAGTGGACTCCGCCAGCTATCCAAGAAATCAACATAGATGATTATGGTACTTCAAGAAGGGGTAAGCATATTGATTCTGCAACTTTTTTAGTATATGACTTGAACTTCCAAGGATGCTTTGTAGGGTTTTAGTTTCTTACTCTCATGTACTATTTGCTTTCAGTTTTCACCATTGCTAGACTGAATAGTAAGTTGATGTGTTTTCATATGTACATATATGTATGTATATACTTAGTTGTGGGTAGTTTGTGATTTGTTTGGAGTTCGATACAAGGTTCTCATTTGTCTGCTTGTGCTATTCTGGATTGCTCGTGCATGGGGATTTTCTATGAGCCGCTGTGATGCAAGGTGACTTTGGACTGACTTGGTGTTGGTCTAAAATGCAAAAATATTTAGAATTAGGTAGGTTTTAAGCCCATAAGAAACTTTCTGCATACTTCTTCAAGTGATGGTTCATTTTTTATGCTGCAACTGTGCATGTCAAGGCCTTGTTAGAAGAGCATATGGGCCTTACAGTTACAAACATGCATAGTGATCTACCAATGCAACCAAACAGTACACGACTAGTACAATGCATGGGGAAGGGGATTAAATGTAGGATTCATATGTTAAAGGAAGGGGAAATGAGTATTTTTATGAGATGCAAATAGAACTGAGGATGATTTGTCCGACCTATAAACTTTTGGAAAGATAAACAATAGGTTCATATATGAAACTAAATCATCAGGTGTTGGAAATGCTAATATCAATGAGGGATCCCTATTCAAATGGTTAATCTTGAGCAGGCAACAGGAAAAGCAAGGAACATTTTCCTCCTTTATATTACTATATTGAGCTGTTGATGTGTTTTTGAGCAACACTAGTCTCATCAATGTGTTAGTATCTACCTTTAGAGTCTTTAATTATCATGGGCTGGACCTTTGTAAGCAAATTGTCTATTGTAGAACCCATAAGATGGTGCTTAGCCATCAATGCGCAACCAGGGTAGAAGGCGCTATGTTCGTGCTAAACTAATTTTGGCATCCTGCAGTCCCTTTGCTGAGTTATTCTGTGGTCTTTAATTTGGTTTTCGGTGTGGCTCATGAACTAATTTTCTTAGTTCAAAGTTGAAGGAAAAAAATGCAATTTTTTTATGATATTGGAATCAGGTCTGTTCAAGATAATAGTTAGAATGTTTTAGTTGGACGAAAAAAGTGTTTGAGAGGTTGGTAATTTGTTGAAAAAAATGATGTCTAATTGATGCTGAAATAAAGTCGCGATTTTGTGTTGGCTGATCTGAATTCTTGAGGTAATAAGCTTTGCTATTCAGGGTTTTGGGATGCGATTAGAAGGAAAAGATTATGAGAGAATTGTTCGTTGGTTAGGTGAATTGGCACAAGTTGTGCATTTCTGTCATACCCCAAACCTAGGGGAGGCAGACCAACATTCAGTGCCTTAACTTGACTGTGGACCACATTTACGTGATTATACTTGCAAGTTATATATGAAAACAATATACTAAAATGCTGTAGTACTCACCATATATGAGAAAGTACTTTTATGCATATGGAACCTTTAAAATAAAATAACTACATGACATGATCTGAGGAAGTGTCAAGAGAAGGCCCTGGAATAACCAAACTATGTACATAGTATGAAACATGATAAGATCCAAAATAGTAATGGGGCTCACCGACTACAGTGGAAATACTTGAAATCTGTGACTTTGAGCATACATTTAGCTTTTATGTAAACTTTATACTTTGATCTTAAATTATATTATTCTGGAAACATCATACTTAGTCTTTGAACATAGATATACTTTTCTGTAAAATATCATACTTTAGTCTTTGAACAAACATATAATTCTCATTGGGAGATCTTAGTCACTATCATGATGAATACATAATATTTTATCATGTGTATTGCATGATGTTCGATCAACACCTGACTAATTGAGCTGCCGTACCATGATGCTGCGTGAGGCTGACGTTGTATGTATATAACATAAACGTAATTTGTATCCTAATTTAAGGAATCCTAACCAAGGGGAACTACCTAGTTGCCATTATGACTCTTTACACCGGCATGTGTAAACTTAAGCATTCGATTCTTCTGTCAACACAACCTAATTTCTACGAGTGCTCCCAAAACATATAGTGTATAACTTGGCACTTATGGTCCTCCTATAGAATCAAAGTTGTGGCTCGTTGGCCCTTTTGTCAAGTCATAATCTTTGAGTTATTAGCGTATGATATCAAATCATATTATGTGGCTCAATAGCCTAGAATATCTGTAGCTCTGTAGGCTAAGATACCAAATCAAATTTGTGGCTCAATAGCATATGATATCAAATCATAACATAATTTGTAGCTCAATAGCTGGAAATATCAACCCAAATCTCTAGCGCATTAGCCATTCATGTATTTTTAACATCGTTTTGTGAATCTTAACACAAGGAAGATTAGAGAAATATCATGTAAACCTTTTAAAGAAAACAAGAACCTAATCAATGCATAGACATAAAGATTATCATAAGAAACTTCATTTAACTTTATCGAGCTTGAAACATTGAGAATATAGGTATGACACGGAGGGCGCATAACTTTGTGAGTAGCTATGCTGAAGACTTGAGGCTTTTAGTTCATTTATCTTAAATGATAACTACTATTCCATATTTGAAAATTCATATAAGCTCATAGAGAGTACATATCAAGGTAAAAAAAAAAAAACCTTTATACGAGACTTGTGTAGGAATTCCCAAATTAGGAAGCTGAGTTTTACTTATATCGATTCCAATCTTTAATGTACTACTGTGATCAAGATACTTTACAACTTCAATCTATTACAATGGTGATAATAGGAACTCATGTTGGCAACCAAACACTACTCGAGACACTTAAGCAATTCATCGAACACTTGGTGAGCTTAAGGCTCTAAGGTCCTTTCACAATAGTGTTTAACCAAACCTATCCTTTCTCTTGGATCACAAGGGCACACGGTCGTTACAAGGGCAAACAATGCCTCCCTACATCTCCACACATAAAGCAACTCACTATTCATCAATATGAACAGCAAAATTTGGACTCACGACTTTCAATCACTTGATGGTGAGTTCTTATAGAGAAACATATTAAAAATACTTTACTCAATACAATGCCTAGAAGATGATTCTTTATCTTTGATGTTATAACCCTAGGCTTTCCTTACATGAATCCTTTGGTCGAAATCCTTTAACTTGCTATAGTCCAATGAAAAACCGATGTCGGACTAACCATAAGTAACCTTGTAATTTGCTACTGTGAAGATGGAAGAGATAAGAGTGAGATTTGGAGTTGTGGAGGTATGGTTCAAAGGGAGAAAATCTGATAAAAAATGTAATTTGGTGTACTTAAAAATACTTTAATTAGGTGGGCCCATTTTCACCTTTCATATTGTCTCTTTGATCTTAGCCAAAAAGGTCAAGAAATGTGTTGTCCCTTAATGCATTTTTATGCATCTGCGGCTCATGTCTGCGTCAAGTGTTCCAACCTATAGCGACATTTCATATTAATACACATTCGGTTGCTTTACGTAATTTTTTATTTTATCAAGGTAGGGATCACTCTAGATTTTTAAGTCAAAAAAGTAATTAAATGGACTAGGATGAATGTGGAAGGTACATTGGGCCAAAGGATGAAGGCCTAAAAAAACTTCCAAGTAGGACAACGATTAAAAGTAATGTTTTTGTGTGCCAAGAGAGGCTATGAACTATTATCATAATACATTGATGTGATAACAAATATAAGAGGTGTACTAGACTCATTAAAGGGCTAAGGATAGCCCTATCAAAAAGTTGAGTTGGAAGCTACATCATAGACAAATTTCAAATGAGCTCGCACATGGTCCAACTTCAAACAAGAATATCTCCCAAAGTGTTATCTGGTGAACTACCAATCAAATTAAAGGTTTTCGAGTCTAGTTACCTAGATATCCAACATTTCATCAATTTGAAATTTTGAATATTTTATTGAAAGGTGTTTTATAAAGTACATATTGCGTAACGCGAAATACAACTCGTAAAACAACTGAGCGTGTGTTAATATAGATTTCACAATGTGTTAAAGCCCATGTGATGTAAACATGGGTAACAATGCGTAAATGGTAACACATTTCTTGACCTTTTGGGCTAAATCAAGGAGACAATATGAAAAATAAAAGTGGGGGTCCCCATAGGCAAATTATTTCAAGTACTCCAAATCAGATTTTTTGATCTCATTTGGAACCAGACCTCCATAATTCTAAATCTCACTCTTATCTTCTACATCTTCAAGGTAGGTGAATCCACGGCTAGCCATCGATAATTACGTCATTCTGATGTTGATTTCTTGTTGGATTTTACCAAACCGAAGGATTCAAATGAGAAATTCCTTGGTTACAACAACAAAGGCAAGGAATCTGCTTCTAGCCATGATATGGATTCATGTACGTGTTTTTAGTATGTTTTCAGATAAGGACTCACGAGACAGTGATCGCATGCCGTGAGTCCAAGTTTTGTTAATCGTATGAGATGAGTAGAGGCTCTGTTTATGTGTTGTGATGTACGAGAGGAATTACAGGGCTTAAAAGTCCAGGAGTTATTCCTCATCGTGATATATGGACTAATTGGAGCAAAACAAAGTACAATCATGTGTGTTAAATGAGAGAGTTAACTTAAAGAGACTCCCTTATGAGGTTATAAATCTACAATATATAGGTCCCTTGTGTTCAGTGTAGTGTCCGCTCTCTTTAAGTTCTACATAGCAAACAGGTTTACTTGCATTCTCAATTGTTTTATTTGCCTTCAAGAATTAGTTATGCTTATCTTGGTTTTGTATAACCAAACTTTCTTTTCTCCTTTAATCTCTCAAGTGAATCTTACAATTCTATCCCACCTTCTAGCATTATTGTATGGACAACACGGCAGAGGGAGGAAGGGAGATTGTGTTTTTTTTTTGTTTTTTTTTTGGGGGTTTTACTCCCATTAGATTCGATGGCATCTTATACTTTGAGGAGAATAAGAGATGTTGACAAGGAAGAAAGTATTGGCACAAATGTCGAAATTGTATCCAACAGAGTAGCTGTGAGATGAAATCTTGGAAACCTTTGGAGATGTTGGACCATTACATCAAGTGAAGTGGTAACTCTCAGTAACATGTTTACTTATTTTAAAAAAACACTCTTAACTGACATATTTAATCTATTTCACAATTCATAATATGCTTAGTTCAAGGGCAGTGTGTTGCAACATGAGATATACGGTAGGCAATGTCATGAGTTTGAATCCTAGTTTAGTATTTAAGGTAGAGATGAAGAATCACTGTCCACAATTTCTGTATCTTGATCATCAAAAAAGAGAGGAGAGTAACCAACTTCAAAAAACATAGAAAAGCCAATCATGATGTTGAATTATGATTTGGTTACAATTATTATATGCATTGGAACTCCTTGTGTGAGCATGCTCTCCCCTTTGGCGATGTCTAAATTTCTGGTCGCTTCATGTTGAGTACAGTCAAAGTTGGCAAGTTGATATGCATAAAGAATCAGCTCTGTTACTCCTCCTGGCACATTTGGCTTATTGGTTTCAGCCAATGCATTGTCATGAATGCCACCATTCTGGATATTTTGTTTTTACTGATTATTTTGCTTTATTTTTTGCTTGGTAGATGCAATCACGAGGCCATTTTCATTTTCACCCACAATGGAGGTATGCATCTGTCTTTGCTTTTCTCTTCTTTTGAAGTTCGTAAGTTTAAATCTAGCTTTCTTATGACAATGAGTTTCTTGATAGGGAACATCAATTGCTAGGGATGGAGGAGGCTCAACTTCATCCCGATCTGACAGCAGTGACTGCGATTCAATCACCAAGTCCCATTCATCTTATCGTAGCTTCCCAAGTCGCCGGTTCTTTATGTCAAAACCCATACATCCTCTGTCATTTCCAACTGAAACAACACCTAGAAGAGAAGCTATTGACAGCCTCTCAGCTGGTTTTTTAGAATTTGATGCCTCAACACCACAAAGAGATAAACACCGCTTGAGCAGTGCTAGTGGCAGTCTTGACTTGACAGAGACTTCTGAATCTTTTCAATCTGACTTCCTAAGTAAACCTTGTAACCCTTCCGATGGCTTCAGATGTGGGTTATGCGAGAGGTTTCTTTCGCAAAGATCGCCTTGGAGTTCCCGACGAATTGTGAGAAGTGGAGATATGCCAGTTGCTGGGGTCCTTTCATGCCGCCATGTATTTCATGCTGAATGTTTGGAGCAAGCTACACCAAAATCATGTAAAAGTGATCCTCCATGCCCAATCTGTGCCAAGATTGAAGAGGGTGGTTCTCCAGAGCAGCGAGTCTTCTCCAAGTTCTTTCCTAGGCTTAGAACATTCAGTGAAGAAGGACCATCCAAGCCTTGGGGCTGTGCTCATTCTGGAGATTGTGTTGAAGGGGCTTTGCATGGACCATCTCGTGGCACTATGCTCTCACTAAACAAGAACCGGATTAGGAAAAATCTTTCTTTGAAAGCTAATTCTGGCAAGGAATTTCCAGGGAAATTAAGAAAAACTAATACATTTTCGACACAGCTATTTATTGGATCCGTTGATCATGCAATGGTGGGATCTTCAAAAGCATCAGCAGGTTCTGGGCTGAAGTAACAACTTAATTTTGTATATAATTGCAGGTTCATGTCCGTGGCGTTTCGTGGTTGGTGTCCTAATCGTCTTTAACTGTTCTTGTTTATTGAATTAGAATCTTTAGTGGCTTAATCATGTTGGAAAATGTAATGTAGTGGAAATTGTGTTTGCACTTTGAAAGGATTCAAACAATTTGCATCTTTTGTGTATGTTTAATACTCTTCTTTGATCATTGAACTAGTATATGGCAGAAATTGTGATTTGCAAGCTGTAGGCCTCCAGCAAAAGGTATTCTATGGCCATCATCGTGTTTGTAATATGCTTTGATGATATTACGAATGGGACTGTTTTAATAATGATATATAAAAGTCAAGAAGAAAGTTGAGTTATCAACTTTCATCTTTATTTTGCAAATATATAAATTAAAATATATAGGTAGCTCATCTATCATATGATTTTGTTTTACTTGTTATATTGGTAGATGCCTTAGAACTAACTCCCCGATCACTTAACCATTCGAATTATGTTGCCTACTATGTGTCTTTTTTCTACTTTTGTTGCTTCCATTTCTTTGATGCTTAGGTTATATCTCCATATCTACCCACTTTATCAAAGCATGTGTCCAGTATATTATCTTCCTCATCCTTATCAAAAGAATCCTATTCTATATCAATAGCATAAGCATTAGTGGGACTAAATGTCAATGCTTAAGTCTTTGGTTTATTCTTCGTTGTAATCACACTTTTAGGCACGTAATCTTTTGAAGAAAACTTTAGTTTGCACTTGAAGATCAAGAACCCTAACCTCTTCTTTAGGAGAATGTTGAACACAAAATTTTAATATTTTCAGGAATTTATGCATTAATGAGAGCTTATTAGGCTAAAAAATAGGCTTAAGAAAGTTAATTAGGAGTAAAAGGTCAAAAAATAACCTTTTGAAAAAGTCAAAATAATCATCAAAATTTAAAAAAGAGACCTTTGGATGAGTTTCGGCGACCAAAACGACAGTCTAGGGGCCTTGTCGCAACTGCTGAATGGGACCCTGATCACCCTTTTTTTAAAAAAAAATTTTTTTAAAGCTTATTCGAAATATTTCAGCGGTCAAATTCGGTGGATTGTCGAATTTGACAGTCCAAACATCTTTTAGTAAAACGATCATAATTTTTTACTCCAAACTTCCATTAAGACAAAAGTAGGAGAGTTGGACAGTTAATTCAAAGATCATTAATTTGAATGTATTATTAGTCACCTAACTGATCATATGCTGAGAGATATGACCATTTGAAGTTGACCCTTTTATGAACTGATCATAACGAAACTTAGCTGACGGAAAAAATTTTGAACTTGGCTTGGCCTTGAGTGTCCCTTATGAGTTCAAACAACATTCAACACACTTCAAATACTTAAGAAAGGACCTTAATATACATTCACAATCTTGAAGTTATTGTATTACCCAATTGCATAAAATTTCATATCAAAACTCAATCCGTAAGGAAGGTTTCATCTCAACTTTCTGGTAAAGAATTTTTGTGACCTTAATTTGTCTCAAATCTATCATTCCATTATAGAATAGGCTTTAATATCTATATTCAATATTGAAATCACTCAGTATGATCTCACACGCATAAGAGGGAAGTTCAGATCTTAGCTTAGGAATTTTCAAGGTTTTACAAAAAGCTAGGATTGAATTCCATCTTCAAATTTCTCAAGAAACATCATGCTACATATATGTAGTTCTCCCCCAAAAGTTATTTGAAGTCTGTTTTTGTACCTATGGACTATCAGTTTCCACCCAAATTAAAGTATGAGTTGAGTTCAAGTCTCCCTCTTATTTTGAGTAAATCCTTTGAGTTATATGCATATACAATCTCTTTAAAGTGAATTATTGTATTACTTTACCCTATTATCAAATTAAATTATGAATGTTAAGACATTAGGTTGCATATATTTATAACTCTAATCAATTCATGTAAATCAAATCGAAAGTATGATTTAAGTTAAGAGATCTATTTTACTATATTTTGAACATGCATAAGAGTACCCCTATGCAATGATTTTGAAATCTAGTTGAGAAATACATTAATACTGTAAGTTTTTCTTGAATAGAGACTCTAATCTTTTAAAGAGAAATAAAAAGTTGAGAAAGTTAAAGTTGGCTGAGGCCCAAAAGGTTGAATGAGTATTTGAGTAATTGCAATCTTCATTTATAAGCATATAAATGATTTTAGGAGTAGTATCGAACATCAATATGGGTAAGTGTAATAAGAACTCGAACTTATAAGCTACATAACCTGCATCTACGACTCCTTATATGCCACTAAGATGGATAAGCTAGATAGATTTATGAGTTAAGTTTCGTCCCTTACTCTAGCAATGTATTGGATAACTTTGGTAATATGGGCAACATGTTTAATCATCATGAAGCTCATAGTGGTGATTTTCGATTAGATAAACTCCCCAAGCTAAAATATATTATTTTTATGTATGTTAAAGTTACATCTATTTATGCATTAAAACAGATGTTTTACTTACATTGCATTATTTCTGTTACTAAGTTATTTTTGAGTTAAGCCTTAAGTTGAGCTATATTTCAGCGCACAGCATTTTTGAGTACTTTAATTTTCATACACTGAGTTGTATTCATTAACACATTAAAGTAATATTTTATTTAAAGTTCATTATTTTTGTTGCTGAGTTATTTTGAGTTAATTCTTTGAGTTGATCATCCTATCTCGAGTTTCTAGTTTGTCCATTTTGCACACCATACTTTTCATATACTGACGCTCTTGCATCGTTTTATGAAATTCAGCTACATCAAACAACAAATACCAACAAGACATCCTCCCATCAGCAGTTGATGAGACCTCCTCACTTTTAGAGGGCTCCCGTTAGTTAGTTCAATTTTTTGTTTTATGGTCAAATAGCCGTGAATCTTATTGCAGCACCTATCTTTAATATAGTAGAGGCTTCATGGATAGAGTTAGCAAAGTCAAACAGCTTATTTCATTTTGATATTATAAGCATTATTGATATTTATATCAAGAGATATTTTCAGACTTTGTATAAAATAGGATTAAGATTCTTTGAGTTTTATTAAATATTTTTAAAAAGGTTCATCTTGCTTATGGGGCTTGATCTTTGAGATGAGGGTTTTCTAGAAACAACCTTTTTATCTCTATGAGGGTAAGGTCTACATACATGCTACCTTTCTAGAATCCACTTGTGGGGTTCTACTGAGTATGTTGTTGTTGTTTTAAAAGGTTCACCTTATAAAGTTTTTGCATGCATGTCGAATCCTTCAATTGAGTGAGTCCGCCATGCTAAGAGTTTGCTTTAGACCAACAATTGTTTTCAACTGCCGACCACATCCAGGTTGTAAGCTTGGGGCAGGACAACACTTTTATCTTGGCTATTATCGTTTTTTTTTGTTACATTTCTCAAAATAATTATAATAAGTTTTTCTATATTATTGTGATTTATTTGATAATATTTGCAAAATTATTGAAAATTTACTCCTATTTAATTTTTTAGTAATAAAAGTATAAATTTGAATACGTATAAAATTTATGCCCCATAGATCCATGATACATATAATCCGACCCGTATTTCAAGATTTACCCTTCGTCGTTTCGTATAGGCGTAAAATATCTTGCCTCATTCCCGCGGTCTTTATATACTATATGTAACATGTAATCAAATCTATTCTAATTTAATTATATTCCAAAATAATTTAGGTATGACATTTACGAATTTCTAATTCAACTTATTATAAAATTTACAAAATCTAAATTTTCGCT
>JAABOM020000092.1:3239859-3262508 GCA_011800125.2 Solanum clarkiae
AAGGACCTCCGACTCAACTTAATTATTTAAGCCAAACTCACTTGATACCCCTATCATATATTGGAAAAAAATTACCTAAGTGCACTTGCTCAACATTCACAACAATACTCCCAATTGGATAGTTATACTTAATTTAAGAAATACGGGGTCTAACACAAGTAATATAGTGGGATGAGAACAATGAGATCACTTTATTCTTAATCAGATGTTTTAAATTATAAAAAGTTTGTTTTTTTCTTTTGTGTATGAATTAAACTCTGACTTTGTTTTGGACTAGGATCCCAAAGGACTTTATCAGGACTTCAATGCAGGGTAAAGGTCGGGTATGATAGCATATGGTAAATAGTGACTCATCGCTCCTTGAACTTTACTTGTTCTTTTCAGGCTCAAAGGTTCTTTCGGTCCCTTGTTCATTCATCTCCTCTTTGACACATCTTTTGCTTTTGATTTATCATCCTAAGTGTCTCCCCTTTGCTCTCTTTTTCACAACAAAAAATTTTTAGCGTCCTTAATTTTCAAGCATTGTTTCTCACTTTTTTCTTTTCATTCATTTCAAGGACTCCTCGATGTCTTTCTTTCATTCACGCCCCTCTTTTTCCGACTCTTTCATGGGAGACACTTCTTTCTTTCTTCTAACACCCTAAACTTGGCCTTCGGCTACTGCTTAGTATTTCATGCTCAAGGAGGGATCGGTAGGAAACAAGAAGGAATTGTCTTTCACAAACATGACTCAAGGTTGCAAGGCTTCCAAAGAAGGGACCAAGGCTCAAAAGGCTTCACTAAGGATTCATTTCACTGTCAAGGGATGTCACTACGGTCAACTAGACCAATGGAACCAAAGAAGGCCTATAGTCCTTTCCTAATCCCGAATTAACCAAGTCACTCATTAAAATGAAATGGCTAAGTTTTAGATGTTGCAAACTAGTATTTCAATAAAATAACTCATCCCACATTGGTAAGCTCACTGTAAAAGGGGTTTCCCTAGTATCCTTGGCGTAGTGCCAATCGTGCTAGAAGTGTAGTTTAGCGTTACTGAACATACACACTCACAGAGCTACTTAAGGCTTTTTAAATGCCTTGGCCCTTTCACTTTCCACATTCCCTTCTTTTCTCTTCCCTCGCATGCCTATACCCCTTCCTTTGCTTTTCTTTGAAGGTTTTCACCAGGAATCTTGGTAATAATTTTTAAAAGGCATCACCAAAGGTTTCATTATGTCTCATTATTGAATAGGTATGATTTTGTCCCTTGTTCTAGTTCTTTGAATAAAGCTATTGTTTATGTAGTTTATAAGGGTTTGTGATGTGAAAATCATGCCTTAAAATTTGAAATTCTTGTTGATAATTAAGTGGGTAGGACTTTAGAGTTGCTTTTGAACCCTGTGTTGCATGTATGTATGATTTATTGCAGGTTTTGAAATTTCTATTTTATAAATATTGCAATTGGGGATGTGAATGAGTTGCGTTAGATTCACGAATGAAAGGTTTCTTGCTCAATTATGAATCATTTAAGAGTTTGGCCCCAAAGCTTATGCTTGATGTGATGCTTGAATGTGTTCAATTGAAACTATACCATGATCATATGAATGTGTTATTGAAATATACTTGCCTGTTGGATTGAATGCTTCTACGGGCTATGGGTGAAGTCTGAGTAACCCCCCTAATTTTCTTTATGTGATTGAACTTGCCCTATGATAGATTAGGTGACGTCATTCTTAAGGGTAAGTCGTCATTTGATCGAGTATATAGCTATTGAGACCATATGATAGTGCTAGCCAATAATTAAGTTTGTATTGATGTGTTGTGGTGGGTTAGTATGTGCACTTCATCCATTTGATCTATGAAATTGTTGAAGTTTTAATGAATGGATGAAGGGCCTTACCAGTGCACCCAGCAATGTGCCCAACAGACACATACACTGCCTTAATTGGCTATTTTTCTTGAGCAATTGGTGCAATTTTTGGCGATGAACTTTTTTTTATCACCAAATCAAATTGGCGTATCACAAATTGAGCATGCATATCACAGAAAGTAGCAACGGCCCTAAGTCTGAATATATGGAAAAGGCGATGGTCTATTTGACCGCCGAATCAGCTTGGTGATTGACCGAGGATGATACGCGGTCTAATTGAACTGTCTAATCTGAATGTCTTTCATATGATCATATATTGTACTTGATTATTTGTCAATGATTCTTACAAGAATGTTGAAGTGTGTTGTGCAGAATAACCAAGAAAAAGCATGTTCTAGCAAAATCTATAAGGTCATTACCTTTGCCAAGAGAGTCTAGCCCAAAGAGGCATAAAAGCGATTCTAGAACCAAGGCCTTACATGACGCATAACCAAGACCTTACATTTAACACCCATGAAAAGACCAAAATACCCCTAGAAGTAACCTTGCGCGTAATGTGTATTCCCATGCTCTTTTTGCAAATTTGAGTCCGGATTTGCGATCAATGCAAAAAATTGAGCCGAAAAAGGGTCTCGACTCGACTTTAACACAAAAGAACACGAATTAATTTTTCCAAGAAAATAAAAAAAATAGTGAGATTTCCGTGCCCCTTCCGCGACACAGAGAGGATGCAGAACCACAATTGGGTTTTTCCAAAATTTGATGAAAACTAGAAATTTGCAAAAAAAGTGTAATAATACACTAGTACGCATCGCGCACTGGTGCAGGAGGAAGCGACTTTTCTTCTTTTAATGGGGAAGGGTAGTTTTGACTTTTTTCATTCCCCATATCCTAAACTAATTAGTTTTATGGTCATTTTAAATCAAAAATGTATTTTTACTCATTCATACGTTTAAGCAAGCAAAACTTCTCAAGAAACTCACGCTCAAGAAAGTCAAGAAATGATAGTAGGGCTTAGGGAATTCTTCAATTCTTCAAAAATTTCTTCCAAGGTATGTAAGGCCAAACAAAAACTAATTTATTTTGAGAATACTTTGAAAAGCATGTGATACTTTTCATCCAACAAGTTTCAAGCCTTAGTTGAAATTGAGTTTACGTAAATCATGTAAAGTTTAGTAAATTTCTTACATATGTTTAGATGCTTGATAAAAAATGATGGTTCTTGATCCTTTAATGATTATTTAGCATATTAACTTCAAGATTTAAAGCTATACATGATTTCTTGTGAATTGTATAGGGGTTTATGAATATTTATAAAGTTTATAGTCAAGATCAGTTAAAAAATTCTTTTCTTGAATCATGCTTGTACTTTAGCTGAGGAAACTAATGTTAAAGAATCTTTGAGAAGATAAATAGATTTCAGTCAAATAGAAGATTTCAGTGAAGAAGCTGAGAAAAATTAAAGCTGGGCTAAGTTCCCGAAAGATAAGATTTCAAGAATTCATTCTTTAAAAGTTATGATCTATATAAAAACATTTTGGGAGTAGTATTGAGGATCGATTTGGGTGAGAGTAGAACAAATTACTCAAAGCTCATAAACTATGTAACCAGCATAGGATATGATTGTACTACAATACCTTCCCCATTAGCCACTGAGATGGCCTAGTTTGGGATGGATCCACTTTCCTAGTTCTTCGTCCCCTACCTCGGTAAGGTACGAGATGGCTCTTGCAGCATGGGTAAGACGTTGTATCACCACAAAGCTCATAGTGGTAGTTGTCGGTTAGAGAAACTCTCCAAGCTAAGAACTATGTTTTACTTACTTGTTTTCAACATGTTGTTTTCAGCATACAAATGTTCATAATTATTGCTATTACATTATGAATTATGTTTATGTCTTTTGAGAAGTATCATTATATTCTGATTAAATGTTCTGGCCATCTTACATACCGTACATTCTACGTACTGACATTCTTAGGACTTGTATCATTTTATGATACAGACGTAGGTGATAGAGTTCCTCAGCAGCTGCTCCATTGAGAACCTGACAACTTCCAGTCTTTGGTGAGGCCTCCTCTTAGTCCGAACCTCTTGAGTTGTTTACGTTGCTTTTCAGTATTTATATTTCGTTCTGGAAACTTGAGGCTTGTCTCAGTAGTCCTTTCAGACTATTTTAGTAGAGGTTCCATAGACTATGTGTTAGATACTTCAGTTCTGATTTCACTAACTTCACTATTGAGTAATTTATCTTTTCAACTATTCAGACAAGTTTAGTAGTTTGATGTTGTTTAATTGAAGCCTTTCCACTATTGTTAAGTCTTTTTCTGAGTAAGTAGCTAGGCCAAGTGATTCAAATGGGGCCAAAAATGGTTTCCGAGTGACGGTCACGTCTAGGTGTAGGCTCAAGGTATGACAAAGTTGGTATCAGAGCATAGAGTTCAAGAGTCCTAGGGAGTCTATGGAACCATGTCTAGTAGAGTCCATATTATGGGTGTGAAGTGCGCCACATCTATAATAGGGCATCTACGAGACATTAGGAAGTATCACCGTTGATTGTTATTCCTTTTTTGGTGCTTCAGAGTATATCTCTGTGAAGTCCCTTCTAACTCATGCGTTCATGCTATTTTTTTTAGATCATACCTCCTCGCAGAACTAACGGACCAGTAAGGGATAGAGGATGCCAAGCCAGTAGAAACGCAAACCAGCCTGGCCAAATTCCTAAGGAACCTAGAGGTCCAGCTGTGCTTGTGGAGCAGTCACAACAAGCTGACATCACCAATGCTGAGCTTCGCCAAGACATTCATACTTCAGCTCAGGCAGTCACTACTCAGGGAGGTCACCAGGGAGATGGCAGGAATGTTAGGGCGATACCACCAGAGTTAGGGAGTTTCTGAGGATGAAGCCACCAGAGTTCACGGGGTGTAATGTGAAAAGGATCCTGAGAACTTCATTGAGGATCTCCAGATGGTGTTTCAGGTGATGCGTATAGGCGATGCTGAGCAGTTTGCTTTGGCTGCCTACAAGCTCAAGGGGGTAGCTAGAATCTATTCTATTAGTGGAAAGGGAGCCGGGTAGATGGGGCGCCAGCTATTAGTTGGGCGGTGTTTGAGGAGGACATTTTGGGACAGTACTTTCCCAGGGATATGAGGCAGGCTAAGGTAAGGGAGTTTTTGAATCTGAAGTAGGAGAATATGAGCGTAAGGGAGTACATCCTCAAGTTTACTCAATTATCCCGTTATGCTCCAGCTATGGTGGCAGACATGCATACTAAGATGGATCTCTTCGTGTTCGGGCTCTCTCAAATAACTAAGAGAAAGGGAAGGAATGAGATGTTGATTGGGGATATGGATATAGCCCATTTGATGACATATGTTCATCAGGTAGAGGAGGAGAAGATACAGTATAGGGAGGAGTTTAGGAGCAAGAGGCCTAAGACATCTAGCCAGGAGTTAGGTAAGAGAGGGACTGGATGGAAGTCACTCATCCTTCCATCCTAAGACAGCCAGACCAGCACCTTCATCCACTAGTGCGCTTGCACCGAGAGTTAGGAATAAGCAGAGTTCACAGCCCCATAGGTTCCCGGAAAGCCAGTCACAGGGTAGCGTAGCTCAAGGAGCGAACTGTTATCCTACTTGTGGTAAGTGTGGTAAGTCTCACCCCAAAGAGTGCCTTATGGCACAAATGGTTGTTTCAAATGTGGTCAGGTGGGGCATTTCTTGAAGGATTGACCTATAGGGAAGCAAAATATGAGAGATACCAGATCACAGACATTATCTTTAGCACCACAGGGTAAGCCACCTCATGGGGGTACTATAGCAAGGACAAGCGGGGGCACAAACCAGTTGTATGCCATGGGCACCAGACAAGAGTAGGAGAAGTCACCAGATGTGGTTACGGGTATGCTCCAAATCTTTAATTATGATGTCTATGCATTACTAGACCTCGGAGCCACTTTGTTATTTGTAACCCTATATGTAACTGTGAAGTTTTGGGTCAAGAGCTCGACCGATCAGACCAGGAAGAAGAGAAAGAAAGGTCAATCTCCGAAAGGCCTTCGCAGAGCTTCTGCATCTCCCTGACCAAATCCGCCTACATTAGGATTACTCGTTAATGGTTGATCAAATTTGATAGATTCGCCCTCGGAAACAAGAAGGTCATGGAGCTCTCTTCTCTTTCAATGGCAGCAGCTAGTTTAAGTTCAATGTCAGCCGGATTTCTAAGCACTAGTCTTTCCTTCTCACCTGCTTCTTCTTGAGACTTTCAGTATTTCTACTGGAGAGTCTATTTTATCCCAAAGAATCTATAGGGGTTATCCGGTCTCTATTTATCATAAGACAATTGTAGCTGATTTGGTGAAATTAGACATGGTAGAGTTTGATGTCATTCTAGGCATGGATTGGCTTCATGCTAGGTATGCCTCAATAGATTACAGAACTAGAGTAGTCAAATTTCAGTTCCCTAATGAACCGGTCTTCGAGTGGAGGCATAGCTCAGTTTTTCCTAAGGATCAGTTTGTCTCCTATCTCAAAGCCATAAAGTTAATCTCCAAGTGGTGTATATATCACCTAGTCAGAGTTCAGGATTCTCGTGCTGAGGCACTATCTCTTTAGTCCATCCCAGTTGTGAATAAATTCCCAGAAGTCTTTCCTGAGGATCTTTCCGAAGTCTCTCCTGATAGAGAGATAGACTTTGGGATAAATACTCTTCCAGATACTCAGCCCATATCTATTCCTCCATACCGTATGGCTCCTTTAGAGCTAAAAAAGTTAAAGTTGTAGCTAAAAGATCTTTTATATAAGGGTTTCATTAGACCAAGCATATCACCTTGGGGTGCTCCAATTCTTTCGTGCGTAAGAAGGATGGTTCTCTTCAAATGTGCATATATTACCGTCAGCTGAATAAGGTCACCATCAAGAACAAGTATCCTCTTCCCAGAATTGATGAAATATTCGACCAACTTCAAGGTACTACCTGTTTTCCAAGATATATCTCAGGTCTGGGTATCATCAACCTAAAATTAGAGAGAGAGAAATTCCTAAGAAAGCTTTCAGAACTCGATATGGCCATTATGAGTTCTTGGTCATGTCTTTTGGGTTGACAAATGCACCAACAACTTTCATGGACCTCATAAATAGGGTGTTGAGGTCATACCTACATGTGTTCATCATTGTGTTCATAGATGACATCCTGATCTACTCCCGTAATAAGGAGGAGTATGCAGACCATCTTAGAGTCATCCTTCAGACCCTTAAGGATCAGCAGCTATATGCTAAATTTTCTAAGTGTGAGTTCTGGTTAAAGTCTGTGGCATTTCTATGGCACATTGTGTCGGTTAAGGGCATCCGGTTTGATTCCCAAAAGATTGAGGTAGTAAAGAATTGTCCATGGCCCACAACTCCCACAGAGATAAGGAGTTTCTTGGGCTTGGGGGGTTACTACAGACTATTTGTAGAGGGGTTTTCTTCTATCTTAGCTCCCTTAACTAAGCTGATTCAGAAGAAGGCTAAGTTCGAATGGTGAGAAGCTTGTGAGAAGAGTTCCAAGAGTTGAAGACTAAGCTGACCACAGCCCCAGTCCTATCCCCACTAGATGGAGTTGATGATTTCATAGTATATTGTGATGCTTCCAGAATAGGCTTGGGTTGTGTATTGATGCAGAGAGGCAAGGTGATAGGATATGCCTCCAGACAACTTAAGATTCATGAAAGGAATTACCCAACTCATGATCTTGGGCTTGCTGCAGTGGTGTTTGCTCTGAAAATCTAGAGACACTATTTATATGGTGGGCACGTGGATGTATTCACGGACCACAAGAGTTTGCAGTATGTGTTTGGCCAGAAGGAGCTGAATTTGAGATAGAGGAGATGGTTGGAGTTGCTGGAAGATTATGATATGAGTATCCTCTATCATCCAGGTAAAGCGAATGTAGTTGTTGATGCTCTTAGCAGGGTGACCATGGGGAGCACAGCCTAAGTTGAGGTTGAAAAGGAAGAGTTAGTTAACGAAGTTCACAGACTAGCCTGTTTGGGGGTGCAGATTGAAGATTCTCACAAAGGTGGGACCATTGTCAGAAATGGGTCAGAGTCATCCTTGGTAGCAGAAGTGAAAGAAAAGCAAGATAGGGATCCCAACCTCCTCCAATTGAAAGAAGATGTTCAGAAGCAGAAAGTATTAGTGTTCGAAAGGGGGAGATGATGTCCTAAGATACCAAGGCAGGTAGTGTGTGGAATATGTTGATAGCCTTAGAGATAAGATCTTAGCTGAGGCTCATAATCCCAGATACTCTATCTACCATGGTGCAACAAATATGTATAGAGACTTGCGAGAAGTCTATTGGTGGGGTGGTATGAAGAAGGACATTGCAAAGTTCGTGTCTAGATGCCCAAATTGCTAACAAGTTAAGGTTGAGCACCAAAATCCTTGTGACGTAGCCCAAAATATATAGATTTCGGGATAGAAATGGGAGATAATCAATATGGACTTCGTAACAGGCTTACCTCGATCCTATAGACAACATGATTTGATATGGGTTATAGTAGACATAATGACCAAGTTAACTCACTTTTTGCCTGTTAAGACGGCTGATACAACTGAGGATTATCCCAAACTTTATCTTAAGGAGATTGTTAGATTGCACAGGGTCTCTATATCCATTATTTTAGACAGAGGACCTCAATTTACAACATAGTTTTGGAAGTCCTTTCAGAAAGGGCTTGGTACGAAGGTGAATCTTAGCACAACTTTCCATCCACGGACGGACGAGCAAGCAGAGCGAACTATACAGACTTTGGAGGATATGTTGAGGGCATGCCTGATAGACTTTAATGGTAACTGGGATGGTCATTTACCTTTGATTGAGTTCTCTTATAATAAAAGCTTTCAGCCAGCATACAGATGGCACCGTATGAGGCCCTTTATGGGAGGCAGTGTAGATCACCCATGGGTGGTTTGAAGTTGGTGAGGCAGGATTGATAGGACCTAATCTAGTCTATTAGGCTATGGAAAAGGTGAAGATTATCCAAGAGAGGCTCAAGACAGCTAAGAGTAGACAAAAGTCTTACACTGATGTTAGAAGAAGAGACTTGGAGTTTGAGGTAAGCGATTGGGTGTACTAGAAGCTATCTCCAATAAAGGGAGTTATGAGATTCGGGAAGAAGGGAAAGCTCAGCGCACGATATATTGGGCCTTATCAGATCCTGAGAAGAGTGGGTAGTGTTGCTTATGAGTTAGAGTTACCAATAGAATTAAGTGCCATACACCCAATGTTTCACATTTCAATGCTTAGTAAGTGTTTGGGAGATCCTTCTCTAGTTGTCCCGATTGAAAGTGTGGGAATTAAAGATAACTTGTCATATGAAGAGATCTCGGTATAAATATTAGACCGACAAGTCCGCAAGTTAAGGACCAAAGATATAGCTTCGGTTAAAGTATTGTGGAGAAACCAATTCGTGGAGGAAGCCACATGGGAAGCAGAAGCAGACATAAAGGCCAAGTATCCAAACTTGTTCATTGTCCTAAATGAGGATCTTCAAGGTAAAATTTCGTATTTCACCTTAAAGATTTATATTTATTAAATTCGAGAACCATGTGTTTGAGATAGCTTTGTTCGTATCATTATCATTCGAGGATGAATAATCCCAAGGGGGAGATATTGTAACACCCGTGAAAATATAAAAATACCCCTAGAAGTGACCTTGTGTGTGACGTGTCTTCCCATGCTCCGTTTGCAAATCCTTGACCGTATTTGCTATCAGTGTGAAAAACTGAGTGGAAAAGGGTTTCGACTTGACTTTAACATGAAAAAATGCGAATTAATTTTTTTCAAGAAAATAAAAAAATAATGATATTTTCGCGCCCCTTCTGCAATGCGGAGAGGACGCGGAACCACACTTAGATTTTCCAAAATTTGACGAAAAATAGAAATTTGCGAAAAAGTGTAATAATACACTAGTGCGGATCGCACGGTCGTGCAAGAGGAAGGGATTTTCTCTTCTTTTAATGGAGAAGGGTAGTTTTGACTTTTCCTACACCCCATATCTTAAACGAATTAGTTTTAAGGTTGTTTTAAATTAAAAATGTATGTTTACTCATTCATACATTCAAGCAAGCAAACCCTCTTAAGAAACTCATGCTTAAGAAAGTTAAGAAACGATAGTGGGGCTTAAAAAATTCTTCAATTCTTCAAGAATTTCTTCCAAGGTATTTAAGGCCACACAAAAACTAATTTATTTTGAGAATACTTTAGAAAGCATGTGATATTTTTCATCCAACAAGTCTCAAGCATTAGTTAAAATTGAGTTTATGTAAATCCTGTAAAATTTAGTAAATTTCTTACATATGTTTAGATTCTTGATAAAGAATGATGATTCTTTATCCTTTAATGATTATTTAGCGTATTGACTTCACGATTTAAAGATATACATGACTTATTGTGAATTTCATAGGGGTTTATGAATACCCATAATTTATAGTCAAGATTAGTTAAAGAATTCTTTTCTTGAATCATTCTTGCACTTTAGCTGAGGAAACTATATGTTAAAGAATATTTGAGAAGATAATAGATTTCAGTCAAGTAGAAGATTTTAGTGAAGAATCTAAGAGAATTTAAAGCTGGGATAAGTCCCCGAAAGATAAGATTTCAAGAATTTATTCTTTAAAAATAATGAGCTATATAAAAACATTTTGGGAGTAGTATTGAGCGCTGATTTGGGTACGAATAGAATAAAATACTCAAAGCTCATGAACTATGTAGCCAACATAGGATAGGATTGTAGTACAATACCTTCCTCATTAGTCACTGATATGGCCTAGTTTGGGATGGGTAGACTCCCCTAGTTCTTTATCCCCTACCCTAGCAAGGTACGGGATGGCTCTGGCAACGTGGGCAAGACGTTGTATCACTACGGAGCTCATAGTGGTGGCTGTCAGTTAGAGAAAATCCCCAAGCTATGAACTATGTTTTACTTACCAGTTTTCAGCATAAGCATACAAGTGTTCATGATTATTACTATTACATTATGAATTATGTTTATTTCTTTTGAGAAGTATCATGATATTCTGATTAAATATTTTTGCAATCTTATATACCATACATTACACTTACTGATGTCCTTACAACCTACATCATTTTATGATTCAGACGCAGGTGATAGAGTTCTTCAGCAGCCGCTACGTTGAGAACCTGATAACTTTTGGTCTTTGGTGAGGCCTCTGCTCAGTCTGAGGCTCTTGCACGAGTGGCTATCGCAAAACTACGGAATTTCATTCTATAAGGTAGGGATTTAGTTTTTCACTAGAAGCTCAGCCTAGAGTTGATCGACAGGTTAACCCCGAAATAAGTTGATCGACCGTTGTTTATGTTGCTTTTTAGTATTTGTTTTTAGTTCTTGCTACTTGGGGCCTGTCTCAGTAGTCCTTTCAGACTATTTTAGTAGAGGTTCCATAGACTATGTGTTAGATACTTCAGTTCTAATTTCACTGACTTCACTGTTGAGTTATTTCTCTTTTTAGCTATTCATACAAGTTTAGTAGTTTTATGTTGCTTAATTAAAGCCTTTCCACTATTGTTAAGTCTTTCGCTGAGTAAGTAGCTAGGCCAAGTGGTTTTCTTGGTGTTAGAAATGATTTCTGAGTGCTGGCCACGTCCAGGGTGTAGGCTCGGGGCGTGATATTACATAACACTATCTTACAGTCCTCTCAGAAAACTTAAGAGCCATAGCTTCAAAGTTTAAAATAGGCTCAGGGCATAAGGGCACATGACAATCTTGGAGGAAAAGCAGCTATCAATAGAAGGATTAACTGATCATTACCGTAGGTTTGGGAAGTGCTTAAATTCCATAAATTTAAGAGATTTACAAAATCTCGGAACCCGTATGTTCCTGGTCTTGTGTATGAATTATATGAAGCCTATGGCCAAATTATTCCAAAGAGCAAAAGCAGGGTGTCAATTGCGTCAAAATCCCTCGTTGTTAAATGAGGGGGCAATCATCGAGAAGAAGGAGCTAAACATACCTACGCGGTTTTGGTTTGGATTCATTTAGCAGTAATTTGATGCTTTCTCAGAATGAGTCTATTCTATGCCATGTCAAAGCCGCGTTAGTTGGTTGTATTATGAACAAAGAGGAGCTACATCTTGGATCAGTCATCTCCTCACTATTCCTTTCTAGAGAAAAATAGGAGCAAACTTCTTTGCTATTCCTAAGTCTCATTACAACCCTATGAGAGCAAGCCAGAGTCCCAAAGAACAAAAGGAGTGATATGGAGGTCAATCCATCAGCGACCACTAATATCCGATGGATTGAGGCTAAGTACCTAAGGGATTAGAAGGACAGGGCTAGGAAGAAGCTGGTTGACACAATGTCGGTGATTGATGTTGAGGCTCTTAAGTCTAGAGCTGCAGAGATGGGCATCGAGGCAGGTATATCTTCTTCTTCCTGGACTACACATTCCTCTTCTGCCCCTGTTCCATCTACAGAGACAAAGGCCACAGATGATCAATATCCATTCACTAGGGCTACTATTTTTCCAATTGGCTGCTTGGCCAAAGTTGCTAATCTTCTAGCCATAAAGGTTGAGTTATTTATGCCCAAGTTAGTTGAGGCAGCCATAGACAAGGCTTTGAAGCCATATGTAAAGGTTGAGGCCTCCATGACATCTTCTTTAGCTTCACCACCGCCACCACCACCATAACAGGATTGACTTGACAAGGGGATTCTCATACTCACTACTTTCTCTTATGCTTACTCTTTATTGTCCCTTGCACATTGAGGCTAATTTTTATTTTATTAGGAAGGGGTGAGAATGAGGAATTTTGTATCTTCTGGATGTTTTTATTTTTTATGAGACGATGATGATATTTTATTTTTATAAAGATGTTATTGATTAACATTTTGAAAATTTTTAAATTTTTGGTTGTATATAATTTTAATTTAGATTGTAATAGAGCACTTTTATTTTTGTTATTTCTTTTATTTTTCTTGTTGAATGGATGAATGATTGCAAACTTTTGGCAAACCTCGTGCATAGATGAGAAGCATGCGAATGTAATAACGTGTCTCTAGTCCTTAGCAATTCGAGCTTTCATAATGCATATATTTTTTTCAGATAGTGCCATGAACGAGGAGAATATACTCACTAATTAGTTCTTTCTTGATAAATCAATCCCTGAATGGATTTGAGGAATCTTGAGTTGACTATGTGAACAATTGAGCTTGGGTATGCGATGATCCAAAAATTACAAGTGTGTTGCCATTGTTTAAATGCAAAGCCATTTTGCCAATGTGCCATTGGTTATCTTATTGAAATGCTTATATTGTTTCATCTAGAACTTGCCTGGTTTGTCTTGAGAAGTAACTTGGTAAATTCTGGATTAGGAGAGGACCTTTGGCCTTCTTTGGAAACCTTCTAACTTTGACTCATGTTTGTGAAATACATGTCCTTTTTGTTCGTTAACGATCCCTCCTTGAGCTTAAAAGTAAAGAAGTGGCCAAAGGCTAAGTTGGGGTCATTAGAAGGAAGAAGGAAGTGTCTCCCATAAAAGAGTTAGAAAAAGAAGGGTAAGAATGAAAGAAACACATCGAGATTTCCTAGAAGAAAATTGAAAAGAAAAAGTGAGAAACAAAAAATTGAGGACCCTCAAGAAAAAGGGAGAAAAGTCTTGTTGTGAGAAAAAGAACCTTTGTTCTTGAAAAGAACATATAGAGTTTAAGGAGGAATGAGCCACTATCGACCATATGCTATCCTACCCAATATTTACCCTACATTACAGTCCTTGCAAAGTCCTTCGGGATCCTAGTCCGGCATAAAGTCAAGTGAACTCCGATTAAGAATAAGGGCAAGCCTATGGGTTTAAGCTTATATGCTACTTCTTATTTGGGAGTGTGAGAGTTGAAGAGATCCTCTATAAAGCAATGGCATAATCTTGAGTGTCCAGGATATTCTTTGGTGTAAGGGAAAATGGTAACGTTTTCGGGCAGTGAATAGCAGCTACATGAGAAATTCTGAGCATATCTATGTTTTGATTACTCCTTAGTCATCTTTCGAGACTTCAAGGTCACATAAGTGGTCTGTAGAAGCTCGAAAAAGGATTAAAAAGGTGAAAATATGTGTTACTACCTGTGGCCCTATTTGCAAGCTCTATTTTAGATAGATTGATGTTTGATTTTCCTAAGGGCAAGCAAAGACTTAAGTTGGGGGTGTTGATGAGTCCATATCTCAAAATAATTTGGGGTTAATTTGCAAAGTATCATGTCCCTTAGTGTGCTATAATTCTAACTTGTAATAAATATGCATGTGCTCGGATAGGAAATGGAGTTAAACGTGTGCAAAAGGGAAAGACTTGGTGGAATCATGGAAAGAGAGCAATAATGCAGAAAGGCGATGAAATGCGGTGTCACTGACATCCTCGGTGATCCACTGAATGCTCATGGAGATCACCTAACTATGCAGCAACC
This sequence comes from Solanum clarkiae, assembly GCA_011800125.2. Lineage (NCBI taxonomy): Eukaryota > Viridiplantae > Streptophyta > Magnoliopsida > Solanales > Solanaceae > Solanum > Solanum clarkiae. Next base: position 3,254,160 of record JAABOM020000092.1, read on the forward strand.
AAGGGTCCAGGTAAAGTCAAAAGTGCAGTCAAATCGATGTCGCAAAACATACTTAGAGATACGTCATAGTAAACAAGTGATCGCCTAAAGTTGCAACACCCAAAGCCCTAAAACACTGATATGAAGAAGATTTTGACGCATTGCTGAATTAGAAAAGAGTCATTGCCTAATGTTGCAGTGTAAGAAGCCTCGTGAAGATGCACAAGAACTATGGTCAAGTACATATTCGGCGCATCGCCGGAGTGCTCGACGATGGTCGGCCTTGACCGCTAAACGACATTCTGCAGTGCAAACTTTCACACATTTGCATAGAATATGTAAGAAAATTTTTGAAAGGACATTGTACATTGTCTATTCATTCTATATCAGACCAATTAGTCTGTAGTAGCAGTACATAGAACTTTCCTCTTAGAGTACAAGGGAGGCTAGGGTTTTGAAGCTTTTGGGCATCTAATTAGAGAAGATTAACTATTGATAATCAACATATTTATATTCAATCTTGTTACCCATGACTTTTGCTGCTATGTACCATATTCAATTTTTAATTTCTAACATGTGTGGCTAAAAACCCCATGTTGGGGGTGTGCTTTTGGTATGGGTATTTAATTTATTTATTGAGTTTGTCATATCTTGACTTATCTATAGTTGATTTGGGTGATTTTATATCTGTTCTTAAGTTTATTGTATAAATTTCAAGATTGCGAACTTGGAGTTTTATTTTAGATCTTTGATTGCTACCTTAGCTGGAACTATTGGAATGTGAAATGGATATAATGGATAGAAACCTTATGGGGATTCAGTTGATATCAACATTCATGGATTAAATGGCCAAGGTAGTAGGTGTTTTGCTGCGACTTCTTAGGCCAAGCTTTTCCTCAGCGTCTGTGTGTGATATCTTAGCTAATTCATACGAAACACCCATGTATCATAGGTGATTTCGATTACAAGTGACTTAGCCTATTCACTCAATATCAACTCATTTAGTCAAGTATCTAGACCCATTTGATAGATTAATTCCTATATTTGCACATCCCCAATATCTTCCCTTAATAGTTGTTTAATTTGTTAATTAGAACTCGTTAGCTGAACTCTGTTTTGATTATTGCAAACCCCAGGTCTTAAATGATTAATGTAACTTCGATCTTAAATGATTAATATAACTTGTATGGAAATATCACACTTTATTCTTTGAACATAGATATACTTTTCTGTAAAAATATCATACTTTTTGAACAAACATATATTTCTCATTGGGAGATCTTAGTCACTATCATAAGGAATACATAGTATTTTATCATGTGTACTGCATGATATTCAATCAACACCTGGCTGATTGAGCCATCGTACCATGATGTTGTGTGAGGCTGACGTTGTATGTAGATATATTTGTCTCCTAATTTAAGGAATCCCAACCAAGGGAAACTACCTAGTGTCCATTACCTCTCTTTCCACTCACACGTGTAAACTTAGGCGTTGGATTATTCTGTTAACACCACCTAATTTCTAAGAGTTTTCCGAAACATTTAGTGTATAACTTGGCACTTGTGGTCCTTCTATGGAATAAAATTTGTGGCTCATTGACCTTTTTGTCAAATCATAATCTTTGAATTAGTGGCCTATGATATCAATCATATTATATGGCTCATTATATCAAATCATTACATAATTTGTAGCTCAATCGCTTGAAACATCAACCCAAGTCTCTAGCTCATTAGCCATTCATGTATTTTTAACATCATTTTGTGAATCTTAACACAAGGAAGACTAGAGAAATATCATGTAAACCTTGAATGAAGACATGAACCTAATCAATGCATGGACATAAGGAATATCATAAGAAACTTCATTTAACTTTATCAAGCTTGAAACATTGAGAATATAGGTATGACACAGAGGGCGTATAACTTTGTAATTAGCTATTATGAATATCCTGAGTCATTTAGTTCATTTATCTTAGAGGATAACTAGTGTTCCATATTTGAAAATTCATAAAGCTCATAGAGAGTATGTATCAAGATAAAAGAAAAATATTTTATAAGAGACTTGTGTAGGAATTCCCAAATTAGGAGGTTGAGCTTTACTTATATCGATTCCAATATTTAATGTCCTACGGTGATCAAAATGCTCTACAACTTCAATCTATAATAATGGTGATGATAGGAACTCATCTTGACAACGAACACTACTCAAAACATTTAAGCAATTCATCAAACACTCGGTGAGCTTAAGGCTCTAAGGTCCTTTCACAACAGTGTTTCACCAAATCTATCCTTCCTCTTAGATCACAGCGGCACATGGTCATTACATGGCCAATAATGCCTCCCTACATCTCCATACATAAAACAACTCACTATTCATCACATATGAATAGCAACATTTGGACTCACAACTTTTGATCACTAGATGGTGAGTTCTAGGCTTTGTTCACACGAATCCTTTGGTCGACATCGGACTAACCATAAGTAACCTTGTAATTTGCTTATTATGAAGATGAAAGAGATGAGAGTGAAATTTGGAGTTGTGGAGGTTTGGTTCAAAGTGAGAGAAGTGGGAAAATCTGATCAAAAATCTAATTTCGGATACTTAAAAATACTCTACCTAGGTGGGTCCATTTTAACCTTTCATATTGTCTCTTTAATATTAGCCAAAAAGGTCAAGAAATGTGTTCTGTTTATGCATTTTTATGCATCTACTACTCATCTCTGCATCACGTGTTCCAACCTATAGCAACATTTCATATTGAATACGCATTCGGTTGCTTTATGTAATTTTTACTTTATTAATGTGGGGATCACTCGAGATTTTTAAGTCAAAAAGTAATTAAATGGACTAGGATGAATGTGGAAGTACATTGGGCCAAAGGATGGAGGTCTAAAAAAACTTCCAAGTAGGACAACAATTAAAAGTAATATTTTTGTGAGCCAAAAGAGGCTATGAACTATTATCATAATGCATTGAAGTGATATCAAATATAAGAGATGTACTAGACTAATTAAAGAGCTAAGGATAGACCTTACAAAATGTTGAGTTGGAAGCTACATTATAGACTAAAACTTCAAATGAGCTCGCACACGGTCCAACTTCAAACAAGAATATCTCCCTAAGTGTTATCTGGTGAATTACCAATCAAATTAAAAGTTTTCGAGTCTTGTTACCAAGATATGATACATCTCATCAATTTGAAATTTTGAATATTTTATTGAAAGGTGAAGTACATATTGCGTAGCGCAAAATAGAACTCGTAAAACAACTGAGTATGTATTAATATAGATTTCACAATGTGTTAAAGACTATGTGATGTAAATATGGGTAAAAATGCATAAATGGTTATACCTTTCTTGACTTTTTGGGCTAAGATCAAGGAGACAATATGAAAAATAAAAGTGGGGTCCCATAGGCAAATTATTTTAAATACTCCAAATTAGACTTTTGATCTCATTTGGAACCACACCTCCATAACTCTAAATCTCACTATTGTCTTCTACATCTTCAAGGTAGGTGAATCCCATGGTTAGTTATGGTTAGACCATCTGTAATTACGTCATTCTGACATTGATTTCTTGTTGGATTGTAGCGAACCAAAGGATTCAAATAAGAAATTCCTTGGTTACAACAACAAAGGCAAGGAATCTGCTTCTAGTCATATTATAGTTCATGTACATATTTTTAGTATGTTTTCAGATAAGGACTAACAAGGCCGTGAGTCCAAGTTTTGTTGGTCGTATGAGATGTGTAGAGGCTCTATTTATGTGTTGTGATGTACGAGAGGAATTACAGGGCTTAAAATTCTAGGAGTTATTCCTCATCGTGATATATGGACTAGTTGGAGCAAAAGAAAGTACAATCATGTGTGTTAAATCAGAGAGTTAACTTAAATAGACTCCCTTATGATGCTATAAATCTACAATATATTGGTCCCTTGTGTTCATTGTAGTGTATAAATAACAACAACAACATACCCAGTAGAATCCCATAATAGGGTCTGGGGAGTTCGGTATAGTGTCCGCTCTCTTTAATTTCTACATAGCAAACAGGTTTACTTGCATTCTCAATTGTTTTATTTGCCTTCACGAATTAGTTTATGGTTATCTTGGTTTTGTATAACCAAACTTTCTTTTCTCCTTTAATCTCTCAAGTGAATCTTACAATTCTTTCCCACCTTCTAGCATTATTGTATGGACAACACGGGGGAGGAAGGGAGATTGATTTGATTTTTTTTTTGGGTTTTACTCCCATTAAATTCGATTGCATCTTATACATTGAGGGGAATGAGATATGTTGACAAGGAATAAAGTATTGGCACAAATATTGAAATTGTATCTGACAAAGTAGCTGTGAGGTGTAATCTTGGGAACCTTTGGAGATGTGGGACCATTATATCAAATAAAGTGGTAACACTCAGTAACATGTTTACTTATTAAAAAAACTCATATTTAATCTATTTCGCAAGTCATAATATGATTAAAATACCAAAATGTTGATTTTTAAAAACATTCACAAGTGCCCCTTGGGCTTTTTTTGAAGAGCAGTGTGTTGCAACATGAGATATGTGGAAGGCAATGTCATGAGTTTGAATCCAAGTTTAGTATTTAAGGTAGAGATGAATCATTATCCTCAATTTTCGAATCTTGATCATCCAAAAAAAAAAGAGAGGAGAATAACTAACTTCAAAAAATATAAAAAAGCGAATATATCTCAAAATGGTATTGAATTATGAGTTTTTTTACAATTATTATATGGACTAGAACTCCTTAGGTGAGCATGTTGTCCCATTTGTCGATGTCTAAATTTGTGGTCACTTAATGTCGAGCACAATCAAAGTTGGCAAGTTGATATGCTTAAAGAATCAACTCTGTTACTGCTCCTGGCAGATTTGGCTTATTGGTTTAAGCCAACGATTTGTCATGAATGTCACCATTTTGTATATTTTGTTTTTACTGATTATTTTTCTTTACTTTTTGCTTGGTAGATGCAATCACGAGGCCATTTTCATTTTCACCTACAATGGAGGTATGCATCCGTCTTAGCTTTTCTCCACTAAACTCCCTTCTTTTGAAGTTCATAAGTTTAAATCTAGCTTTCTTATGACAATGAGTTTCTTGATAGGGAACCTCAATTGCTAGGGATGGCGGAGGCTCAACTTCATCCCGATCTGACAGCAGTAACTACTTCCCAAGTTGCGGATTCTTTATGTCAAAACCCATACATCCTCTATCATTTCCAACTGAAACAACACCTAGAAGAGAAGCTATTGATCGCGTCTCAGCTGGTTTTTTAGAATTTGATCCCTCAACACCACGAAGAGATAAACACCGCTTGAGCAGTGCTAGTGGCAGTCTTGACTTGACAGAGACTTCTGAATCTTTTCAATCTGACTTCCTAAGTCAACCTTGTAACATTTCAGATGGCTTCAGATGTGGGTTATCTGAGAGGTTTCTTTTGCAAAGATCACCTTGAAGTTCCCGACGAATTGTGAGAAATGGAGATATGCCAGTTGCTGAGGTCCTTTCAGGTCTCCATGTATTTCATGTTGAATGTTTGGATCAAGCTACACCAAAATCATGTAAAAGTGATCCTCCATGCCCAATCTGTGCCAAGATTGAAGAGGGTAGTTCTCTAGAGCAGCGAGTTTTCTCCAAGTTCTTTCCTAGGCTTAGAACATTCAAGTGAAGAAGGACCATCTAAGCCTTGGGACTGTGCTCATTCTGTAGATTGTGTCGAAGGGGCTTTGCATGGACCATATTGTGGCACTATGCTCTCACTAAACAAGAATCGGATTAGGAAAAATCTTTCTTTGAAAGGTAATTCTGGCAAGGAATTTCCATGGAAATTGAGAAAAACTAATACATTTTCGACAAAGCTAGTTATTGGATCAGTTGATCATGCAATGGTGGGATCTTCAAAAGCATCAGCAGGTTCTGAGCTAAAGTAACAACTTAATTTTGTATATAATTGTGGGCTCATGTCCGTGGCGTTTCGTGGTTGGTATCCTAATCATCTTAACTGTTCCTATTTTATAATCTCTAGTGGCTTAATCATGTTGTAAAATGTAATGTAGTGGAAATTGTGTTTGCACTTTGAAAGGATTCAAACAATTTGCATCTTTTGAGTATGTTTAATACTCTACTTTGATCATTGAACTAGTATATGGCAGAAATTATGATTTGCAAGTTGTAGGCCTCCAGCAAAGTGTCTTTTGATGGTTTAATTGAAAAGTAGTGGTCTTTTTTATCATCAAAGGGATAAAGTATAATTAAAGGAGGGGGTAGGTCTTATCTTACCAGTATAATAAAGTAATGAAAAGCATGAAGAAAATAAGAACTAGAGAGAATTAGGTATTTTATGGCCATCATCGAGTTTATAATATACTTTGATTATATTATAAACGAGGATGCTTTAATAATGATAAAATAGAAAAGTCAAGAAAAAAGTTGAGTTACCAACTTCCATCTTTGTTTTACAAATGTATAAATTAAAATATAAAGGTAGCCCATCTAAAATAACATGAAGTATTTTCCTTCTGTCTCCATTATCAAATCTATCTAACAATATTTAATAGTTAACCAATTCTTGGATTTATTAGATGTTCTTGAATCTATCGACTCTATCATTTCATTTTGCTTTGCCAGTTATATTGGTAGATGCCTTAGAACTAACTCCCCAATCACTTAACCATTCTAACTATGTTGTCTACTATGTGTCTTCTTTTTGCTTTTGCTGCTTCCACTTTTTGATGCTTCCACTTTTTGATGCTTAGGTGAGATATCACCATATCTAGCCACTTTATTAAAGCATATGTCCAGCGTATTATCTTTCTCATTCTTATCGAAAGAATCAAATTCTATTTCAATAACATAAACATTAGTGGGACTAAATGTCGATGCTTAAGTCATTGGTTCATTCTTCATTGTAATCATACTTTTAGGCACATAATCTCTTGAAAAAATATTTGGTTTGCACTTGAAGATGAAGAACTCTAGCCCCTTCTTTAGAAGAATTTTGAACACAAAATTTTAATATTTTCAAGGATTTATGCATTAATGAGAGGTTATTAGGATATGTGATAGGCTTAGGAAAGTTAATTTGGGGTAAAAGATCAAAAATAACCTTTTGAAAAAATCAAATAATCATCAAAATTTTAAAAAGAGACCTTTGGATGAGTTTCGGTGACCAAAACGACAGTTTAGGGGCCTCGTCGCAACTGCTGAATGGGGACTCTGGTCACTCTTTTTTAAAAAAAAAATTTTAAAGCTTATTCGGAATATTTTGGCGGTCAAATTCTGTTAGAACTCGTATTTCGAACATTTGAAATGCTTGTGAAATTTGGACGAATATTAGAAATTTTGAGCAATTCGGGACTTAAGTATTTATTTTAAGGCTTAGACCAAGTAAAATTTTTTTATATAAATTATTCTTGGGAGTTAAAAGTCGTAAATCCTAAATTTATCCAATTTAGGAAAAGTTTGGGACCAAATGTGCATTTTATTCAATTTGGATTCTTTAAGATGTAGAATAAATTGTGGGGTCAAGTATGTATTTTATTTTGATTGGGTGGGGGAAAGACTTGAAGTCTTATTATATAGGATTGCCTTGTACAAGTCCAACCTTCATTTACACTTAGAAATATTTGAGAAAATAGCTAGGAAACCCAGAAAACAAAACTGAAGCCTCTCAGCTTCTCCTTGCAAGAAAGAGAAATTCTTTTTTTCCGCGTTTTTGATTATTTGATGCTTCAAGGTCGGTATATGGGGTCCCCCAAGTAGCGTGGAAGCGTTGATTTGGTGAGAAAACATTCTGTTTTGCAGATTCGAAGTTTGGACCTTATGAAGGGGTTGAGAGGTAATTTGAATTTCTATCTTTCCCTATGTAAATTAAACCTTGTGGGCGTGTTGGGGAAGCATTAAATTGATGGTTAATCATGAAAAAGAGGTGGATTTCTAACTTAAACCATGAAATCCGAAATTGGGTTTTGAATGGGACAATTTTGCATATGTTTATATTTTGAGTTTTAATTATGTGTTTATGTTTATTTGCATGAAATCAGCCCATGTATGGTGTGGTAAGTGTTGGAAACCTTGGTGAACCTATTCTTGATGTTTAACTTGAATTGGAGCTTTAGTTGAAGGCGAAATGTTGCGTTTTAAATTTGGGGAGTTGCGTAGGACTTTAGAATGATGTGTTATGTTCTTGGGGTGTATAGGAGTGCTTTAGTGTGGTAGAAGTATGAAGGTAAACATGCTGTCCAGTTTTCAGTAAGTATGTGATGGTAGCGTTTTGTGAAATTGTGATGTTGTTATGGTATCGGAGAAGGTCCACTAATGTATTGTTGATGTTGTTGTTGTTGGTTGA
>JAABOM020000092.1:3268212-3278642 GCA_011800125.2 Solanum clarkiae
TTCTAGATTATAGATTTCATGGTCTTGGGATTGCAGACCAATCACAACAATATATCAGTCAACCAAATCACAACAATTAAGTGCATAGAAAATATCACAACTTTACTCAATGACTATCAATCGCAATTAAGAATCTCTCTATTAGATAGAACAAACCATAACTTACCTCAACCGAAGAACACAAAGTCAAGCAAGTTAATTCACCACCATTTTTCCCTTTCTTCAATATCTCCAACCGTTTCGAATATAGCAAATATATAGTATTCATAAGCAAACAAGTCCATAGATACCCATATTCCTATATATTTAGCTTAAATCAAAAACTCATCCAATTCCACTATTAAATTCCTAAATCTCAAGCCTAGGGTTAAGTCTTGAAACCACCAAATAACATAACTTTAATGGTATTCATATAATACAATACACCTAAAACTTGATTATCTATTTCAATATTAAAACTTAATTTATAAAGTCCTAATTAAAAGAACCTAATTTTACTAAACTGACACGACAAGAACATGTTACAGGAAACAAAATTAACCAATATTTTAACTATGATCCTGATAATTTTCTTAGTTTCCACGGGATTAACCAATATTTCACAAGCTAATTTAAACCTTTCAATTCACCTAAAATATTTTATATAAAACTCTATATCTCAAAACGACTTAACGAATCGTTACATTGTGGAATTCCACGGGATATGTTATTAATGTTATATTCAAATACAGAGTAATTCAAGATTAAATGTACATTTATATGTACAATGATGAAATTCATGTTAAAATTTATGGATATTTGAGGAACTAAAAATGATAGTTTCGTATTGAGAATAAATTTATTAGTAATTATATGATTCGATTCATTGATTAGACAATTCCTTCACGCAATTTAATAATTATTCTTTTTTTTTTCTTCTAACTCAAGGTTAATTTATATGTACAATTTAAGAACAAAATGATGACTCAAAAATTTAACCAATGTAGAGAATACATGTAGAGACTATTCATTATTACTCTCTCCATTTCATATTAAGTGAATTGTTGGGGATTTTTTATGTTTCAAAATAAGTGAATTGTTCACTTTTCAAGGGATATGTTGAATTTTTTTTTTAATTTTACCCTTCATTAATTAAATTTTTAAGGTTGAGTTTTGTATGAGAAATATAATGAAAAAACATGATTAAATTTTATCTTTGCTTTTTTTCTTAATATATGTAAAATGACATAACAATTCACTTAATTTGAAACGGAGGGAGTAGTATTATACTTACACAACACTTCAACTTTTATTGAAAAGTTAAAGATTGTAATAATTAATTTTCCCCCTTCGTGCATGCTAACTTAAAAATGGAGCATCAACTTTAATTTGCCAGCAAATGATAATATGTAATGATAGGAATCATGCATGCACTAATTAGTTGTAATGTCGGCAAAATTAACAAAGTCATTAACAAAGATTAATCAAATATTATAACCCCCACCCCCATCCCCCCAACCCAACCCAAGCAAAAATATATTCACCCAATGTTCAGGCGAAGCTCGTTTTCCAAGAAAAAAAACTTTAACGTCAAATTGAAAGGTTTAAATTAGCTGAATCAAGAATTGATACATCGAGAAGGTAGTATATCGGATTAGCATGTATTCAATAGAAACTAAGTAAAAATAGATAAAATATATTTAAAATGATATTTTAAAGAATGGCACCCAACGAATATGAGCTTGTTGAATATTTGATGGAGATAAAATATTTACTTCGTATAAATTTAGAGATTTAAAATTGCTCAGACATGTAATTAAAGAATCACTCTCAGCATACTTTTATTCGAGTTCACTTGTTAAATTTTGACTTAACATACTATTAAGAAAACAGTTATATTAGTATATATAAGGTCTAAAAACATATTTTTCATTATATTTTTTAAAGACTGTAACTCAATATTAATAAATTGGGGTATAATTAAAAAAATATTATCCCATCTTAATTTGTTAAAAATGGCAAATAAAAATAAAAATTAAATTAAAAATATTTGATAAGTAAATTGTAAAGAAAAAAATATCTCCAAATATATAATGAATACAATTAAACTTGTTGCTTTACACAATATGTTCTGGCTTAGTTAAAGTATTACTCATCACTTAATCAAAAGTGAGAAAAAATACGAATATTCTTAGAGGGAATTTTTTTCTTTTGTGGAGGCAAAAGTAAATTCATATTTTAAAGGAATTTCCCACCAAATGTTTTAAAAAGTTGGTAGTTGGAAGTGCTTCAATTTCAAGGATGTTTTTATGTTTGAAAAAAATTAATATTTCTTCCGTCCATTTTTGTTTGGCCCCTATATATTATTTTGGGATGTCCAATAATACTTGTTCATTTTATAAAATCAAGAGATAATTTATATTTAGTTCCTAATTTGCCATTAATATTAATTATAGTCATTTCTTTATTTTATTTTTCATGATATTATATTTGTTATATTCAAAAGGTGATTAATAAATTATTCTTATCACTTACTACTTCTTAATCCTTGTGCCAAATAAGTAAAGATGGTCGGAAAAAGTAATAAAAGTCCAAACGGTTTGAATAAGGTAGTTAAAGCTAGGGTTTTTAGGTTGTTAAAAAAGCAAAAACAAAAAAGAGTAAAGAAAATCTATTAAAGAATTAAAAAAGATTACAGCCTTCTCTCACTTTTCTAGGCAATGTAATCCCACTGATGGCGCTGTCTTTTTTACTAAACAAATATTTTATTTTTCTAATCTTTATTTGTGTTGGAATGTGATATTTTTTTCTTTTTAATTTGTTCTAAAAATATTATTTTATTAAAATTATATATAGTTTAATTTTAAAATTTTTATTAATAAAGTAATTTTTAATAATATATATATTTATAGATGATTTTAAATTATAAATTTTAAATTTATTTTTAAATATTGTGTCATAATACAACATAAAATAAGATGGAGAGAGTTTAAATTAGTACTTCTTCTGTCCTATTTTATGTGGCATTTTTTCCTTTTTAGTCTTTCTCGAAAAGAATATCATCTTACTTTAATTGGAAACACTTTGGGTTTAAAATTCACCTTTTACCCTTAATAAAATGAATTTCAACTACACATATTTCTTTAGAATGATTTTGGATCACAAGTTTCAAAAATCTTATATTTTTTTCTTAAACACTATATTAAATCAAAAAATGTTATATAAAATGGGATGAAGGCAGTATTATAATTGAGTTATTATGACTCATTATGAAGTAACCAAACATCTGACCACTATGTGAGTGTCTTTCTTATTACTGTAAATGCCCATTTTGATTTTTTTTTAATTAGCCCTTTTTCTAAATTATCTTTTATCTTTTTAAAAAAAAAATGTTTCACATAATATTTTGGGGGAAGACGACATATCGATGGATTTAATTTTATATGTTATTACTTACTGATTCATAAATATGTCAATTATTAAGTCGATAATTCAAATAATAAGATATAGTACTACTTTTGATTAAAATGTCTAACATTGATTTTGTCAATGAAGAATATCACAACAATACCAGAAGAATGAAGAAGAAGATGGAAGCAGTGGAGAGAAGCAGTTAGTGAAGAAGAGGAGATTATGTATTTCTTAAGAAATCTGTATAGTGTACATGTATATATACTACTGTGTAGCCTCTATTCTAACTACTATGTGGCACATTACATGAGATTACAATCAGTAACTAACATTAACTAACTATCTATTAATCAACAATCAATAGTTAATGAGTGTATAACTAATCTCTCTAATTACATTCCAATACTCCCCCTCAAACTGGATGTATTGAAAATATTCAATAATCCAAGTTTGTGTGTCAAGTAATCATGTTGTGTTCTCCCCAAAGTTTTTGTAAGCAAATCGGCTTGTTGATCTTTGGTATGCACATAGATGGTTCTAATGAGTCCCTTTTGAATTTTTTCTCTAATGAAGTGGCAATCGATCTCTATGTATTTCGTTCGTTCATGAAAGACAGGATTAGCAGCAAGTTATAGGGTTGATTTGTTGTCACAGTGAACAATGGATGGTGTTGTCATGTTCATCTCAAGCTCCTTGAGCAGACCAGTTACCCACACAACTTCAGCTGTTAGTGTAGCCAAACTCCTATATTCTGCTTTTGTAGAACTCCTAGAAACTGTGTGTTGTTTCTTTGATTTCCAAGAGATCAAAGAGTCTTTAATCTTCAACACAAAGCCAGTGATGGACGTTCTTGTACTGGAGCATGCAGCCCAATCTGCATCACAGTATCCCTTGAGCTGAAGTTCCTGTCTTGCACTCATTAGTATTCCTTTTCCTGGTTCCAGCTTCAGATATCTGATAACCCTCAGTGCAGCCTTCCAATGTGACATTTTTGGCTTCTGTAAGAACTGACTAACGGACTGAATTGCAAATGCAATATCTGGTCTAGTAGTAATAAGATATAGTAGTCTTCCAACCATCCTTTGGTATCTTGGAATGTCTTCAAACAAGGTGTCTGGCTCAACTTCTACACTGATCAGTTTCTGATTGCATTCCAATAGACTCAAATTGGGTTTGGCATTTCCCAGCCCTGCCTCAGCTATCAATTCTAATGCATATTTCCTTTGATTCATCACAATGCCCTCTTTGGAACTCATAAATTCAATGTCTAAGAAGTACTTCAACTCACCTAAATCCTTGATCTTGAAGTGCTTGTGCAGAACACCTTTAGTCTCCTCTATCAAAGCTGCATCAGTGCCTGTGATCAGCGTGTCATCCACATATACCAAGATTATCACTAATCTATTACCCTTATTTTTGGTAAATAGTGAGTAATCCAGTTGACTCTGTGTGTATCCTGAAGTTACCATCACCTCAGTGAGTTTTGCATTCCATTGCCTTGAAGCTTGTTTGAGGCCATATAGTGACTTTGTCAATTTGCAGACAAGGTTCCTACCCTTCTCAGCCATGTAGAATCCCTTTGGTAGTTCCATGTATACCTCTTCAAATAAGTCTCCCTGCAAGAATGCATTGTATACATCCATTTGGAAGATGTTCAAGTTGTGAGCAGCAGCTAGAGCTATGATGGTTCTAATAGTAGTTATTTTTACTACTGGAGAGAATGTTTCTTGATAGTAAATCCCTTCTGTTTGATTTTATCCTTTTGCTACCAGTCTTGCCTTGAACCTTTCAACTTGTCCATCAGCCTTGTATTTGATTTTGTATACCCATTTGCTCCCAATTGCATGTTTTCCCTGTGGTAGCTCAACTAAGTTCCAAGTTCCATTGTCCTCAAGGGCCTGCACCTCCTGTTTCATTGCATGTACCCATCTGTTGTCTTTGGCAGCTTCCTCAAAAATCCTTGGCTCCATCTTTGTGGAAAACACAGACAAGTATGCCTTGTACTTGGTTAAGATGTGATCATATGACACATAGTTGCTCTGAGAGTGCTATTGAGACTTAGTGGTGATATAATCCTTCATCCAGATTAATGGATGAGAGTTTCTGGCAGATCTTCTCACTTGAGTTGTTATATCTCCTTCAATCATTAATTCAGCTGCAGGAGAGGATTCTACATCTGGTTTAGCATGTATTGTATCATCAACAGTCTTTGAATCTGGTATAGCTGCTGGATCAATGTCTGGATTGGTGTTGTCTGCAGAGATAGTCACAGGTAACTTCTTGTCTTCATCACAAATGAGAGAATCATCCAGTGTTGGTATTGGCTCAGCAAGGAATAATGATTGCTGATTAGTATAACTGTTTGCTTGAAAGGAAATACATCTTCTTGAAATACTACATCCCTGCTGACAATAAATTTTTCTGAAACAAGTTGTAAAGCAAGTAACCTTTCTGAGTTGATGAGTATCCCATCAGAACACATGCATCTGCTCTAGAAGAAAACTTATCCTGTTTGATTATTCTGGTAGCATAACATAAACATCCTAAGATCCTCAAGTGATCAATGTTGGCTTTGTGCCCATGGAATTGTTCAAAAGGTGACTTCCCTTTTAAGACTGGAGTAGGTAGTCTATTGATCAATTAAGCAGCAGCTAACACACATTCTCCCTAAAATCTGATAGGGATGTTCCCTTAAAATCTGATGGCTCTAGCTACCTCAAGTATATGCCTGTGCTTCCTTTCAACTACTCCATTTTATTGTGGAGTATAAGGACAACTACTTTCATAAATAATACCAAGGGATTTCAATAAGTTGCAGCAGTCACTATTGAAGAATTCAGTCCCATTATCGGTCTTTATCTTTTTAATATGCTTGTCAAACTGAGTTTTAACTAATGCTAAGAAGGATTTCAGTATTGGAAAAACATCACTTTTCAGTTCCATCAAATACAACCAACATATTCTTGAATGATCATCAACTATAGTGAGAAAGAATCTAAAACCATTCTGAGTACCAACTTTGTAAGGTCCCATACATCCAAGTGTATTAAATCAAAAATAGTTGGAACTCTAGACATACTCAAATAAAAAGGTAATCTGAATTGTTTAGCAAGTGGACATATAAAACACTTATTACATATATTAGTTCCTGTGAACTCTTTGTCTGTGAGGAGCTGTTGTAACACCTTCATAGAGGGATGTCCTAGTCTATTGTGCCATACCAATCTGTCTTCACATCTTGGCTGCTTTGCCATCAACACTGTTTGTTTCCTCCTGCTGTGTTCCCCTTGCATTGCAGCAGGAAGGTAGTATAGACCATCTATCTCCTTACCAATCCCCTTCACCCTTCCACTGAAGAGGTCTTGAAGGACAAAAAACTCAGGAAGGAAGTTAACTGAGCAATTCAATTGCCTTGTTAACTTGGAAACTGACAACAGACTATTGTTACGGCCTTAGAGATTCAAGCTAAGAAGACCGTACGGCGCTAGTCAGTTTGCCTAAGATTCATTATTTTGGGCAGAAATTTCAGCGGGACGTGTCACTATGCCTGAATGAAGGCACCACTAATACATTATTCAACACATTTCCATCAACAGTCCTGCAACTACCAGTATGTGAAGCATGTGCAACCTCACCATTAGGCAAGTGTACTACCTTATTGTTATAGTTAGATGCATGCCAAAGTCCATCAGGATTGTGAGTCATATGACAAGTAGTCCCTGAATCAACCATCCAATATTCATTCCCTTTCTCAGCCTGTGTACTAGTGTTATGTGCAGAGAAATCATTTGACATGATCATACCTGCCATATTTGCAACATCTTCAATGCTTTTGTTGGATGTAGATCCTGCTTCTACCCTCTCCAACAACTGTAGAATTTTTTTGTACTGCTGTGGAGTAAAGAATGGCTGCATCTCACTGTTTTTCCTTTCATCATAAGAAATTCATCTCTTGACTCCATTTCATCCTTTGTGACAGCTGCTACATGATGGGCTGAATCCTGATATCTGCTATTGTGGAGCATCTGTCCTGATCTTGTCTTCTTCTTGAACTTCCAATCAGGAGGATATCCATTTAGTTTGTAACAATCCTCCCTTATGTGACCTTGAATCTTACAATAAGAGCATATTTGATCCCAATTCTTTTTTCTAGACTGAAACTTCTTAGGTGCATTTCCTCTGTTTGCAAACATTGCAACCTGTTCTGGTGGGCAGTTGCTTAGGACTTTTCCTGCATATAGAGAAATTTGTTCTGACATGCAACTTGCTGGATGAGAACCAGCAGTAGATCTCTGGCTCTCATCAGTCATAATCAGTGCATAAGCCTTTCCAACACTAGGCAAAGGGCTCATCATCAATATTTGACTCCTTGCATGGGCATATACTTCATTGAGACCCATCAGAAAAGCAAATAGCTTCAAACATGCTAAATGATCAACATAGGTCCTAGATCTGTCACAGCTACACGAAGGAGGAGGAACAAATGCATCAAACTCATCCCACAACATCTTCAGTTTAGAGAAATATGTGGAAACTGATATATTGCCTTGATTAATTGTGTAAATTTGCCTATGTAGCTGATATCCCCTAGATCAATCGATTTTATCAAATCTCTCCTTGAGATCATCCCACACCATATCAGTAGCATAAACAATGCTGCTGAGCAACTCCTTTGACACAGTATTCATTATCCATGCAAGGACATAGGCATTACATTTCTCCCATTGTTCTGCCATTTTTCCCCTATAATCACTCCTCTTGCATGTGCCAAGAACAAATCCTAATTTGTTCTTAGCTCGAAGATGGATAAGCATAGACCTACTCCATAATGAGTAGTTTTCAGTGCCTGTTAATTGTATAGTAGTGAGAATGCTACCTGGAGAGTCAGCATTGTGCAAGAAGAAGAAGAATGGATGATTCTGCCTTCTTTCAACTTGAATTAGAGTTTCTGCTGCGAATTCAACATTGCTGGTTGCATTGATTGCAGAGTCAGCCATTGAAGATGAAATTGAGCTATGAATCCTCTCTCAGATTCAGTCTTCTGATACCATGAAGAATATCACAACGTTACCCAGAAGAATGAAGAAGAAGATGAAAGTAGTGGAGAGAAACAGTTAGTGGAGAAGAGGAGATTATGTATTTCTTAAGAAATCTATACAGTGTACATGTATATATACTACTGTGTAGCCTCTATTCTAACTACCGTGTGGCACATTACATGAGATTACAGCCACTAACTAACACTAACTAACTATCTATTAATCAACAATCAATAGTTAATGAGTATATAACTAATCTCTCTAATTACATTCCAATAGTCAAGAATTTAGGTTGCACAGCAAAATAATTAGAGATATTGGCCTTGCACCCTTGATTATTCTTGTTTGAAATTTTGCTTTCTTTATTTTGTTGCTAAAACATTTTGGATTATATTCTTGTTTCGCTAATTATTAATAAATATCTTATTTATTCAATTATTAATTTAATATATTTATAAATTAGTAATCGATAACATATAAAATTATATCGAACTGATCGATAAGCATTCTTGCCCCAAAATATAGCAGGTAATATACCTAGCCTTCATTATTCTTTGTAGAAAATAAGCAATGAGTATACACCTAATCAATGCTTTCTAGCTGGCCTCCTTTTGAAAGCCTACTACTCTAGCCTCTATATTTATCAAAAATTATGATTACATGGAGGAGAACGTAAACTTTAACCTTCAATACATTGTGAAAGTTAATGCACATCAACTCAAGAAAACAATATAACCAAAAGTAACAAGCTCGATTAGGTAAAGTAGTAAGAGGCTTAGAGATGACTGAAATATTGTATCCAGATGCTATGTGCACTAGTTGGAGTCATGCCTAACTTCGCCATCACACAGATGGATATTTTAAAAAAAATACTACTCTAATATAAATAAGTGTCCACTTGATTTATCTCCAGTTTGATTAAATTTTTATAGTAGATTTCTAAAATAATAACAATTATTTTTTATCATGAAATTTGATCAGTTTTGAAATTTATCTTTACAATGTTTTCAAATTTCATAGATTGATCCAGACTCATTTTTAATAGTTAGTGTATACCTCATGAATAATTAAGCTATATTAATTTTCTTAGTGTATCATAATATGTAGTCAATGTATAATTCATATATATGTAAGCTATATTGTATAGTCAATGTATATTTTCTGTGACTTTTGGCAAACTGTATTGTACAGTCAATGTACACTTCTCATGATTTTTGTGTATTTTCATTTTGTAAATAAATATAATTATATTTGTTGTTAATACTTTAGAAGACTGACCAAAAAGTTAATTATGGATTAGTACTCTGATTCTTTCCGTTAAAACAGACAAATGCAATAATCATTCACAAACAAACTACAATTAATCGTGACCTAAGTACTTAAACTTCCACAATAAAATGATGATTATCAAGAAAACTACAAGAATGAAGGGGATTAGGATCTTTAATTCAAAAGAAATAATGACTTAGGCATTTGACTTTTAGTTGGAGAATCACCAAGTAAAAGTAAATAAAATCTTGTACAATTTTAGAGGGAAAAAAACAGTGAAAGGTTGGAATGAAACTTAAAAGGAAGTGAAAATCAAGATCCAGGAATATGTGATGGTGTTAGATTGACTACTAAAAGTTGAGATGGACTAATAATTTTGATACGTACTTTTTTTTACTTTTTATTTAAATATCTTGAGTTTAAACTTTAGGACAAAGTCGCCTTTGATGTGAAATATTTTATCACAAAGTGAGTATTTTATCATGAGTTCAGATCAATCAAGTATTAGAATAAATATCGAAGACTAAATAAGAAATAAAAATAATATTAAAATGTGAACATAAAAAAAAGATCTCGCCTTTGCTCTGGCACACGTCAGTGTGCTCTAGCTTGCACCTTTGAAAATGGGGACAGGACGACCATGCAAGATCATACATGTCACGACCCAAAAATTGGGCGTGATGGCACTTGCTCGATCCCACCGGAGCAAGTCAGCCTTATTTCAAAAAGGGA
>JAABOM020000092.1:3288617-3309140 GCA_011800125.2 Solanum clarkiae
AACTAGAATTGATTAATTCTAGTTTTTAATATTATATCATAACTAGAATTGATTTTTTCACAGTTATTTTCTTCTTTATCTTCTTTCTTTCTTCCTCTATATAGTATAGTCCCCTCAATATAGTATAGTCTCCTTAATAACGTATAGTCTCCTTGAAAGTGTCTTTTTTCAAAAGTGATTATTTATGTGCTTTCAGGTTTGATTATTTAAAGGTCATACTTTTAGTAGGGTGTATACAGGTATTTTTTTACTCTTAAAATATGTTGCTCATATTTGAGCAATAAAAAGAATTATCTAATTACACAATTATTCCTATCATATTTGCTAATTTTTTCTATAATTTACAAAAATTACATATTATCCCACTAATTGATAGTTTCGTACAAGATTTCAAGTCGGTAATACCTAGACTGATGTATTTTTATGTAAGATTTCAAATCGGTTACACCTAGATGCATGTATTTTTATTACTAGATACACTCTAAAATACAAATTCAAAGGAAGAGAGGAGAGCGGGAGAGTCCGTGTATCCCAAATACATGCGAATCACACTAACTGCACGCATTTAGGATGCTAGACACATTCCATATACATTCCAAAATATAGATACAAAAGGAGAGAGACGAGTAAGATAGGAGAGACAAGCAAAAGAGTCAAATACTTGAGATCAATATAGTGTATTGGAATAAATTACACTTACTTTTGACCAAATGTACTTTAAGATACATGTATCTTGACACATTTAATACATATATCTAAAGACCAAATTCTGGTAAGATTTGTAATATTAGAAACTCACATGAAGGAAAATGATTTGCTCCTAAACTAGTGAAATTTATGCTCTTACTCACACTAATTACTTCAAAATTAAGTTGGGTTATGTTAGAGCTTAGCTCCAAACCTTAAGTTTGAATTTTGAATATGAATTTCGATTTTTCAAAATTAGACTTTTAGTAAGTAAAGATTGCAGATATATATCTTTTCGATCAACTAGTTACCAACATGGCCAAAGTATACACAACATATACTTTATTTTTAAAATGTTTATATTGTATATACAACAACAATATACCCAGTATAATCCCACAAGTGGGGTCTGGGGAAGGTAGAATGTACGGAGACCTTACCACTACCATAGAAGTAGAGAGGTTGTTTCCTGAAACTCTCGTCTCAAAACCCGTAAGTAAGAATGAACTAGATATGATAAAAGGGGAAGGGAACAGAAAAATAGCGATTAATAAATATGTAAATTTAGTATAATATATACACTAGTTATATACTTTTGTATATATTTTATAAACTAGATAATCAAATGATTTACGCCCATAATTATCCCTTTGGAACATGATGCTTTGAAATGACATTTGATAATGGCTTTAGCACTTACATTGAGTTCTTAAAAATTATTTAAAGTTTAACTAACTCTAACAAGGAGGATAGGTTTAGTAAAGTATGGCAAAATTGATAAAGTTTAAATTATTTTTAAAAACTACACACATTTAAATAGGAGTGCTAAAAGTGGCTACCAAATGTCATATCTACTATCTAGCAAGTGTAACTACAATAGCCCAACAAAGCTTTTGATATACATAAACTCACATGGATTGCTTCTTTATTCAATAAGATCTTTAAAAACTAACCACTTAAAAAAATAATAAAAAACTAAATATTTAAAATCTAACCACTTTAAAATTGAACTTTAGACCTATAGCGTGTTTTGTTTGGAATTTACGTATAAAGTAGAAAGGGCTAAATTCTGAATAATCATATATAATTATGTTATAGCTCTCTCAGTATGGACATAAGGATGCTGAGAAATTCTGTTTAATCGATAAATCAAATAAAAAAATATACTTATTAATTTATTGAATTATTGAGTTAATAATTTTTTACATGTTTTTATAAATTTTGTTATTGAATTATCATTTTGATTTCTCATTTCATGATTTTGGTTAATAGTTAAATCGATAATCTAATAAAATTATATTAAAACTATTATTTTACTTTTATATATTTTATCATCTTATAAACTAAAGTTTAGCATCACTTTTGATAGTAGAAAACACAAACTAACCTCTCTACATCTCTATTGCGACACCACCTCTCATCTCAACACAAATTAGCATTACCTTTTCTCTTTTCAATTTTAGATTTTAATTGTATTAAAGATAATTAATTAATGCTATTTTCAAAATCTATTGCATGAGGCTTGAGAAAGCATTCGAACAATTCTATATTAAACAAAAATGATCAGTGTAGAAATTTGTGTTACATTTGCTACTATTTTTGTTTTATGAACATCGTGTATAAATGATTATATCGACATTTTTTAATCAGTTAAATCGAAATCAAATCATTAAGGACCAAATGTTGATTAATCGAAATCGATAATACATATCTACTAATTTAATTATCAATTTAGCATATTCACAAATTAAAATTTAATAATTCATTAAATCAAATCGAATAGATTAATATGGAAAAATAACATAATTAGGCAAAATTATACAAGTATAGTTTAAAAAAATTACGACTTATAGCTATAGTTAGAGTCTTATTACTATAGTTAGGATTTTGTTACAACTTTCTCTCACCTCTCTCTCTAATTTATTGCAGATATACAATTATATATGTATACTTGCTATATACATATTATTATTTTAACAAATATATATATACAATTCACCTCTTTTTGTTTTTACTTTTACACATATATAATTATTTAACAGATATACATATACAATTCACTGCCCTTTTGCCTCTCTCTGATCTCGCTTGCCTCTCTTTTCAACAAAGCATGCGAACAAAATCCTTTCCTCTTCAATGTCCCTTGTGCTACCAGAGATGCTAACATGGGTAAACCCTCCCAAAACCCTGACCCCATTTTCTTACAACACCCCAAAACCTTCTTCTCCATTACCCATTTACTCAATTTCTCCAAAACCCACAAAATCCCTTCAACCCACACTCAGTACAACTGACTGTGGACTCAAATTCCGGGAGAAAATACTCTATCTTCAACAACTCAAAATCAACCCCACAAAAGTCCTTCAACTAAACCCCCATCTTCGATCAGCAACACTCGATACAATCAAATCTGTGGAAATTTGTCTCTTTTCCATGGGTATTGAACGTTCTGCAATTGGTCGAATACTTGATATGCATCCTCCGCTTTTAACATCAGACCCTTATATCGACCTTTACCCAATTTTCGATTTCTTGTTAAACGACGTCGTTATCCCTTTCCACGACATTCGGAAATCCATTATCCGTTGTCCGAGAATTCTTGTTTGTAGTGTTGAGGAACAATTGAAACCCACATTCGAATTCTTGAAGGAATTTGGGTTTGTGGGTCAGAATCGGATCACTTGTCAAACCACTGTTTTGCTTGTTTCAAGCGTTGAGCTTACATTGATCCCGAAAATCGATTACATGTTGAGCTTGGGATTCGAACGAGATGCTGTGGTTAATATGGTTTTGAGGTCACCTGGGTTGTTGACATTTAGCATTGAGAAAAATTTTAGGCCGAAAGTTGAGTATTTTATGAAGGAGATGAATGGGGATATAGGGGAACTAAAGAAGTTTCCGCAGTATTTTTCGTTCAGTTTAGAAAGGAAGATTAAGCCTCGGCATAGGCTTTTGATGGAGCATGGGTTTTCGTTATCTTTATCGGAGATGTTGAAGGTTAGTGATGGGGAATTCAATGCCAGATTGATTGAAATGCGATTGAGGTCAGTTGACGATAAGCAAATGTAGTAAGTAACTAACTCTTTTCTATGGATAGGGTCGATTTTTGTATATGCTGGAGAATCATTAAAGTTAATACTAAGTGTTTTGCATATAGATGCACATTTCTTGTGATAAAGTAATGATTTTTATGCTCGATTTGGTGTTTTCTGTTCATGGTTTTTGTTGTGTTATGTGGAATGTGATTCGAAGTTTGCTATGCTGCTGTTGTTGATATAAATAATGTATCATCTACTGATGGTTTAGCATTTTGAAGTATTGCTCTGGGGCATATACATTTGTGTTCTATACTTTGTATAGTTGCGAGTGGATATAAATATAGCTACACCTATGGTAGAGGGATGTGATTTTCCTTGGTGTGTTAGGAGATTTTATGCCTACAAAAAGGCGTTGCTCTCTGTATACAATAAAAATGGGACTCAAAGGTCACTGCTCTGTCCTGACTATTGAAGTTAGGATTCATCTCTTTAGATACCCGAGGCTCTTAACAAATACTTTCTCCGTTCATTTTTATGTGACTATATTAGACTGGATGGAGTTTAAGATGTTAGTTTGAATTCTGTACCATATTAGTAATAGTGAAAGAAAATATTACAATACTGGTTGAAAAGTTACTTTAATACAGAAAACATCTCCTTGAAGTTCAAAATTTTGAATGGTTGATGAATTTTTAGTTCTTGATGTTGTGAAAGTTGTCTCGATATAGAATCAGTTCAAAAACATTTGGGGTTGATCCAAAAGGGAAGTGTCATATAAATTGGAATGGAGACAGTACTATTTTAGTGTCCTTGCAACTTTGTGAGGGTTAGTTCATTGTCTTTGGCGATCAAATGTGATGATTAATAAGTACTGGTTGAATGACTATTTTATATGATCGAATAATTGAAGTATGCTAGAAATTTTTTATGTGGTCAGAGAGTTCTGTTGCATTCTCTTCTCTCCAGTTGAAACAATAGTTCAACAAAGGGCGGTCATTTTAAAGATTAATGCTAAAACATATTAACTGTTCTTTTTTTATAACACCTCGTTTGACATTGCCCAGCTTTCTGCCGTTTACACTCTCGTCCAACTCCCTAGTTTCACCTTGTTTTCTCCAATTCATACGACGCCCATAATAGCAGTGCTTGTTTTAGTGGTATTGCGTTGTTAATGTCAATTAATCCAATCTGTAAGTAGCTCGATCCCAGAGTTTCAAGCTGGTTCTACAGAAAGTTACCTTGCACAATGTGCTTCTCCAAATTCGTAGAAAAACTTCATAGTTTTGATTGTGGTAACTTCAGTTAGTGTCCGATTTGTTGTCAACATATTGAGCCGGTGGGCAGAATGAAAATGCCTCTCTCCGTTACAATTGTAGGGTAAGGTTTGTGTAAGATTGTACCCTCCACATACCCCATTTGTGAGAATACACTCTTGTGTTTGTTGACATATTCTTGTTTGTATTCTGTTATTTGACTCTATCGATCCTCAAAATCCTATGCTACTACAGCATCCTTCCATAATATCAAACATGTACTTTCCAAGCTTCTTGTGTGAAACTTGGTCAAACCTTGGAGGCAGACAGGCAGTTCTTATGCTTCTGCAGTGCTATTGTCATTGCCTCCTCGATGTTGAACCATTAACTGGGGAAGAGTTGTTTCCCAGATCATGTGCTCTGATATTTGGGAGCTAAAGTTGGATACTTGGGTTGTGTTTTACCCTCTTAAACATGAATTTGTGTGTATATTAAGCAATCTACTGGCTATCGTAAGGTTGGGTACCGATTGTCTCGATATTGAGAACATTTCTCCTTGCTCTACTTAGGTAGAATACATAGTTATTCCTGAAACAACAACAACATACCCAATTGAATCCCACAAGTGGTATCTGGGGAGGATAAAATGTAAGCAGACCTTACCACTACCTCATAGAGATAGAGAGGTGGTTTTCGGAAGACCCTCGTCTCAAAATTATTAGGTCCCAAAAGAAGATTCTATATATAAAGTGGAAAGCTAGGTATCCCTGAAGTGAACTTTAAATCATGAAGAAACTATTATCTAGCAAAAGAGTAAAAGAGCAATTCAAGAAGTGGAAAATGTCATTGTTGAAGGAGAATTTGGTTTATTGCAATGAAAATTGAAAATTGGTGCATCTTATAGAAGTTGGATGTGCCTAAATTACTTATCTGCTCAATTAGACTATTTCCGATTCAAGCTTTCATGTTAATAAACTCTCTCTCGATCTCGATCTCATCAAAAGAAAAATATGTTACATATATAGTTTGTTGCAGTAATTGTGATAAACTATAACGAGAAAGAAGATTAGGAAGGAACTTTATTGATGTATTTTGACACATTATTGAGTTAAAGATTTATATGTATCTAATTAAGTGTGTGTATCTGAATAAATACACGCATTTATGGGAGATTCATGAATGTACCTAGCATGTTATTTGGTTTTCGATTATATGTATCTAATCTTTTTATCACTATATATGTATTTAACAAAATATTTGCATGTATTCGAAGAATAATTCATAAACTTGAATTAAGAAGGTAAAACTTTGTTGAATCGCCAAAAAGCAAAATAGGATTTTGATTGTTGTGATTTTTTAGGGGTTGTAATTTCATATCCTTTAAAATTGTTGCAAGCGTGATTTCTTCTTAATTAATGACTTTCAGTTATATCTATTAATTAGATACACTCTTTAATTAACGACTTTCAATTATATCTCTTAACTAGACATACTAATGACATGTATCTATATAATTCTAATACATGTGAAAGAGGCAGATACATATATACAAGATCCAAAAAGGAACATAATATTGTAAACTAACAAAAATAGTGAAATTTATGCAAGTTATCCTATTCTTATACATTATACCAAACGATCCTTTTAAGGCCCAGGAAGGTGGGCCTTTTGTTATTTATGGGCCTCTTGTACAAGCTGAGCTGCCTTGATAAGAAAGATGCTTGAAAATTTCAAACTGGATTTGAAACCTCAATTGCACTATAAGATAATCTACACACATACAAATTACAATATAATTAAATCACTTATAAGAACCACAAAGCAAATTCCTACAATAAGTAATACTCACTCCCATAACAATTTATATGATGTTATACATAAATTGTGTTCATAGAAACATTAGTACTCCATTGGTAAGTATGATATACCTTAACTCTAAGTTTACAATGGAGAGTTTCGCCTTTTGAAGTGCTAGTCGCGTAGGGTGACCGAGTCAAAAGCCATCTCTGATGATTATCAACAGTTCAAAATGTTTTTCTTCTGTATTCTGGAGAAATCAACGTTTATATATAGATGCAGGAGGATCTGTTTGGGAAGTAAGAAGTCTTTTGACATTTCTTCATCTGCGCGAATTCTTTACTTTCAATTCTGCATCTGTATCGACTTCTTTTGGAGAATCTGACACATATTCAAAACATAGCCTGAACTACTATTACTCATTAAATTGTATTCTCATAATATAAATATCTTTTACATTGTCAGGATATGCCACTTATGTTTTATGTAAAAATAAAATAGAAAATTGAGTAGAGATATGGAAAATCTATGTGCAGATTGGTAGAAAATAATTTGCAATGGTAAGAAAGGACAATTTTTCAGTTCTGACTTAGCTTATGTAATTCTCACTAACATGTCTGACACATTAATTACACATCAACAATTCTTGGAAAACGTTTTTTATTGATTTTTTTGAGATTCATAATAGAATTTGAATTTGGATTCACTTCTTTCTATTGAATTTTTCACTTTTTTCACCCCTCAAGTATGGCTCTACATTTGTATTCATTAGTCACAATGTGACATCCTTTCCAAAAAATAAATTATTTTATTTTACTTAAAAATAATTCAATGAAATTTTATTTAAAAATATTTTTATTTTTTCTTAAACATCATATCAAATCAAAGAATATCAGATAAAAAAGACATAGAGTAATACTCTCCATTTCACTGCATGCCACTTGTCACAACATCACAAAGAAGAATCTTATCTTCTACTACTACTACTATCATTGCTATATTGAACAAACAAGTTGCTATTGTTGTATCTAGATGAGTTCTGGTATACTGATGAGACTATTTTATTATTAATTAAAAATTTTAAAATTAAGTTTTGGACATAAAAAAATTTCTGTTGTGAGAGTCACTCTCAAATAGATTTTGTCATACACAATTCAAATTTGGTCGAAAGACCGATAATAACTCTTATAGAATGGGTGCCAATTTTTCTTTTTTAAACGGAAGTCTCACATATGAATTTCTAAAAATAAAAATAATATCTATTAAAAGCGTCTAGAAATATTAAAATTTTGTGGAACTTTATAAAACATGTTTGATTGCAATTAGAATTCTTGAATGCTACTTTATCCTAAATCCTAACCCATGTCTTTATAAAGAGTATTATTATTCTCCTAAAGATACATCTCGAATATTCATTCACAAAGATCAATGGAAATCAAATAAATGTCAAGAAGATAATTCATATCATCCTAATTCAAGAAATACACTATTATGACCCTCTACACATGAAAAAATCTTAAGAGAAAAAAGAATCAAGGAACGAAAAGAATTTTACTCATATTATTTTATTATTAATATTTTTAATTCTTCAAATTTTATATATAATTAATTTATTTTTCATATATTTAAAATTTGTTACAAAGGTGTCAGCTTTAAAGGAATTAGTAGTAGTAGAATACGTAACCAGACGAACCGTTTGGGTCTGCTTCTGTCTCTTTGACACTAACGCACGTGGGTACATGTACCAAATTTTTGTATTTTTTAATTCTAATTTATATGATCATATTAAATTAAAAAGTACAATATTTAAAAAATAATATTTCATAAAGAAATCATGTCATTAAAAGGAATGAAGAATTCCAATTTTTTCATGACATGCATATCGTGTTTGAAAATCTTTTTATTTTAATTTTTTATATAATATAATGTATTCTAATCTATATATTTAGTCCACTTAACCAGAGTAAAACACTAAAGTTTGCATAAAATTTCCTTGAGTTGAGTATCATAATCTAAGTTTCTTTTGGTTATTTTATATATTGGCATATTTCACATACTAGCATTATTTCGATTTATATTTTTTATGATGCAAACATAAGTGACAAAGATTCTCAATAGACGCATCGTTAATGATCCAACTTTCTGCCCACCCTCAATGAGACCTCTTTGAATATGGAGGGGCTCTTGAGTCTTTACTTTTCTGCTATCAATCATTAGTCAGAGCTAGCCATGAATCTGTCCCAATATCTATTCTAGAATCAATATTTTAAAAGTTTCATAGATTAGTTAGACAGTACTCTATTTATTTTTCTCGAGTTTGTTTGGAAAGCATTAAGCTAAGTGTCATATGTTATTGCATTTGGGTTTTATAATTATGTTAAAAGACTTGAGACACATGATTCATGTGCCATTACTAGTTTTTTTTTATGACGTAGTCTTAAGTTAGTCAGGTCAACTGGTTCATTTAGGAGTAGAAATAATTTTCGAGTGTCAATCTTATTTGGAATGTAGGCTCGAATTTCAATTTAATACATCATGATTCTCAATCCAACTTCATCGACCACCTCTTCACATTTTTTGTGCATACACAATATGTAAAGTGAGGTATATAGATAATGCATATTTTCACCGTGTTAGTAAACTAGACTATGGTCGAAGGGTACATTTACATAAATTTCCCTATATAAAATCTTTTATCTTAACATACATACAAAACAAAAAATCAACGTAATGAAAATTTAAGTCTGAATACACCGTCAAAGTCATACCCCTTAAATATATCAGTAAACTTCCATATGATCATATTTTAACAAGTTACCTAACGTAAACTACTGATAAATTAAGAAACTGTCGATACATTTTTACATTTGAACAATTGAAAATTCAAGTGCTGAGGATTCCTCTCTGCTTGTAAAGCAGTGTCTCCTACCCCAATCAATGAAAGAAAATCTCAAATGAAATCAAAGACTGTACCATTTTTTTATCTTCTTGTATTGCAGTGTACTACCCCCACCCCACTCTAACTACCCCACCCTCAACTACTAGAGTTATCATAACCAAAAATAAAATAAAATAAAATTTCTCTTCCATATTTATATTTGCTCATTACTGACACCTTATGTCCTAACATATATTATAAGCCCCATGGACAGTTAACTTAGAATTATTTCTTTGTCATCAGTGTATATAGTTGCACCATTTGTACTATCTTTCTTCAATATTCCAAGAATACCCCTTTATCCTTCTAGGGTTGTTTGGTTGATGAACAAGTCATATCAATTATTGGACTCACAATGATAGAATTCTATATCGTTTGTCGATGGTGCATGTCGGATCATCCAAAAATTAATAGTGTAATTTTGATCTTCTGCTTATGGGGTTTGATTTGTTAGATGAGGATTTTTCAGAAACAACCTCTCAATCTCTATAAAATAGTGATAAGGTCTATATACATTTTACCTTTCTCAGACCCCACTCATGGGATCCCATTGGTTATGTTGTATGTTGTTGTTGAAGAATCCGATATGGGTGCGGCAAAATTTTTGGAGAGTCCACTCAACTTAGATAGAATTGTTGTATGAAGCAAAGATACTTTTTTTTGACAAATAATTTGTTTATCAGACTATGGGATATGAATGTCTTTGATTTTACAGTACACAGGGATACACTTTCAATTTTAACCTTAGACCTATTAGAGGATTTTGAAGTAAGAATCTTGAGGAAGGGTGTTTGCAACAAATTTTAAATACATGAAAAAATCAATCAGCCATTAATTTGAAGAAACAAGAATATTTCATTGATAAATAGTACGTAAAAATTTGTTTCTCCCTTTATTCTTCTGATCTTCTAAGATTATCCTATAATTCGAGAGCAGTTAATGTATGATGAGTTTGACCTCCTTGAGCAATATTTTGATCTCTTTTTGAATATTCTCAAAGTTCATAGGATATTTGAGATGTCTTTTTACGAAAATATAATACTCTTTATATAGGTATGAATCAAAATTTATGATAGAGTAGCATCGAAAAACCTTAATTGAAATAGGACTCAACTTGTAAAGTCCTATAAAATTTTGATATTTACAAAGGATATCATGGTCTCTTTGGTGTTTCATCGCGGAGTAATTATAACTCATTTAAAGTTGGTATAAAAATAACATTATCATTGTGTTATGACTAATTATGGGATTGCTAACATATCTATAATAATCGAATTACTCCCTCCGTCTCATTTTATGTGGCACTTTTTGATTTGACACGGTATTTAAGGAAAAAAGAAAGACTTTTAAAACTTATGGTCTAAAATCATTCTTAGATATTTGTATGACTGAAAATCATTTCATTAACATAAAATGGGACAGAGGGAGTAATATTTTTCAACTCATACTCAGCCTAGTGCGTTATCTATATATATATCATAACACGAATTAAAATAGCTTAATATTTATTCTATCGTTATCCCTTATTCTTCGAACCAAACAACCCCTTAGCTATTACTAGATTTTTTCAACTTGAACAGTGTCTCAATCTCTTCACTACTCTCCTTTAATTTACATTGTGCGTATAGGTCTTTTCACTTTTGTGTGTGTTACATGGAAATGTTACAAATGAATAAATGTTGAATGTCAAGCACTCACAACAATCATTTTATAAATAAAGTAATTATCGATAAATTTGGCATATGAAACTTTTCATAAATTTATAATCTGATAAAGATAGTAATAATTGTCAATGACTGAACCATTCTTGTCCAAGGTAATACCTCTCGAACTCTCTTGTGTGTGGTTCTTTATAGTTTGTCTTGTTTGGTAAAAATCCTAATTTCATCATATGCTATCACAAATAATTAAACTACACCAATGTTATAAAAAAAAGATCTTTAATACCTTTATTATCTGTGAAATCCACCACCAAAAATTGAAGTCCAAAAGAAAATCATTATGAGAAAAACAGACTTTTCTCACCGCGAATTAATTAAAAAAAAATATATGTAATTTTCTTACCTCATTCTAATCGAACTAGCTTATAACTAAGAAATTTCATTGGGAAAAATGTGATTTTTCTAGTAATTTTTCTGTCTTATTATGTGTCATCCTTTTCGTTTTAGTCCATCCAAAAAGAATATCATTTTATTATAATGTTTTAACTTTGAACTTTTCCTTTCTTAATAAAATGATTTACTATCGAACAAACATAAAGATTGTTTTAAACTACAAATTTTATTTCTTTTTTAAATATCGTATCAAGTCAAACGATGTCACATTAAATGAGATTGAGAATATATATAGTAATTTTGACAGGACAGGTGTATACAATCCTCGATTCTTTATGTAGTTAAAAGATTATTCTCTCCATTTAAAAAAGAATGACCTCTTCTAACTTAACACAAAATTTAAAAAAAATAAAGAAGATCAATTTTTGAACTTATGGTGGTTCTAAATTAAAGTTATGTCAAATATACAAAAATGCATATTAATCTGTAGCCTTAAATATGATATGTGAAAAGTTGAACTACAACGTTGCCAAAAAAATGAAAAAAATTATCTTTTTATATAGACTTAACAAAATAAAATGAATCATTCTTTTTTAATCGATGCTGATAAAAAAGCTTAATGCTAATCCCCTACTATGTCTAGAAACTTTTTAGTTATGAGTAGTTAACATCCACCAAATCATGAAAAAGTGGAGAGGATGTGAAATAACAAACCTTTACTACTTACTATTTGTGTAGTAAATTGAGAATGAGGTCATGTTTTATTTTAAGCACTGCAAAATGGTACTTAATTAATTTTTCTGATTGCTTTTTTTTACTGACTTATACAGATCTTTACTTTCTAACCCCTTTTACTAAATAAAGGATAAATATAGCTATAGCCTATTTGTAGTATTGTTTTGTTGTGAATCTAGCTCCTTCTTTGGATAGCTAGCTAGTTCAATGAAGTCAGTGTACAAATTTTTCTTGTTGTGTGTGATGATGCCTTATTTAAATTCTGATCAATTTTTTCATCTAGCTATATAGCTCACTCAAGACTCCTACTAGTACTGTTGAACCCCACAACTAGTCATCATCAGAATTGTCATCTCACATTTAATTTATCCGATCGATTGATAGAATGTATTAGAATAGTAATGAATAATGATCGGTGTAGTAATAATGTCGTGATTAATTTGGATAGAATTATCTATTTGAATTGACTTTTGACTTATGATTTATAAGTCAAAAGTCATAAGTTCAAATTTTTAACTTATAACTTTTTCCTTTTGTAAGGAGAGAGCGAGTCTTCCTTATTTATGCTTTCCTAGACTTGATGTAATGAGAGGAGTCCTCTCTTAGTTAATTAGTTTAGGTTTGCTTTATTTACAATTTGGGATGAGTTGGCCGACCACAATAGGTTGGTCGACTTGTGAACCATCATATATAAGACTAGAGATAAGGATTATGTCCCCCCCTCTGTCGTACTTTTGCTTTGTTTATTTTTAATATTAAGGCCTGGGGTGTTGCTCAGCCCTGACCCACCTCAAGGGTCGTTAAAATTATTTTAAAAAAGAAACTTATTTTTTTATATTTAATATTTTGCCTCAAAAATAAGTATTTATAAACAAGTTTTAACTTTATCAAAATATTTTAAAATTATTTAAAAGCTATTTTAGCTTAAAAACACTTGAAATAAACTGGTTCCGGCTAAAACTAGTGATAAGGTATTTTACATATTTCCATTAATATGTAACTCTAAAACATGATCATCATTAGTCAAGTAGCAAAAATACCTTTCTTAATTACTAATGGTACTTCAACTTGGATTGGAAATAACCAATTTTACTCCTAAATTATTTGAAATGGCTAAGGTATTTTTGATTTGCTCATAGTGGTAATAAGGTTATGTTTGGTCAATTGTAAATATTTACATACCTCTTTACTATACTATAAATTCCTTTTGCTTCAATTTGTTTTACCCTTATTTTTTAGTTTGTCCTTAAAAAACATCTTTTATCTAATTTAACAACATTTTATTTAATTTCAATATTTCATATAATATATTTAAAATTCTAACAATGTTTTATTATATTATTTTTTAAGATTTTCTTAAAACTCCAATTCCATGCTAGTCAAACAAAGACATTGGAAATTATCATCAAAGAATATGAGGTAGCGAATGGGGTTATACCTTCCTTAATTAGAAGTTTCGAGTTCAAGTTCTGAGAATGAAATTTTTTTTGATAGAAACTGCTTTCCGTTAAATAAGGACTTATGTCGTATGAATCCAAATATAATCATGCTTGACGTGAAAAAAAAAAAGACACTGGAAACTAAAATAGTGGGATTATTGTAACCAACATAAATAAAAGACATTCGATGTGGTCCAACCAAATTGTAGTTATGGTCAAAAAGTTAAAGAATAATTATCCCAAGACCTTCCAAGTCTTGCCATGGACCTTGTAACATTGGCTCTGAATTATTAGTCTTAGGTCATGATGGTGATCAAGAATAGTAGATAGTAAATTGGCATGCATGTTCAAATTAATACAAGTCATGTCAAAGTTTTTTCTTTCACAATGGATTGATTTGACATGTCTTAAGAAAAGGGGAAAGCCCTATGCCTTTGTGTTAGAAAGTGGTAGATGAAGAAATAAGTAAAAATAACCAAAACTATCAAGTTCATGTCCCCCCAACCTCCTATAAATGTGTATATAAGGGGTGATTTTGGTTTGACTACGAGTTATGAAGGGATAAGTTATGATGAGATAAGTTATGTTAGAATTAGTAATGATAGAATAAGTTATGTTGAGATAATTTGTTATTTGAGTGTTTGGTTTGTTCCACATATTTTAAGAATACATTGTTTGTTTACAAAAATACCCTTCAATCTATTAGTTTTTCTTTTATATATTGTCTTTGCTAACTTTAGTTATACAATATTTATTTTTAAAATAAATCTTTCATCTTATTTAGCTTAATTATTATAATATGTGCATTTCCTTGATAATACTATATGCATTTAAAATAAATTTTTTTGCCTTATTTAATTTAAAAATAGAACTTCCATTTTAAAGTTTATTAAATTAAAAAAAGATTTATGAAAAATTAAAATATAAAAAATACAATAATTAGTCAATAAAAATTATATCATATTGTGTAATTTTTCAATAGAAATATATGAAGAAGTATCATAAAAATAAGGAGGGAAGGTTATAATGGTAATATATACATTGTATTAAAATAATATAAATATACAAAGTGAGATATAAAAGGAGTCTGATTTATTTCGTACCTTTCGTTCAATGAGAAAATAATTTTCTTGTTATTTATCCCTTTTATCCTGGGATGATTTATCCCGGGATTAGTATACCATCAAATAGAATGAGTAACTTATCCTGGTATTGTTTATTAGTCTCGGAATAAGTTATCCTAAATTGACCAATCAAACAATAATTTAAAAATTACTATAATTTTATTCCGAAATAAATTACACTTATTCTTCACACTAAACTATCCAAAAAAGAAATTAGGGTTTTAATAGAGGAACATATTAACCCCACACAACCATAGCAAATATTCATTGGTAAATGTACTCATGAATTGTTGTACTAATTGCTAGTAATAGTTGCACTATTGCTTCTACTACTAGGTAACCAGCACTCTATAGGTCCTATCACCATTATTTTACAACTAGCTACTAACTACTGTTTCATGTGACACCTGATTTGCTTTAGAAATATATTTACTAATTATTTTAATTTTTTTTAACTAAATGAATTTCTGCTTTTGAGGTCTAATATTTTTGAGCTGATGGTCTTTTCTCTATCTTTATAAGATAATGGTAAGGTTTATAAACATTTTACTTTCCCTAGATCCTACTTGTGAAATTTCACTAGGTATGTGGTTGTTGTTGTTTGTTAATTAAATCACTTATAACCGCAAATATATTTAAAATTTGTTTCAAACTGTGATTTTTAAATTTCATATCATATAAATTGGGATAGAAAGAGGTTTTTCATTTGGCATTCGGTGCCCACATTATTAAAGCTCGACTTGTTGCATAGGGTTCATTCGGGGAAATGCTCCTTGTCGAGAATTTTTTCAATACTCAGAACTCGAATCAAAGACATGATTAAGGATGAAACAACCTCATTCTTTAATGGTAGAAATATTATTTGCTAGAAGTGATTTTGGTGCTTCTTCCTAACGGCTTTCTGTCAGGTCACTGTTTTTTGACTTGTAATAGTACCCTCTCTTATATGTAATTTTGATAATTTTAGTGCTAGTGTTAGTACTAGTAATAATTTCTTTACAATGTTCATGATGCATGCCAACTATTTGGCCTAGGACACTAGTTAGCTACGTCTTGTTAAATCCTTTGTTTGGCCCAATGGTCGATGTGATTTTAGATCTTCAATATAGAAGAAATTAGAAATTTTTTCAGTTTAATCATCATACATTTTTGAAAACATTAGTATAAGATTTGCATATATCCCTGTTATTTTTAGATGAGAAAAGTATTAAAGAAATACTCTTAAATTTTATATGAATTATTAATTTTATCCTTGAAATATATATTGATAGTGTTGAAAATATTTCCCTCTACTTGTCTAACTGAACTTAAATACGCCTTTAATCTTGTAATAAAAGTGAAATACATCCTAAATTCTTGCCAAGTTAAGGGTGCTTTTATCACTTGTAATAGAACGGGGGTGTAATTTAGTTTAGTTAGTCAACTGGAAGAATATTTTTAATTAAAACTGTTAATAATTCGACGATAAAACTAATAACTTGCATCAAATTTGAAGGTAATTTTTAATACTTTTCTCTTTTTAAATTTATAAACTTATACTGAATGTGTTATTGTTAGTAGTTGTTTAATCATTCTACATATGATACTTACTGATTTGAAAATTGAAATCACTTACAAATGTTGTCATCGTTAATTTATCGTTAAATCCTTGGTAGCTAGCTAACAATTCTTTTTGAAAGTGTGTCGATAATCTATTGTTAAATAGGATTAACGATAAATTTTATGGCTTAGTTATCAAATTTATCTTTCATTAATTTCTGTTTTTTCTTAATAGTGTTGCTTATTGGGTAATGAATGGACAAATCTTGTTTATACATGCTCAATAATATCTCTAGGCAATTTATAGTTTCCATTTTCTTTCCTTTATCGTTGACTTTACTGTTTTTATCTCTTATTTCATTAAAAATACATTAACCTCCCGTCTTTTGTACAATAGTTATATTGGAGGAAGGAACTTAAAATAGTTATTGCACACCTATTTATTTCATAATCTTGCAATTATTTTAACCACTTTCATTAATTGGTCTTTGGTTCCTATATTTGCTTTAAATTTTATGAGTAAAACTTCTGACAACTATAATATATCTAAGTATTGATGATAGATCTAGATTTTTTTTAGGTTGTAAATTTTATTTACTTGTTAGGTTTTCAATTAAATAGGTCTTTTAATATTAAGATGTTTGGATTGGCTTATTTTAAGTAAGTTAACTTAAACAAAGCTAATTCAAACATCTCTTAATACAAAATTTAAAGTTAAAGTTATTAAATTCTGTCAAATTTATAACTATAACGATGAATTGATTTTGATTTGCTTCATTTTGAAAACCCCTGATCAATATAGTGGTGAATCTAATTTTTGAGTTTGCAAATTAGACAAATCCCAGTATTATGAGATATAACACTATAAATGTTCGAAAAAAGTATACCTACTGCGTCAATAATTGGAATAAAATTTGCGTATATCTTATTTTAATTTCTTTAGACTTCACTTATGAATAACATTGAATATTGTGTCGTTATTACTCTATGTCAGGTCATTTCGCAACTCATTCTTTTGTAACGGCTCAATCCATTAGTGATATTGTTCGTTTTGGGTCTAGATCTGCATGACTTTGAAATGCGTCACTGGTAGATAAAACTTGTTTACTTATAAACCTAACATCTCTTCCGTATTTTGCTGATGTGAAACTTCTCATCTTGGGTTGTTACATACACCCTCTCTGTATGGACTCAACATCCTTGCTGAGGCTTACCTTATCTTATGTAATTCGCCTAAAACTCAAAACTGAGGTTTACCTCACCTGATTGGAATTTGCTTAAACTTGGTTGAACTCAAGCCCCATATCGACAAGACTGACACAAGAATGGTTCTAATACCATCTGTATTGGCCAACCCGTTATTGATATTGTCCGTTTAAGTCTAGAGCCTCACGACTTTAAAATACGCCACTAGTAGGTAAAATTTGTTTATCTATATACCCAATATCTCTTCCGTATTTTGCCGATGTGAAACTTCTCATCTTGGGTTGTTACATACACTCCCCTATATGGACTCAACGTCCTCGCCGCGGTTTGCCTTATCTTATGAAATTCGTGTAAACTCAACATTGAGGTTTGCCCCGCCTAATTAGAATTTGTATAAACTTAGTTGAACTCTGATCCCATATCGACAAGGTCGACACAGGAGCGAATCTGATACTATCTGTATTGGCCCAACCCGCTATTAATATTGTCCGTTTTAAGCTTAAAACTACACGACTATACGTCACTAGCAAATACAACTTGTCTACTTATACATTCAATATCTCTCATATATTTTACCAATATAAAACTTACCGTCTAAATTTTGAATAACCAATCAATACGAAATGTTGTTTGTTGGGTAAGGACTAGTAGGTTTCCCATTGGTCTAGTGGCATTAGGACAAAGTTAACAGACTTCCATATGCTCGATATCCCCAATGCTTATTAGTCTCTTTCACTTTCACTCTGTGGACATCTATTTCTTGGCAATCCCATGTTACTGGTTGGGACATTTGTCTTTATTTTGTGTGACTTCTTTCAACATCATTATCCTTCTCTCTTAAATTAATTTCATGTAGTTCCAAGGACCAGAATCCCATGAAGTAGCCCTACATTATTATATGGTGTGGACCTATTATAGTTACGTGACATATTTAATTTTTTTCATGTTCATCAAGGGGTCGTTTGGTACATAGCTAGTTAGAAGCATATGAACATATTAATAATGTAGAAATTAATTATGAGAAAATTTATGATTTTTTTATATAGTAAAAAGAGCAAGTTTGATGCATTAAAGTTTCTGCTATGAATAGGGTTTGAAAAAGGACTCGACCTTAAGGGTCTATTATACGCAATCTTACCTTGATTGCATTTTTGTCAGAGGCTGTTTTCACTCGATCACAAGGGTCTGTTGTATGCAGTCTTACCTTGGATTTTTGCCAGAGGCTGTTTTCAAAGCTTGAGCTCGTGACCTCCTGATAGCATGATAGCAAATTACCAGTTTAATTATTTATGTGGTGCTTATTCCATTTTCTATATCCTATATAATATAGATTTTCTTATAACTTATGGGTATGTTCGTTATGTGGGGTTTTAAATTTCAAATCAAACATTATATTAATTTTATACATACTAATTTGTTTCAGAATCAGCATCAAACATGAGAGAGTTTTACTTATTTAGAATTAAATACCAACATAACTCACCTCCAGATTGACTATCCCACAATTTTTTGTCACATACATTCCCTTATTTTCTGATAAATGAAAATTTGTGAATAATCAATCGATTACCACCAAAGCATGAATTAACCACGTCTTTTTTGAAAAATAAGTCAAGTTGACCTTTTAAAAGAAAAAAATGACAATTAATTTGGGGGTTTGGGAGTAAGTTATAAAGTACTTCAGTATTCACTTTTATTTATTCATTATATTAAAGTATATTTTTATTTGTATTTGTCATTATTTAGCATATCAATTTTTTTATTTTCTTTTTATACTTTACTTTCAACATTAATTATTTATCCTTTAAATCATTTTATTTATGTTCTATAATTGTTAATTAATATATTAATGATTTATCTATTTTATCCCGGAATAACTATATCATCCAAAGGAAAGGGGGGGGGGAGGGAGATAATTTATCCTGTTATTAATTATTAATCTCAGAATAAGTTATTTCAAACTTACTAACCAAATAATTTTAAATTGAGTGACACTATAATTAATTCACAAAAATTTTATTTGGTGTTATCCTTCGTACCGAACGATCCCTAATTATTTAATCAGGGTTGAACATAAAAAAGTGATAATGGGCAAGTATACATGTGCATGTGAGAGGTTAGAGGACACACGAGTGTATTGTAAGGACACAAGGCAGGTATAGGAAACAAGAACAAGAAAGCAAGGTAGAGAACACAACCACTAATGAGTAGAATTAAAACGATGGCAGAATCAGAGTTTTTTATTAAATTGATTCAAAATATAAAGAAATCAAGAGAGGTATTATATATATTATTATAATTTTATATAAATAGTGTAATCTTTCATTGAAAAGGATTTAGACAACTCCTTGATCTTATCTGATTCTGACCGACAACGAATATAAAAACAAGTATGCATGATAGTACTATATATTCTCTTGTCTAAGGTTGGGGTAACATTTGAAAAAAATAATTCGCAATTTTAATATACAATTTTAAAATAAGCTGTCAAAAGGTAGGAAGACCAAATAGCACAAAGATTGTCCTTTCTATCAAAATCAAAATCATATTATATATACAATGAAACAAAAAACACACGCATGGACCTCCTCATCTTTTGCTTGTATCCTTACATCAAACTTTGTCTTCACTTATAACTAATCATCTCAGCATCTTTTACCTTTTTACCTCATCACAATAATGTTAGTTTCATATGTCACTTGAGAAACCCCAC
>JAABOM020000092.1:3319221-3333424 GCA_011800125.2 Solanum clarkiae
ATATTTGAAAACATCCTTTTCTCATGAGCCTGCAAAAAAACAGGCAGAAATTCAGGGGTCCTGAACACCAAATAACTTTTATAAGTTGCTATTTTATGCATTCAATTATGGTAACTGTTTAACATATATTGGCCTCAGCAGAATCTTTATGTCACCAACTTGAGGGTGCTTATTTGGAACTGTTCCAACTGTTCAATACAAGACAATTCCCCCCCTCCCCCCCCCCCCCAACCAAATGTACCACCGTTACAAATTTGAATTAGTCGAAAAAAGTAGGTAACATATATTGTTTATAGCGAAAAGTTTCACTAAAGATATTTATGATTATGTAAAATACATAAAAAAGATAAATTCGATGCACTAAATCTTCGGCTATATGCAGGATTTGGAGAAGGCTTCGACCACAAAAGTCTATTGTAAGTAAATCTTTTGCATTTTTATCGGAGGCTATTTCTAAGGCTTGAACACGATACATATGTTGTCATAAATATTTTCAATATATATATAGGTTGTTGGGTGCAATACGCATAAAATTTGGTGGAGCAGTGTGTGAAAGAGATTGCAAAATGTGCATGTCTCAACTTTCTGTTACAAATGAGTTGACACATGCTTTTCCTCACCTAATCATCTTTCTTACATCTTTCATTTTTACACACACATGGGGATTGGACTTCTCTTCATTTTCATTCTCTTTCATTTTCTTCGAGTTCTTATTTGGACGATAGACATATACTTTTTTTATTTTATTTTATATGATATCGTTTAACTTGACACAATACTTAAAATTTAAAATAATTTTTAAATATTTGTATGATTGGAGTCATTGCCTCTATGCCAATTGTTGATAAATAGGGCACCATGATCATCAATTCAATCTTCATCAATCTCCATGATGAATGACTTACTAGCATGTATTTGTTGAGTCTCTCTCATTGGTGAGAGATATTTTGCTTTACACAAAGGATGTGTGGTGTAGTGGATGGACCAGGTTTTTCCTCTTCTTTATCATCAATCAGAGATTTTGAGTTCGAGTTTTGCATGTGAAAAAATCCTCAGTAGGGAGTGCTTCTACTCAAATGGGGTCCTACACAGCACGAATTCAGAATATTCGAGCTTCAATGCGGATACCGAATGTCAAGTAGAAAACCAAAAAAAAAAGAGAGTTTGTTTCTTTGATCTTCTTATATTGACTTGAATAATCCTCCTCGAGTTTTACATCTTTACATGATACTAAAGCCAGACTCATCCAATCGTGTGGTGCACCAATGTCATTCTTGACTAGAGACTTAAACCATGAAGGAATTATTGTCAATTATACCCCAAAACTTATGTGAGTTTTCAATCACTCTTTGAAACTTGAATTTTTGAAATTTGTAATTTTTGAATTCGCAATTGTATTTGAATATGTATTTTATTAGGATGAATTAAGCATTTAGATTGAGAGAGTGGCTTGGTGTTGAGATAGTCTATAATATTTACTTTTTTAGGTAAATAACTTTTTTTATTAAGATATAAAATAAATTATTTATATTTTTATATCATAATATTTATAAATTATGTCCCGTCCTTTTCAAAAACTTAAATTGCATAAATTTTCTTACTAAGGATTTTTTTAAAAAAAATTTTACCTATTTAAAAAATAAAAATTAAAGACTAATTCATTTGAAAGGCAATCCATATAACTAAATGCAAATTAAAGTTAGTAAGAATTGGTGAGTTGGATTATTATCCCCAAGGCCGCAATCCAAGTTTCATTGACCTGCCTATTTATTAACTCAATTCATTTTAATCCATTAAAATATAATTTAACGCCTCTAATTCTTAATCATCTAACGGTAGAAATTCATTTTTCCTATATTTGTTTTGGTCCTTTATGCAAAAATAAAGTTAAATTTTTGGGCTCCTTCAGTAGGTCTTGGAGCATGGGCTGATTGGGCTCAAAAGGTTTCAAGGCTTGGGCCATTTCTTTAGATTGGGCAAAAATGAAGATGGTGTAGCATTCACTTTTTAGTTTTCAAATATATCCAATAAAATAATTAATTTATAATAAATATAGTCATATTTTATTTTTAAAAAATAAAAAATAATAGAAAGTATATACTAACTATATACTATAACTTGTCAAAGTCATAAAAGATATACACTGACTGTATACTGTAGCGTACTGATACATAAGCTATATATTGAGTATACCTTATCGTACACTAAAAAATTAATGAAGTGTACATTGGCTACCAATTGTGATCAATTTTCTCAATTTATTTTATTTATCCTATTTTTGTAAAATCTATTTCAAAAAAAGTATCACTTTTCTTTTTTGATTCTCTTTATTTTTAACTTTTCACTTAACATATTTAATATTATAAAATTAAAAAATATTTTATTATATTTTACATATTTTAAATAAAGATCACACGATTGAAACGTTCTTTTTTTCACAAGTGAACTGAGCCATTGGAAAGGCTTGGGCTGAAATATTTACTTTTTTTCATCACATTTGTCTTGCATACAGTCATTTATCTGTTAAAGAACTATGATTAAATGATATATATTATCACTTTAATTGCTACTCTAAAGGTTAAATTACTTGATTCAATATAAATGTTTGATATTTATAAGTTTTTGTCTAGCGAAATGACACGAGAGTTATTTTTTTAAAATAACTAGTGTAATCTTATAAATAGAGTTTGAAAAGCATGAAATGTAAACAGATTGATAAAATATAAGAAGATCTTATGCTTATATTTATGAATACAAAGACTTTCTCCAATAAATTCTTGATTCAAAAGAAGTTTAATTAATATATAATAGAAGGAAAATAACAACCTTTGATAAAAAGATGGACAAAGCAAATGAAATATGTAGTAGTAAAAT
The DNA here is from genome assembly GCA_011800125.2 of Solanum clarkiae. Lineage (NCBI taxonomy): Eukaryota > Viridiplantae > Streptophyta > Magnoliopsida > Solanales > Solanaceae > Solanum > Solanum clarkiae. Next base: position 3,322,096 of record JAABOM020000092.1, read on the forward strand.
TGAGGATAAAAATTAAAGGCATACACACAAATATTACTAAGAAAAAGAGGAGACTAGCCCCTTTTCTTCTGCATAAAAGTATGATAATATTCGAAAATCTATTATCTTTTTTATCTTAATTATTGATATTCGCATTTTTTTTTTTATCTAGGATCATGTTTTAGATAAGTTAAAAATATGTCATGAATTGTTTAATCAATACCCTCACCCCGAATCTCACTCTATTCTGCTTTGATCTATCTTTTATCTTACCTAAAATTTATAATCAATTTTTCATATCTCCATATTGATGCATCTGTACACCTTCTTTTCACATGTTCATCAAAAAATTCCTTCTCATTTCATCCAAAATTATGTATTGCTAATTAAATGAGGTTCCCTTTAAAATCAAACAAATGTCTTAATTGCAGGATAAGTACTAAATTTAGAGCCAAGAAAAAGTAATTTAAAGATCCATCCACTTTGGTCTAGGGTCCCATAAAGCAAACACATTTATTGTCAACTAATGGATACCACAAAGGATCATGTGGTGTAGCGAATAGGGTTTCAAATTTGAGCCCTGGAATGAAAAAATCCTTGGTAAGGAGTGTTTTTCTTCAAATGGAGCCCTACATAGCATAGATTCAGATATAATCGCGCTCCAATATGAGAAAAGAAAAAACTAATGAATACCATATATTATATGACTATCTCTCTTTGTTCATAAAGATACTTGGAAAAAGGGACTAAAAAGTAAGAAGAAAAGAGAACTTTATCCTCAATTTTTCCACCTTTTTAGCATCTGTATGGAATGAAGAATAGACACTTTTTTGCCATGAAAGTGAAAGGTGCATTTGCCTCTTTTTTTTTCTCCAAGAAAAAAACATTCTAGTTTATCTACACATAATTTGAGGGACCTATCATGACATTATGTTATTTTTTCTTCTTAATTTATAGTCAATTTTCTTTTTTCCTCATGAGCTGTTTGTTTGTTGACTCTTTATAGTCTTGCCTAATCTAATGTTTATCCTAAAAAATTATCATGAGTTGTGGCTCAAGTTCACATACTTGGTGGTGGTGATTTCTAGAATGGTTTTTTTTACTCCTCATATTCGATGTTTGAAATTTAGTCGTAGAAATCATAAATTAAAAAAAAAACACATCACTTAATAATGTTTAAAGGACAAGTTTGGTGAACTAAAGTTCTCGCTATGTGCAAGGTTTTGGGAAAGGGCTCGACACAAGGTCTATTTTATGCAGTCTTAGCTTGCATTTCTACCAGAGGTTATTTTCAAGGCTTGAACCAGTGACCTCGTGGTCACATGACAATAACTTTATTAGTTATTCCAAGTCTCCCCTTCATCGCTTAATTATGTTTAAACGATAAATATTTTTATGAATACATATCTTGCCTTTATTAATTTGACATAAACACTCAATACAGGAAAGTATTAGAATTTGTAGTTTTTGTGGAAATAGATGATTTTTTTGTTAGATACAACAACACAACATAATATTTTTTTTTTTTTGATACATATTGAAAAAAAAATATATAATGCAAATATTCAGAAATAAAACTATCAATATCAGAAGTCAGTAAAAACCTCAGCTGCATCTTATTTATCTCTATCTATTATTTATAACTCCACAGGTTTATGTACAAGGTACACATACTGCAAAGCTATAAAAGCTTGTATTTTGAAAGAACTAACTCGTGCTTTTTTTAACTAAAAAGGACAAATAAATTCTTGCAAACTTGAAGACTCTGTGCATGCTGTCTCCTCCTCCTAGACACACAAAAAAAGGCCTAATCACGAAAGTCTATTGCACGCAGTCTTGGCCATGGCTCGAACCTAATCACATCAATTAGGTGTTGCACTAACTGGTACTAGGCAACCATGTTGCAAGTGTAATCATCGTGTGCTCTCGCGGAAGTTAAGTGATCTAGACAAGGCTGCTGGATTAGCTTGCAGGACTGCAGAAGCATCATGTTCATGATTTCTATATTGAGCTTTTGCACTAAAGGCACTGAACAGCATTGTCCCACGAGACGAATCAATCTTGTCATTCCTGATACCTAGTGTTGACCATATAGAGCTTTTAGCCGCTTCATTTGGATCATGAATCCTTAATGTCTTCGGAATCACTAGACATCTGTCCCCTTCTCTATCCTGCATATTAGTATCTCTCCTCTGTGATTGTGTTGGATCAAGCTTGTTTTCATCCCGAGAGTGTTTTCCTAATGTCGGTGAAGTAGGACTGTTGTTTTGGAGCGATTGATCAGAAGAAAGCCAAGGTACATTCCAAGAGTTTGCTACAGTGCATCCCCAGTAAGGTGTTGCTGGGTAGAATGATACTGGAAAGCCAGAGTAAGGCCACGGAGCGCCCTGAAAGTAGGGTACTTGAGGAGGAAATCCCTGGAAGTTATTCCAATTTGCTAAATCATCTGTACCAGAGTTGCTCTCTTTGTCAGTTACACTTGAGGCTGTACTACAAGTTCCATTTGACTGATCATTCCCAACTGCAGGCATTCTTCGTTTGGGTCCATGGAATTCATTCCGACTCATATTATGTGAATTCTCAGCTAAGTTCAATGCAGATACCATGGAATCACAAAGGGGTTTATCTGATCCAAATGTAAGGACAGTTCCTTTCGTCCTTAACGCAGGAAGGTGCATTCCTTCAACACGACCAGCTTGAACAGGATGATAATTTGAAACGGAAGAACTTTTGTTCTTGCGGCGTCCAGATCCAACAGGCACATTTCTCATTGTTCCTCCAGCAGTCCAATATCTCTGGCAGTTCTTGCAGAAATAACGAGGCTGATTGACGTTGTAATTGTTATAATAGCAGAACTTTGTTTCCATGCTATTACATCGCGGACAAGGGATCAATTTGTCAGGCTTCTTGAGTGCCTTTTCCTCACTCGAATCTTCCTCCTCGATAGATTTTGATGATAATGTTTCTTTATCTGCATCCTGCATCTTGAGGTCATCGCTTATACCAGACGATGTTTCTGGTTCAACCAACGAGTCTGCAGTTGGATCGATAAGTTCATCATCTTGTTTGCTTTGTGTAAGTTCTCCTTCTAAACTGATCTGATCAATTGACAAAAACTAAAAAGGTTCATTTGAGTTCCCTCACAACAAATCAATATACTATTCATCGCTGAAAAGACCATCTTATCGCTATACCATAAGCAATTGAACAAGGTAAATGATCCAAATATTTACGCCTCCATAAAGACAAAAGCTTTTGCAGGGTAGAGGATATGAATATTTACAACAACAACATACCCGGCACTAATCTCACAAGTGACATCTGTTAGAGTGTAGGACGTATGTAGACGTTACCTATCTTTTCTAGGATAGAGAGATTGTTTCCGCTACATCCTCATGATCTGAATATTTCAAGGCATATAATCCTTGTGCTTTCCAAATTACACAACTTTGACATACTTAATTATAGAAACATATAATTAACAAAATAGTAAAGTCAAAATATATAATTTTTTTCCCCTTAAAATGTTAATTAACATCACCAAATCAAACACCAAGAAACTAAAGCAGAAGTTTCCCTTAAAAGCTTAAAGAACTTTTCTAATATAGAAGAGACAGAGTTCTATGATATCACAATTGAAAAAATAAAATAACATTCCCAAAACAGTAAATTTCCAAATCCCAATATAGAAAAATGATGAGAAACAATTCCCAAAACTGTTTTTTTTACATTTCCATTTTTAGCTGTGGTATCAAGAAAAATCCACGAAAACAGCCTCGTTATCTCTATAAGATAGTTTAAGGTCTACCTACATTTTTCCACCCCACTTTGTGGTATTTTCATTAGGTATTTTGTATCAAGAAAGATCCAATCTTTTCACAAAACAGAACATCCCCACAGACTAGAACTCCATCTAGCCATAGATTTTAAAGTTGAAACTTGAAAATTCGATTTTTAAAGAAAGGTGAAACTTTTGTTGGGTCAAAGTCCTAAAAGATCATATTTTGCAAAGTTTGATCAAATCTTACAGCCAAACATATATATAAAAGTGAATTTTCAAAATTTATGATCAATCGCTAACTAAATTCAGCAACCTAAATTCATATATTTAACTCATCATATGTTTGTTAACAATTTGATTTTAAAAAAAAAAAAGATTTACCTTATCATCATTAATTGAAGTAGTTGAAAGAGGGGAAGTTCTTGTATGATCATCATGAAGATACACACAATTGGTTTCTTGTTGTGTCATACCAATTGTTTTACCAAACAGCTTAATAGAAGGATCTCTAACTTCAGACATGTCCAATAATAACTTCTTATCTATTCTTGATTTTCTATTTCTTGAAAGATGAGAACAAATTTTTATCTTCTTGTTTTGTTTCTTTGATGTTTGGTGTCTTATAAGTTTTGGACTATGGGGACTTGAGATGAAAGAAGAGAAGAAAAAGGATTTTAGAGTTGGGGTGTGGGGGGTGGGGGTGGGGGGTGACACATCACTAAAGGTAGAGGATTTGTAGCCACAAATTTGTATGTGGCAATAGAGAAATCTTGATTCATTTTTGGTTTGAGAGTTGGTTTTTGTTCTTTTTAGGTGTGTGTGGTTTGTTTGCTGTTTTTTTGATTCTGTACAAAAAACTAAAAGTAAAAAGGCAAGTGCTTTTAGTACTATTTTTCCCTCTTTCTTATTTGTCCATGTCAGCAACTACTTTCCCAATTTCTTCTCAATAGATTTGACCTAATACCAAAGAGAAAAGAAAAGATTTATTTTTGTTTTAACTTTTTCCCCCTTCATCACCTTCTCTAAATAGAACATGGACAAGAAAGTTTTAGAAAGGTGGATTAGAAAAAATATTTCATTCTCATAGTAGGTTAACATAAGCACTCCATGGGAGAGAGAGCTTGGATTTTATCTCAAAACACGTTATATTTGAAGTGAAAAATAAAAGTTAGACGAAAGTTTTTTAAAAGATTTCTCTCAAATTCATATCAATTGTTATGGATTTTTTTTTTAATCTATAAAGGTTTAGAGGCTCCACGAATGAAGAGAGCGGAAGCATGCATGTGAATGGGCCCCAAGTCGGTGGAGACCTATATACATCTTCTTCTTATAGAAAATCAAAGAAAGTTTAGATTATAAAAATTATCGATTTTCTCAGCTTACATCCTTGAAAAAGTTATTCTACGCATTGAGATTGTCATTATGGTATAATTTGTCCTGTTGATTTCGCAATGTATCTTCATTAGTGTTAGAGCAGCAGGGGTTTTAGTTGTATTTATGATGAAAATCTGTATCTTTTGTTGAATTATCAGAGTGCCTAATATTCTATGTGTTTATGGTTATCATGTCATGTTGTAGTAGCAATGGGGAGGGCAGAAGTCAATAGACTGCTTGAAATCATTGAAAAAAATGTATTAAAGCGATTTTCTTCTTTCAACATGCTTTCTTAAAGGTTAGGAGCGATACAAGAAAATTGTTGTTATCATTGATATACTTATAGCCATGATTGTGTCACGCTTTGGGAGGATACTCTAGACGTAACCGATACTTAGAAATCATTGCTGGTCCCTAGGTGAACATTTAGCCCGATCACTCATTCAATCATATAGCATAAGACTAAAATTAATAACAAAGAGAATAATGAAGTGGACTACCAAATCAATAAGTCAATAAAGAAGTAGTTTGGAGTAAAGCAATCCAAATCAATCTCCAAATCATAAGAATAATTTTTTTATATTTAAAAAAAAAAAAACAGAATCAAAAGAATTCAACTTCAATCTCCTCAATCTATGTCTATGAAGTCTTTATCAACTATTCAGATGGTGCCAATAACAGGTCCATGACTACCTCAAAATAAAATAATTGTTCAACTCTAAAATAAAAACAACTCATCCGAATGTAAGAAAGTTTCACCACTAACTCTTGAAAGAAGTAGATCGTCAACGTAACACATGTTGATGATCGATCTCTAGCACTTGTATTTGCATCATAAAACGATATAACACCAAATGGAGTCAGTATATGAAATGTATTGTATGTAAAATAGTTAGAAAAGAAATAAATAACTCGAAGTACTCAACTCTAGAAGGCTCAAGTTAGAACTCACCGAAGTATGCAATTTAAAAAGTAAACAATGCTTATCAAAATCTACTCAATCATATGCAATCTCAATCAAATTAAATAATTTATTTTTATTAGGGAGTTTCTTTAACTGACAATCATCACCATTTGAGCGAATGACGATACATCAATTGCACTGTCATTGCCACAGTAGCCCAATACTTTGCCAAGGTAAGAACGATTACCATAATTGGATCCACAACCAATCAAAGTTCTCTTTCGGGATAAGCGAGTAAACATCCAAGTTTAACGGTTCGATCATCTCCTACTCTGGCTACGTAGTTTATGAGGTTTGAGTTATTTATACTCTTACCTAATTCGGTGCTCAATACTACTCCCAAAATTAAATCATTGTACTCATATCTATCAAGTGAGTAAATTTCTCAAAAACATCTCAATTTTTATTGGACTCATCAGTTCAATTTCATCTCAATCTTTAAATCTTTCTTTTAAAAATAAAAGAAATATACTTTCAAACTCTTTCTCAAAACATCATGCGCAAACTCATGTTCATTTAGACTCAATGAAATATGTTCCAAATTAGTTCAAAAATCATCTTTTCTCAACAAATAAAAACAACCATCAATCTCAATTAAAAAAATGCATAGTAAAAATTATGGTCATTGACTCAATTTAGATTCATGAGAATGATACCATGAACGACAATCTCAAAGAATTATAATTTAAAATTTGAATATATATAGATGAAAGTTCAATTAACCATATTTTAGATAAAAATATTTTAGCATCGAAAGTAACACTATTTTAGCATAATATTTTTGACTAATTTGATAGATGAAAGAGGATTAAAATAAATAACTTATGAATTAAAGCGATTATTCATTTAAAAAAAATTATTTGAAAAGTATAGTTGAGTATACGTAGATGAAAGTTCAATCATTAAGACTTAATGATTTAAAATTTTAAGTAAGATTTTTCAAACACATATATTAAGTGTGAATTTGATTGAGGTTACTTTTGATCATCTTTCTAAATCCTCCAATGAAACTATATATCTAATAAAGAGATAAGAAAAGTTGCTTTATATGTTTTGACACTTTGCCTGACTAAAAATGTCATAAACATTATCCTTACGTTTTAAGTCTAGAAGAAAAAAACATTTGACAACAACTCCTAAAGTATGTCCAAAATATGATAGGTTGTAATTGAATTATAGAAATAATTAAGATGAATATGATAATATTTTGAATTTAACAATATATATAGGGTATTTAAAATTTAAAATTTAAAAAATTGATGAAGTTAAGATGTGTTTTAAAGGAAAATTTGTGGATGTCCTTAATTATCAGTAATCTAATTACATAAGTTTAGTATTTGCGAGGACCAAAGCTCAAGCAACATTATGGAAATAGTAAAATATATTTTATGTATTGAAAAGATTAAATACATATCTAAATATTAAAATGTGTATTAAGATTTAGTTATTTAAATTTGAATGCATAAAATATTAAAATTAAGACCTTTCTGAACTACAAAATACAAATAAGTGAGGTCTTTATTGTGTGGTTGAGATTTATTGTCCAAAACAATCTTTAAATATTTGTGTAGCTGAGATTAATTTCATTAACAGTAAAAAAGAGAAATCTCAAATTTAAATTATTTTTAATTATAATAAGATCATATTTTTTTTGAGATGTACTAAAACGAAAAGAATACCTCATAAAATGAAATAAAAAAAGTAACACATTAACTTTAAAATGTTTATTTTATCCTTAATTTAATTATATGGAGCTTTTTCTTATCCCTTCTGCATAGACTTGGTTCACGTCTATGTCAATAACGAGTTGAATTTTACTAAATTATAACAACACTAACCTCTATGACTTATTTTAGTGCATAAATTTCAATTTTTTTTTTTTTTACTTAAATCATATATCAAGTCAAATAACGTCACATAAACTGCAATGAGGATCAAACTACATGGAATAGGTAGAGTCTTGCCAACACATGTGACACACTGATTGATAATGATATCATTTTCCCACGTGGCATAGAAATCAGCCAACAGAGTGGGAAGCACCTGCCAGCTCAACAGCAGCCAGATAGAATTTAGTGGTCCTAATATAATAATAATAATAATGATAATAATAATAATAATAATAATAATAATAATGATATATAATAGTAAAGTGAAAAGAACAAGCTCTTAATGAGTGACACGTGGAACACATACAACCATGACCTTGTTGTCCCCCTGGCCCACTTCCCAAAGAATCTAAAATGTTTTCGTGGCTGTCGTTTGTTCATCCAAAAGCTGTCTAGATTTCCTTTATTTTAAAATAAAATAACTAAAATTTATGTTTTATCAACAGATAAGAAATTCATCGTATCTTTTTTCTTTTACACAGTGCTCGCTTTTTCCTCACTTTTTAAAAATATATTGGAGTATCAAAAAAGAACTCAAGGAGACTTCTACCTACTTTTCTTTTTTTCAAAATATATGGTTGCGTTTCAAATAATTTACGTGTAAATTTAAATTTTTTTTTTTAATTTCATATCTGAACTATTAGATGCATGAATTTTTTATATGTATCACTAAATACTTATCAAAACACACGTTAATTATTAGTTATTGACTTTTCCTACCTAAAATATCACCATCATTCAGATTGAAAGATGAGAATTGATAGTTGATATGTGTGTTTAATTCGATAAATATAAGATGATGTAAAAAATTCACAAATCTGATACTTAAAATACGAAACTTCCAAAGTCAGAATTAAAACTTTAGTATGTCTTTTTTACCATGACTCAAAATTTATTATATGTATTGGAGAGAAATCAACCCCTTATTAAGGAAGACATCAAAATTTAAGCAAGTTCCATTTCTACCGCTAGATCATGAGACTTATTTGTTGTTGAATTTTTGAGATGCCTTTCCCATCATCCTATATCCACCCTTGCATGCGTTTGGATTATTATTCGATCTGACAATTACTATCTCTTGCTGACACAAGTATTGAATAGCTTTCTAATGAAAATTTTCTTCGATTCTTTCATATAAAGATAGAAAACATAATATCCTTATAATTGATCCAATTATAATATAGTTGATTGGTTGAGAGTATATATTTTTTGTTTTTTCGGTTAATTTCGTATTTCAACTTTTTATTAATACTCCCTCTAGTTCAATATAAATAAATTATTTGAATGTAATACATTTAATTTTTTGAGATGAGGGTTACCAGGAAACAACCTCTCTACTTTTATGAGATAGTGATAAAGTCTGCGTACATTCTACCTCCTCAGACTCCACTAGTGAAACTCTACTGAGTATGTTGTTGTTGTAAATACATTTAACTTATAATAATACTACATGAATAAGGTAACAAGAGGGAAATACAAGGAACATGAGCTAGTGCATATATAGATGCCTTAAAATGTGGATCACAAATTGAGAAAGTGGGGTCAACTCAAAGAACTTTGCAAGTTAAAAGGTTAAAAAACTAGTTGATGATTTGTGTACATCACATTATAAGATATATATACCTTTTTGGCCTACAAATATAGTACTAGTTTATCTCTAGATCCATCATGTTTGAAGTAATGAATAATGAATAGATAAGAAGCACAAAGCATTTTTGGTCTTTTTCTAGTTTTGTTCTTTTACTTTGTGATACTTTTTCTTCTAAGTTCTAAGTGAAGCTCTTAGAGCTAATCATCATATGATGTTCTATCTTTTCTTCTAACAAAAAGATATATTGGTTTTATTACTTGAGGAGGCAATAGGAAGAAGAACAATATATAATTACTTGAGTTTGTTACTCCCTCCCTTCCATGAGCAATTAAACTATTTTCTTATTATTCATTTAACAAAATGACACATTATGAAAAAGCCGATAAGATAAGGCCTCACAGGGGCAGAGTTACATTCACCCAAGGGTGGTCAGATGAACACCCTTCATCGGAAAACTTTTTAGAATATGTAGGTTAAACATAGATATTTTAATACATATAAATTGTTGAACACCCTTGATAAAAAAATCAACCACCCATATTTTAAAAGTATGAACACCTTGACGAAAATACTGGCTCTGCCACTGAGGCCTCATATCAAAATTGTTGGGATTGAAATATCAAAAGATCATGCGTAAGCAAATAATTTTGAGTTATGATGCTGATAACCAGACGAAAAAGAAAATTATACTCAAAGAAGCATGATGTTTTAACATGGTTTGGTTAAGTGACAAGGAGAACTTGTAAATCAAACACCATAAATTTCTTTACAAGTTGCAAATACTCTAGTGTTATAAGCATTTGAAGATCAAACTTTAAGTTCTTTGATTAAAATCTATCAAAATTCGAGATGTAGCTCAAAAGTCCTTGATTTTTTCTCTTAGAAAGATCATAGAGTCTACCTACAATTTGTATGAGGAGAGAAATTATTCATTTTGTAACTTTTTCTTGGATGAATTGTTTCCTTCTGTACAGTATCAATTTCCAATGCATTCAACTCTTTATCAAAACTTATAGAAATAGTGTGGATACTTGTTCATATAAAGATATACGTTATTTATATACTATATATACAATATATATGTGTGTATAATAGTATATAAGGATGTATATATGATACATATAAGTTTTATATAGTACTTTCACGATGTGTATGTAATAAATAAGGAAGTATATGTAATGTATAACTGCATACGAAAGCGCATATACACTTTTATATGTTACGTTATACCTATTTCAAAAACTAAAAATAGAAAAATGAAGAGGGTTCTATCGTAGCTCAGGAAAGAGGGTAAAAAAGAACTTCAAAATAGATTTGCTTCATGAAATTCAATGTTAGATTTAAAATTTTATTGGGATATGTTCATTGTAAAAATTTTGTTTAGGTAATGTATGGATAAATATCCTTTAATTTATTAACTCAACCCATTTTCATCTACGTAAATCAATCAAATTCGATCATTTGAAACCTCTAAACCGGACATCTCAACATATACCTAACAAATAGAACTCACACACATTGTATTGTTATCAATCCAGACTCCTCAGCTAAGGATTTTTATTAAAAAAGCACTACGACGATTGTTAATCAATATGACATGTATTAAAGTCAATGACTCGATGAGACGAGTAGGAAAATGGTGGAGAATAGCTTTATCTAGAGTAAATTTCTAGATAAAGTTCAAGAGATAGATTAATGAAAGTAATGAAAGTTGTAATGCAACAATGTCTTTCTATTTTTTTGGGGGTGGG
>JAABOM020000092.1:3344317-3355664 GCA_011800125.2 Solanum clarkiae
GCAGGATGAGGCCTTCTTGGCCCAGACCACAAGGAAGGGGTGGTAGAAGACCTCCTCAGGCAAATAAATTCCAAACTCATAATCCTGGCTCCGCCACTGGGATCAAGGAAAGCATATCAATGCTAATCGGAAAAAGAAACCATGAAAGTGAAGAAATCATGACAAAAATACTATAGAAAGCATGATAAAGCATTTCAAGAAAAAAATTATTAAATCACTAGCAATAACAACATATCTAGTGTAATACCACAACTAGTGAAGTATGACGGAAAGGTAGATTGTACGAACCTTACTCCTATCTTGGGTGAAGTAAAATAATTATGACAAAATACTATAAAGAGTATGACCAAGTATTCTGAAACAAAAAATAACTACAAGAAAATAGTGGGATAAGTTAAATTACTTGGAAATATAAGAAAATAATATTAAAATAGAAAAAGTTTGATATGAAATGGGAAATGGTAGAAAAGAAGGGCCACAGCTCAGAGGAGAGCATATATTCCCTTACAACATATGTTTCCAGATATGGAGTGAGAAAACAACATGGGACACCCTTAACAAACTTCCCAATTATATATACAACTATAAGACTTGCCACATTTTTCAGACACAAAAGCAACCTTTTTTATTTTCTATGTGTTTCAATTCAAAAAATACACATACATTTGTACATTCTAAAACAAAAAGCAATAAACCAACCAAAATGGCTCTTGATCAAAATGCACAACAAAGTAAAGATATGAACTTAGTTTTATCAAGTGATGCCAAGCCTAGACTAAAATGGACTCCTGATCTCCATCAACGATTCGTCGATGCAGTCTCTCAACTAGGAGGTCCAGATAGTAAGTAGTACTTGTTATGTTGCTCAGATCCTCCAAAAATGTACACAGGTGTAACCAACTTATTATTTTTACAAATTCTAATATTGTTTTTTTGATTGATAATGTAGAGGCTACACCAAAATCATTGATGAGAGTGATGAACATTCATGGACTAACTTTATATCACCTCAAAAGCCATTTACAGGTAACTGTCACATTCATCTATGTTGCTCGGACTCTCCAAAAATGCACGACTTTGATATGATTGATTGTTTATTTTGTTGTACAGAAATATCGTCTTGGGAAAAGTCAAGTGACTGATCAATCTTTTGATGAAAGTAAACAAGAAGATAAACTGGATTTGTGTGCAACAGTACATGATGATGACAGAGGCTTAAGGCAGAGGACTTATTTTGATACAGAGTTGTCTCAGAGTGATCATAAGTTATCTTTGGGTGTGTGTGATGGATCTCAGAATCAGATGAATGAGTAATGATTGCTTCCCCTTTGAATGCAATAAATTAATGTGAAAAAAAAAATCGAAGTTTTGTCAAGTGAAAGTCCCAAAACGCGATCCAAGCCGGTTTTTGAGAACTTGAAAATATTTGAAGATCAGATTTCGAGTCTTGAAGATAAATTTTCAAAATCTGATTCAAAATTTATGATCCGCCGCTGGCTAACATAAAAGTTTTGCAAGCATTTGCAACAACTAACTAGTTTAAATTTTTTTTTTTTAGGAGTTCCCAAATAGCAAGAGCTTTACAAATGCAAATGGAAGTACAAAGGAAACTTCATCAACAAATTGAGGTAAAATTTATCCAAAAATATGAATATATTCTTGAGTTTCATATATGTGCATATTATTTCAAGATATTTATAAACTTGTATGTATACGAGGAGGATTCATCATAAGTTGACTAGTTTTACACTGATCGTCACTCCTTAAATAGTGTGTCAGGCTAACAATCAACGTAAACTAGTCAAGTCGCGGTGGATCCTCACAATACATACAAATTTGCAAACTCCGACTTTCTTGGGATTGAGGCATAGTTGTTGTAGTATTTACAAATTTGTCCAAAAATATGAATATACTCTTGAGTTTCATATATGTGCATCCTTTTCCAAAATATTTACTAACTTGTATCATAAATTGACTAGTTTTACACTGATCGTCACTCCTTAAAACTAGTGTGTTAGGCTAACGATCAACGTAAACTAGTCAAGTCGCGATGAATCCTCAGAATACATACAAATTTGCAAAATTTTAAGAGGCTCCAACTTTATTGAGATTGAGGCGTAGTTATTGTCGTTTTAGTATTTACAAATTTGCACTTATTTTAGGTACAAAGACATTTACAACTTAGAATTGAAGCTCAAGGGAAGTATTTACAATCAGTTCTAAGGAAAGCACAAGAAACACTAGCAAGTTATGGTACTTCTGATGAAGTTGAACTTGCTAAAGCTGAACTCTCTCAATTAGCTTCAATGGTTAACATGGGATGTTGTCCAAGTTCTTCATTATCAGCCATAACAGATATCGATGGTTCAATCTCGAAAGACACACACACGAAAACATTGAAAGGCGGAATCTTGTGTTCGATTGAAAGTTCATTAACATCTTCTGAGAGCTCAGCAAGGAAGGAAGATTGGAATGATATGCAGAACATTAAGAATAGTACTTCTATTTGTCTATCATTGAATCAAGAAACTAAAGGGAAAAAAAGAAGTAGAAGTAACAATTGTGATGAACAATCATCTGGTAAAAGATTTTTTGAGACAATTGATTTGAATAGCAAATGCCCCAGTGAGTATGATGAAATTGGTCCGAAAGTTATAGACTTGAACTCCAAGGAAGTAGAGCAATTCAATGAGTATAGTTAGAAGCTATGTTGCTCGGACTCTTCAAAAGTGTCAACGGGTGCGTGTCAGATTCGCCAAAAGTTGTGTATTTCCGGAGAATCCAACACGGGTGCAGCATTGAAAGTGAAGAGTGTGTGCAACTTAGGTTAGAAGTGTATTTAGTAATGTTTTAACTAAGCTTATACTTTTATTGATTCTCTATATATATAAATATTAAAGTCATTGATTCCTACAGCTAGTAATGTTGTTTATAGAAAAAAAATAATTGTATGTATATTGTTTTGTGAATGAAAGTTAAGAGAATTTTTCAAAGTATATCCATATTGATATGTATTGGATATGTAATGAGCACAAATGCACAACCCTGTTTTTCCTGTTTCACATTTACTAAAAGTACATGAATTTATTCTAGTGCAAAGAATGAGTCCACAAACAGATGGCTAATTTGACAACGACAACGTATTCAGTATAATTTCACAAGTGAAGTCCACAAAAGGCAAAGCGTATGCAAATTTTACCCCTACCTCGTAGAGATAGTGGGGTTGTTAATTATTCTAAATAGTTTGAGAAAAAGGAGATACAAATATGGGAGCAATAATAATAACGACTAATGTGAAATGGATTGCATCACACAATAGACCAAATTTATTCTCACAATTGGGGTCTGAAGAGGGTAAAATGTAGGCAGTCTTAACCTACCTTTATAGGGTAGAGAAATTGTTTGCGATTAACATTGGCAACCCTCCTCTTTTATGCAGATCAAGGATTGGCAACGTGAACGAGTGGAGTCTAGAAAAGGCAAAGTGAATACAAATTTTACCCCTACCTCGTAGAGATAGAGAGGTTGTTAATTATTCTAAATAGTTAGAAAAAAAAAAAGAGATACAAATATGGGAGCAATACTAACGAATAATGCGAAATGGATAGCATTACACAATAGACAGAACAATAAAAAAGGAAAACAAGTTTATTCTCGCAACTGAGATCTGAAGAGTGTAAGATATACGCAGCCCTAACCCTACCTTTATAGGGTAGAAAAATTATTTGGGATTTTTCCTCGGCAACCCTCCTCTTTTATGCAGATCTCGAATTAGCAATGTGAACGAGCTCACGCAGGTGGAGTTAGATAGTCAATTTGAATTATGGAAAAAATGAATATGATGTTGAAAGATTATTCAAAGTGAAGTTGTTCTACCATAGGTGCAAAACAACTCAAGAGAATATGTGTAGATAAATGGCATCTCTTTTTTAGTTCTTATTCTTCTGATACATATTCTAACTCAGCTGCGTATGAACTGCTAAACTTGGAGAATCTATATGTTCTAGGAATCCCATTTATTGCTATGCTTTTCTAAAGATGCAAGCAAGGAACTAGGAACTTGTAAGTACATCAAAAAGGAATATTTATTAGTAATTGTTTTACAAATCAATACAAATTAATCATAATACAATAGAGCAACCAAGGCCATTTTCTATGAGTAAATTGGAAAATGCTAAGGATCCAAGGAATTTTAAGTTATATACACCGATGATATAAGAAAAAATTAATTACACTATCATTATAGTTTAATTTGTTTCACTCCTCAAATATTGTCATGTGAACAATTTTGTAACCTCATAGTATTCCGTCATATCTAGTATTTTTTGCTTATTGCTTATGGGGCTTGATTTTTTAGACAATGGTTTCAAAAATAGCTTTTCTATCTCTATGAGGTAGTGGTAAGGTCAAAGTACATTTTAACTCCCCAGATCCCACTTGTGGGATTCCGCTAGGTATTATGTTATTGTTGTTGTCGTTGTATAGTATTCCATCATTTTTGTTGAGGAAGTTTATTGAAAACAATCTCTCCATATTTGTGCGATATGTAAGGCTGCATACATACCATTTACTCCGGACACCACTTATAGAATTATATTTAATATGTTATTATTGTAATAGAGTTTTTTTTCTTTGTTAATTTGCTAATTTTCAAAATATAAAACTTAACTAAAAATCAAATTAGGATGGGTTCGCAACAAGCCCGACAAGAGGTCCAAGTGGGCCAGCGGCGGCGGGGGACGCCTGGTAGGATTTAATGGGTTAAGGAATAGGAAACAGATGATTTCGATAGTTTTCTGTGGGTGTAAGCCCATAGATTCTACTGTTGTTGGGGGCTCCGATGCAACTTTCTCAAAAAATCATATGAGTGGGTCCGCAACGAGCCCGGCAAGAGGCTCAGGTGATCAGGCGATGGCGGGGGATGCTTGGTAGTATTTATGGACCAAGGAAGAGGAAACAAGCGATTTCGGCAATTTTCTGAAGGTGTTAGTCCACAGATTCTGGCACTACAGGGGGCTCCGACACAACTTTCTCGAAAAATCATATGAGTGAATTCGTAACAAGCCCGACAAGAGGCCCAGGTGGCCCGGTAGCAATGGGGGACACTTGGTAGGATTTTATGGGCCAAGGAACAGAAAACAGGTGATTTTGACAGTTTTCTGTGGGTGTTATCCCACCGATTATAGCGGTGCAGGGGACTTCGAGGAAACTTTTCCAAAACATTATAAGATTGGATCCGCAAAGCTCGGTAAGAGGCCAGGTGGCCCGACGGTGGCGGGGGACGCCTGGTAGAATTTTATGGGCCAAGAAACAAAAAACAGGCGATTTCGACTGTTTTCTGTTGGTATTAGCCCACGGATTCTGACTTTGCAGGGGACTCCAGCATAACTTTTCCAAAAAATCATAGGAGTGGGTCTGCAATGAGCCCATCAAGAGGCCCATGTGGCCAGCAACGGCGGGGGACTCCTTGTAGGATTTTACGGGCCAAGGAACAGGAAACAAGCAATTTCGACAGTTTTCTATGGGTGTTAGTCTACGATTCTGGCACTGCATGGGAATCTCCCGCAACTTTTCTGATAAATTATACAAGTGGGTTTGCAACGAGCCCAACAAGAGGCCCAGATAGCCTGGCAGTAGCGGAGGACGCTTGGTAGGATTTTATGGGCCAAGGAACAGGAAACAGGTGATTTCTGCAACTTTCTAATGGTGTTAGCCCACGAATTCTAGCGCTGCAAGGGGCTCCGGCGCAACTTTCTTGAAAAATCATAGGGATAGGTCCGCAACAAGACTGGCAAGAGTCCCAGGTGGGCCGGCGGCGGTGGGGAACACCCTTAGGATTTTATGAGCTAAGGAACAGGAAACTGACGATTTCGGCAGTTTTCTTTGGGTGTTAGCCCACGGATTCTGGCGCTGTTGGGGGCTTCGGCGCAACTTTACCAAAAAATTAAATGAGTGGTCCGCAATGAGCCCGGCAAGAGGCCCAGGTGGCCCAGTATCGGCGGTGGACGCCTGGTAGGATTTTATGGGCCAAGAACAGGAAACAAGTGATTTCGGCAATTTACTGTGTGTGTTTAGCCCATGAATTTTGGCGCTACAAGGGGCTCTGGCACAATTTTCTCAAAAAATCATATGAGTGGCTCTGCAACGTGCCCAGCAAGAGGCCCAAGTTGCCCGGCGGCGGCGGGGGACATCTGGTAAGATTTTATGGGCCAAGGAAAAGAAAACAGATGTTTTCAAAATTTTTCATGGGTGTTAACCCATGGATTCTGACATTGCAGGGACTCCAGCGCTACTTTCTCAAAAAATTATATAGGTGGGATTCTGACGTTCTAGGGGACTCCGGCACTACTTTATCAAAAAATTATATGGGTGGATCAGCAACGATCCCAGCAAGAGGCTGAGGTGGGCCGGCGACTGCGAGGGACGTCCTGTAGAATTTTACGGCCAAGGAACAGGAAATAGCCTATTTCGGCAGTTTTATGTGGGTGTTAGCCCACGATTTTGACGCTGCAAGGGGATCCGACGCAACTTTCCTGATAAATCATATGAGTGGGTCCGCAACGAGCCCGACAAGAGGCCAAGGTAGTCCGGCAGCGGAGGGAGATGTCTGGTAGGATTTTATGGGTTAAGGAACAGAAAACAGGCGATTTCGGTAGATTCTGGCACTGCAGTGGGTCCAGCACAACTTTCTCAAAAAAATCATATTAGTGAATCCGCAACGAGCCCGACAAGAGGCCCAGGTGACCCAGCGGAGGCGGGGGACATCTTGTAAGATTTTATGGGCTAAGGAACAGGAAACAGATGATTTCGACAATTTTGGTGATTATTAGCATGACTTAATACTTTTTGACTATGTTCGTTCATTTTTATCACGTATGACTTAATTAGTTAGCATTATTTATTTTATGTAATTTTATTATTTAATATTAGTTTAATACAGTATCATGACTTATCTCATGTATAATATCGTGTTATTTTTTTTTGGAAAACACTTCATAAAAGTTGTATCCTATTCTACTACAGTTAATTATATGTTTTTGCTGGGAAGACTTCACCTACATTTTTTTTAAAAAAAAAATTGATAGTTTGTCATTTCGGAGTCATACAATACAATTTTATGATTATAAACTTTTTTTTTTGAATTTATATACAATTATACACATATCAATATGCCAATGTTGAATTCGGTATAAATTAAAAAAATATTTCTAGATCAAACTATTGTTTGAGCCAAAATATAAATTAGGAACAAATTTGATGATTTTCATATACAAGATAATTTTTAAACCTTTTGAAATTATATAAACTCTAAGAACATAATGATGCGATCAAATAATTAATTAGCAAGAAGAGGAAACTAAATAAATAACAAATCGTAACAGTGACAACTTGTAAAAAAGGAATTAACTCATGTCTAGTAAAGAAGGAAGTTTTGATAAAAATATTATTAATAGGTTTTATGTAACACAATTCAAATTTAAAAATACCTATGTTGATGGTCATACAACGAAAATGAAAAAGATGTGAATGTTAGGAAACTCTCCTGCTTTTGGGGCCTGATATTTTTGAGACGAGATTTTCACGAAAAGCCTTTCAAGTGGTAAGATCAGAGTATATTTTGCATTCTCCAGACCAACTTGTGGAACTACACTACACTGGATATGTTATTGTTTGGCTTATATTGAAGTGTAACAAACTCTTCAGGATTTATTTTTCTGAACCCAAATGTATTTTTAAATTCCAAATTTTGAGTGAAGGAAGAAAATGGAACTCACACATGAGAATATTTGAAAAGTGGTATACAAACAACAACAACAACATTACTCCAATGCTTCAAAAGGTCCCGCCCATTGCAGGGTAAGGGGGGGTCGAATGTACGCAGTCTGACCCCTATGTTTAAAAACATAGCGCGACTGTTTCCGGATGACCTATTATGAGCGTCGAAAGTTGCATTGACTAACTGCTACTTCACAATTGAAAGAAGCGCAGAGAGTTTAAAGTGTCATTTTGCTTTATTCCATCATACCCCAAAGCCAAAAAATAGTAAATCTTTGACTCCAAAAATGATATACAAAAATTAAAGAAAAACATGAACTAGCCCAAGTTGAAGTGAAATATTAGTCCAAAAAAGGGCTTAAATGAATCAAAATCTTGTGAAACCAAATTATCTTAGCCCAATAAGACAATAAGCGAACTTGGATCTTTAGTTATCCAATAGATTGTCTTGTCAATTTTGCTTATTGTCAAGAATTCTCATTTAACAAGACAATCTATTGACAACTCTCTTGTGATCTATTTATAATTTATTTTTAAAAAATTTGGAGTTGAAATTCAAATTATAATTATAATAAATAAATGATAATATGTTAAAATTATTGAAATTAAACAGATTAATTGAACGAATTATGATCCAAACTTGAATTTTTATCAATTTGAGTTAAAAGTAAATTTAAATGGAGGATGACCCATTTCGATTTGTATTTCAACTCATTTTAATATGGAAAAACCATACTTATACCCTAAAAAAGAAAAGTATTTACTCTTAAATGCTCCATGACTTCTATATTCCTTTTTTATTATAAAATGGAATAGATTTATTTTGAAATTCACACACTGAATATCAGCGTCTATCCTATATGATATTGATAGGGTATCAATATATTGATGAAATTTTATACGAAATACGTGTAACACCCCAAAAATGCTATCGTCCATAGTTATTTAAGCTAAGACCAAGTTGGGATTAGAAAGAAATTCAAAAATATGTACAAAAATGATTTTCGTGGAATTTTTGGGCAAAAAATTTGAAAAATAATTTTTTTGATAAAATTATTTAACCAAAAGAATGTGCGACAAGTCCGCGTCGTAGACTTGCCCAACATAGCTCATTTTTACTCTTTAGGCATAAAACGTGTTAAGCTGAAAAATGAACTGGAATGGAACAAGTCCACATCGCGGACTTGCTCCATCATTGTATTCAATGACAATTTTAATGAGGGGCATTTCGATTTTTTTCACCCCTCTTATGTTTAATCCACGTTGTTTTAAGGCTGAAATTAATTCCATATCAATTTCTAAAAGTAATTTTTTCATCATTTATACGTTAAAGCTTTGAGAACTAGGACTAAGAAGAAAAGAGAAAGCTAGGATTCAGAAGATCAAGTCAAATCTCCTATGATTGAGAGTTCAAATCTTTGTTCCGAGTATGTAGATTAAAATATGAATTGAGTTCGTTCATGTGCGATATTTCCCTATTCAGTAGAATTAATAGACTAATTTGGTCTTTGAGTTCCCCATAACTGAGTTCTTGAAAATATCCTTCAATCCTAGTAAATTCTTACGTATTACTGCATAAATTGATGTGATTATGAGTTAAGTACGTAAAGTATATGGTTATAAAATAATTCATATGGACCCTAGTTGAATGTTGCATATAACCTATCACTTTTATATGTTTATTAAACTTGAAAGCATGAATTGTGAATGTTTAAAATTGAAATGAGTTAAATTATGAACAAGGATCGAATAGTATTTGAAGATTCTCATCCTATTGAACTTGAACATCCTAAGTGTAAACTATAATCTTAAAGAATGAGACTTCCTCTTTCCTTTTAAAATAAAAGAGATGAAATTCATCCTAAAGTTTCGAATCTATATCCAACATCAATGTTCCTGATGAGAACAAATTGTCAAGACCCTCTTTGACTTTGATATAGAACACATAAAGGGGGAGAGTCATAATCTTCCTTATTTTCTAACAATAAATTTCTTTTTTGAAAAAGTCAGTAACAATATTGTTACGCCGAAAAATGACCGACTTTTAAAAAATCAAGAATCGATTTTAAAACTCAATTATTTTGAGAAAAAAACAATTTTTTTTTTAAATTTAAGGAAAACAGAGTCGCCACCTAATTTTGCGGATAATTAGGAAACCAATAAAATATTTTAAAAGACTAACAAAAAATCTTTTAAAATTCCAAAGAAACAGGTTCGGGTTCACATTTTCACTTCGAGAAGGTTTTATGCACTCGAAGTGGCTGCTAAATGCAGTTATCCGACGATTAAATAGTTTGACTAACCTTTGAAAAATTTAATTAACTTAAAAAAAGTTAATTGATTTTAAAAAATTTCAAATAGATTTGAAAATATTTTGGCTAGACTTGAAAAGATTTAATTAAACTTAAGAAAATTTAAAGCAATTAACTGAATTAAAAAACATTGAACGGGTTTGAAAATTTAACTAAAGTGATAAGATATCTTTCATTTTTAAAAAGAGTTGATTGTATTTGATCAAATTGAAAGTGACTGAATATGAAGAGATTTGATTAAGTGCAAAAAATTAAAGTACAAAATCACATTTTTTTATTTCATTTTTTTAAAAAAAAACTTTTTTTGTTTCATAAAAAAAAAATACTTTTTAAAATGGAACGACAACTAACAAGAATGGTTTTAACACCTTTGGGGAATTTAATTAAATTAAACCAATAAGAATAAAATGTTAGCATCCAAATCCATACAAACATGTAAGCAAATATAAACTAAAAGAAAAGAGTTTCTTGGGCCTTTTCCCATTTTTATCTTTGTTGCAACTTCAAGGCAATTTCCTCACTTCTCGAGATCTGTCTAAGCTTCTTCTTCCTGGGAATAGGGTTGACTCGAGAAAGAGACAAACTCGATATGCACAAGTGGAGTCCAAAAGGACTCGGAGAGGAATCACATGCAACAAAAAAAGAAAGAAAATAAGAATCTACGATAAGTATAACAAATATTAAATATATAAAGATATTTTCCAATGAAAGCCAAACAAAATAGAATATAAATGCCAAAACATAGCAAATGAACAAGCTTTAAAGAATCAAATAATCCCCATAAACAATAAGGCAACTTACCAGGAAGATGAATATGTAAACCAACTCTGACAAATTGGATTTTTGGACAAAGAACCAGTGATACATCAAATAAAATGTTTTGGACTCACACTTACATATCTTGGAGGTAAAGAGGGGAGGATTGAAACAGAGACGCTCAGTGAATTAAAACAAAAGGATGTTTCTAGCAGCAAGCAAACGTATATGCAGCAGATATAAACACATCTAGATGCTAGAATGCAATGATCTAATGAACTAAACTTGAGCAAATTTGTGCATGTGTTTAAATAACAATGACAGCTTCCAGTAGCCAGACCTGGATGTTCACTTCTGCAGAGATGCAGTAATATTATTTCAAGAAGAATGTGAAGCCATCATCTTGAGATACAGTCAGGACGTTTTCCAGAAAAAAACTTATCGACTAAAACTGACAACATGTATAACAAGAAAATATTTTTCAGTGCGATAACAGTGACATC
>JAABOM020000092.1:3364054-3381486 GCA_011800125.2 Solanum clarkiae
AAGGCCAAATCACCCTTTGAATATAATACATATAATGTCTTGAAAAAATATAATAGAGAATTGACTATAATTAATGTTAAGGATAAATTAGAAATTAAGTGTAAAATTATCTCTTGATTTCATAAATTGAACACATATTGCTAGACATCCCAAAATAAATAGTGAACAAGTAAAGATTAACGGAGGGAGTAGTATATATAAGCAAAAACTTACTTTAATTGGAGGAGTTATGGAACCTTGTCTCTAATTAAAAAAGAGATTGTCATAGCAATCTATATTTGGTCTCATATTTCCTACTACTTCATTTGTATGGTAATAGTCCATTCAAGATAGAATGACTATTTCCTAATTTTGGAAATAATTTAATTTAACTTTCTTACTTTTTTTTCTTATGACATTTTATAGCCCCACAAATATTATACTATAAATTTAAGATCACATGCATTTTTCGAAAGTCTTGCAATTATTCAAATGTCATCATGACATGTTTAAGATTACGAGTTTTAAAGATCTTCTTTTTAAAAAAAAAAATCATATCTGATCAAACTATACTACGTACATAAATTGAAATGGAGGGAGTATGAGAATTATTGTTATTTATTTCTTAATAATATGATATTGGACCATTTCATGGATGTGAAAATTCATATATACATAATCGAACGTAACTTGTTTGGAGTTGAAGCATAATTATTGTTGTTATATGTTGGTACAAACTCAATGCATGCATCAAATTATTATACTTCATATATTTTTTTGGATACTCAGTATGAATGTAAGGTTAAGAATAACATTTACATACATTTCATCCTTCTCAGACTTTACACGTGAAATTATATAAAAATATATTATATTATTGTTGTAATCATGAAAGTCAAAATATGTTTTGTAGGAGGCTAGGAATGGATTACTTGGACTTATACCTTATACATTGGCCAATAAGGATGAAGAATGGTAGTGACCAAGACATAAAAATTGTAAAAGAGGATTTAATTCCAATTGACATGAAAGGAACATGGGAAGCCATGGAAGAATGTCACAAATTAGGTTTGGCCAAATCCATTGGTGTATGCAACTTCAGTTGCACAAAACTCAATCAACTCCTAACCCATGCTACAATTCCTCCTGCTGTAAATCAGGTAATATATAACATACTATACCCTCCTCGATATTTAACTCAGTACGAAATTTAAGAAAAAAAAAAATTTTCTTAAAACAATTATAGTTTAAATCAAGTTATAGATATTTATGTAGCTATAAGTCATTTCGATGAAATTTTCGAATTTGACTCTCGAAATTTGAATGGTACATGCTACATATATTGAAATGTAGTATTCTCTTCGTTTAAAAAAGAATAACTTACTTTTTTTTTAACCTGCTTCAAAAAGAATGACTTTTTTTTCCTTCTGTAACAACATTTTAATTTCAACTTTCCGCGTAGCATGTATAAGGCCACAAGATCAAAGATTATTTCGACATATTTTTAGTTTGCAACCACAAAATCCAAAAATCTTCTTTATTTTTTTAAATTTCGTGCTAAGTCAAACTAGCTAATTTTTTTCTAAACGGAGGGAGCATCTTATAAATGAATTCAAACTCTCATTTGTTCTTCATGAAACTTTTTTCAAGAATATTTTTCATGACATAAAGAATTATAAGATAAATTTTAATGACAGGTGGAAATGCATGTAACATGGAGGCAAGAGAAGATGTTAGAATTTTGCAAAGAAAAAGGGATACATGTAAGTGCATGGTCTCCCCTTGGAGCAAATGGGATACCTTTTTGGGGCAATCATGCTGTAATGCAAAACTCTGTTCTAAAAGACATTGCCCTTCACAGACAAAAAACCATTCCACAGGTAATAAAAATAAATAGTTATTTAGATACTTGAAGTAAGACTTGTTCCAATTGATCACATGCCCTCGTAATACAGTGCCATATTAGTCATTACACTTTTTCAATTTGAATTCTGAAGAAAAAAAATTGTACGTGTTCTCAAGAGTCTAATAGATGGTTGTTACATAACCCTGTAAAATATGACATCTTTTCTAAGTATGCACATCAACATAATTGGAATAGGCTTGAGATTTTACGATTTATTGAGACAAACACATTTAATCATAGGTAACATATTTTAAGTTCAATCCATCTACATAATGGATGTTTGAGAATAATGCAAGGAGTTTTTCAAGATTTCATTATGTGGTTAGGTGATTGAAACAAATATTAGTTCGAGTGTCTAAATGAAATTGTTGGCAAATTTAAGCGGATATGCATGTATTAAGCCTTATTTTATCTAATAGTAGTATTATTTGATATTTATAGGTGGCATTGAGGTGGGTATATGAGCAAGGAGCAAGTGTATTAGTGAAGAGTTTTAACAAGGATAGAATGAAAGAGAATCTTCAGATTTTGGATTGGGAATTAAGCAGTGAAGAAATTGCTAAAATTCAAGAGATTCCTCAAAGCAGGGGATTCAAAGGTGAAATTTTTGTTCATCCAGATGGACCATACAAATCCATTGATGAATTCTGGGATGGTGAAATATAAATGTTACTGCTAATCATTTTGTTTTGAAATCTTGGTTTTATTTGTGATTTCATGTCAATAATGATACTCAGTTGTCACAAGATTACTCTTTTTTTTTTTTTTGTAAAGTTTTCGTGAAAACAGAGAATTAAATTCGATTTTCTCTCCTATTTATTATGGCGAAGAAGAATCAAATTATCACCATATTTATTCCTTTTTCTACTTTTTCTTCCAAGCACAGGACAACCCCAAGGGGTTGTGGGTTTTTCCGACCAATTGAGGCTCTCCCTTCATCTAAGATGGATCCTATCTTTATCTCTATCAAAGGAGATACCGATCATATGGAGAGAGATCTATCTATAAATCAGCCTAGACTATCCTCTATCTGGATAGATATGCCCTATTAGCGACTACGATTTATATATGTTTTGGCCACATTCCTTTCCACTCCAAAGAAGAAGGTTTAGATCTTTCAATCTTATGTCATAAGGTATGTGACCTATGTTAGGTCCATAAGATACCACAACTTTTGATAGTGGTCGTCTCACTTTCTTCCTTCATGATGTCCGGCCCCAAGTGAACCCCAAAAGTTAGCTCAAGAGAAAGAGAATTATGCAAGTCCATCGCAAACCGGCAGGGTGGAAATTGTCTTTTCAAATGCAGCATCGACTCAAAAAGAAAAAGAATACCAGTAGCTTTATACAGTATCAGAAGAGTCACATTGTATTGGAATTGGTAGGAATTCTGTTGTAATAGCTATAAGAAAAATTAAGAACTCCGTCAAAATATACTTCTACTATATACCAATGCTCTTCATCACTCAAAGATAATGGGTTATGGGTGCTAGAGATCGTGTGATTTACATACAAAATAATCACCGTACGTTGTGTACCCATGCTCTATACAAAGTATAATGCCCCTCCATTTGGCTCTCTATATAATACAGATACCTTCCCCAACATCTTCACTAATCAACTAATCTAATCACCTACTAATATATCAATATGCTAGTAACTACTCTACTTCCTACAACAACAACGTGGTATAAGCATTACCGCGGCCTTTTCTTCCTGACCTACTCAAGAAAAGGTAGTTAAAGGAACTTCTTACCGTTCAGGACTCGTGACGAAAACTGTCGTGTTAATCGCCACAACATAAAGCCCGTTTTTTCTCTTCAATCTTTTGCCAAAGACACAGCATCTCTCTAGGGCTTTGGTAATGTGCAATTACATAACCATCCCGGCAACCTTCATTAAAAATCCTCTCTTCCTTTTCATACTTCACTTCCAACCCTTTTTTCGTCATTTCTGAAATCCAGATGCCCATAGCAACGTCCTCAAGCTTAAACATCTGCATTTTTAAGGAACTGGAAATGTTTAGAATCGAAGAGGAGATACAGGACCTGAGTGGCTGACTGGTGCATTTTCACATGTAAACTTTACTCACTTAAATGACAGTTGAATAAGTAAAGAGACAAAGGTTCACTTTACCTTTAGGCGGCCTTTTCTCTGTTTCGAGCTGATTGTTTTTGCTATATCACTGGAGACGACATAACCCGGTCCATGTGCCCAAGGAGGGTAAGTTTCTTCAGGCCATTCCTATACATCAACAACGGATAAGATTGAATACACATGAAATAAGATATTAAGTGTGTTCATTTCATGATCAAATTGGTGATATTTGTATTGTTACTATTACAGATGCCCTTTCCCCATTGCTGACCACTGAAATAGATTAAGGGATGAAATCGGTTATGAAATATTAGATAAAAATGAATATATTCACCTCTGGACTGATAAACCACTTGCTGTCTGGACTCCTATGAGGACGGGAATCTGCGTTAATAAGACCATACAGCAATCCACGATTCACATTAACCCTCTCCATAGAAGATAAGATTTCATCCACGCGAACAAATGCGTCATCATCTGTCTTCATGACAAACTTTGCAGAAACGACCTCTGTCTGTCCAATAGACGATGTCAACAAGTGCAAGAGATACTCCATGAGTTAGGAAGAGACAGGATTTTACCCCAAAAACACAGATCGCAATGGTCTTCCAAGTGATAAGACTGTAGTAATCAACAAAAGGCATCAGCTGGATGTCTCTATATGTCCGAGCCTCATTCCAGAGCTCTTCATTCACCATTTGGTTTTTATGCTACAGCAGATGCATAACAAAGAATATCTTGTCAAATGAAGTTTCAGTTGTTGGAATCTTAAATGTTACTTCTAATGAGAAGCAGAACATGGAACTATGGCACTTGAAACCCAAGCCCCAAGATCCAGTAAGCAGGATCAAATAATCATCACCATAAACGCTACACTACTGTTAAATCAATGGTAGTTTCACATTATGGAGTACAAGAAAAGAATCACTCACCAAGCCAACAAAAAACCGCACTGCAACTTGTCCAGACCGCACTGCATCATATTGCATCCACGTTCTACGAACAGCCATTCTACGTTTAAAATTATTTGCAGTAGAAAATACACCAATAAAGAGATCTAGTCTTTTCCGTGGAGGAAGAGGAGCTGCTTTTAAGGCTTCCAAGTCATTTATATGCTCTGAATCCTCTGATGTTGGTAAACCACTTGCAACAACAGAAATTAATTTTATGTCTCCTGATATCCTCACTTCACTTATGAGCCATGGTTCCAAAGTCTGATAAGACAAACATCCAAATTAAAGGAGATTCCAGCAAAACAGACAACCATGATGATGCTGCAGAAATATCCGTGATAAAATTCTGAGGAAATGAAGAGGAGAAAAGGAAAAATGGGGAGAAAAGATTACTTCACGGAAAGCAAAAGATGTTATGTGTCTTCCATCAACTGTCATCTGAATTCCTTCAGACCCTACTCTCAGAGTAGCAACCGAAAGATATCCTTGCTTAAAAGGAAAATATTTTCTTGATTTAGCCCCATCCTGAACCATGCTAGATTTATTTGTTGCAATTACATTGCCCACCACCTCATTGCATTGATCTAATTCATCCACTGATGAAAAGGTAAACAACATTAAGAGATAATGCAACAAACACAAGGTGAACAAGTAAGGACATCACTAAAGCTGAAAAAGATGATAAAAGGAGGCAAATAGAGAAAAGGGAAATCTCATCAAGACATCAAGGGAGAAAATAGAGGAGCAAAAAAGATAATGCAATTAGAAATTATTTCAATTCCGGGGAAAAGACCAATCAGCTTTTAACAAATTGGAGAAAAGGCTTGCAGCTGCTATTACATTTGCAGAATGGAAAATAAATTAATAAGTTGGTTAACAAGAGGGAGACAATTTTATTATCAATATCAAAAGGAAAGAGACAATTAAAGAATGTAACACAGTAATAGACAGGCAGACTACAAAAAGAACGAAACTAGAAATCCTTTTTGTTTGGGGGATAAGGAATGAAAATAGGAATTCCTATATATTTAAAATAGAAAAATTTCCCAAGAAATATAAGCATTTAAAAAAAACAGACAATCTTCAGAATGTTTAGTATAATATCAGCACACAAATAAAATTCCCATACATTTGCGGGATCTATTCATCGACAGGTGACATCGTCTTCAAGGATAATAATTTTTATTTCTGAAAATGGCATGTCCAACATTTTGATTGCAGTTAATTGAGCGCACAGGAAGACGCATCATCACTTCTTGAGCATAAAAAGTTGGTTGAAAGAGTTGAAAGAAATGCAGGAAAATGAGCTACAAAGCTTGAACGTCTACTTTAAGGAATTAACTTCCTTATGGGAAGAGGGGAAAAAACAATTACCTTTCTTACTCTTTTCATCCGATGGTAATGGACAGCGCTCCTCTTCACCCCAGTCATGTGCAATGGTCCAGGTGTTTTGTACAATTACAGGATCCTCAGTTATTTTATCACCATGGAGCCTAACATTGTAGTGAAGAATAACGGGAGGGTCTGGTTCGCCTGGTAGTGGTTCACCAGTCAAATCAATCCGAAAATTCCCAAGAAGACCATTCGGAATGCCAATTATTGTGATGGAAGAACCCTGAGTCAGACCACAAGGAAGTCGCAATTTAAAACCGCTAGCATCAAGTTCCGTAGCATTGGTTTTGCTAAGAAAATGAGGACATTGTTTCTGTTTTCCTGGCTTGATTGAAGAATCATTTGTATCGAGTTTTTCCCTCTCTACTACACTCATGAGGTTGTTCCATGCAACAGTGGCTTCCTTAACTGCCTCTATAGCATTAGGCAAGACTAGATCATGAGTAGTTAGCCTTTTCAATTGATACCACGTAGACAAAGATTGTTGCTCCTCAACTGACAAGTTCCTTTTGATAAAGAGATCAGAGACAACAATTTCAGCAGATATTACTCGAGTAATTTTTTCTGGATGGTGAGCAGCAGGTGGAGCCATAGCATTTATCCATTCAAGAGGATTTGTCATATTGAAGTAGAGAGAACTCGTAACATAGCTTTCCTTGACAGGTTTTTTCATCACAAAGTATCCCAGGACCAAAAACATCAACAGCGATGTAGTCAAAACACCACCGTACCATTTCTTCATTTCTATTCTCAATACAGCTAATAAATCATTTAGCACCTAATTCAACGAATGTCAGACTAGATGAGCCCCGAGTGTCAACAGAATACTAGCACCTGCAACGGATGCTAAAAATTTAATAATTCATCTCACTATGTACTTATGCTAATGAGAAGAAAAGAACCACAGCTAACTTGAAGCGCAACACCAAATCTTAAACATGTGAGTCTAGACTCCAGTGTAGATCAGTTAAATGGCTCCTAAGTTAAATGATTAAACATCTATAGACCTGCCGTTTGACCATCCAAATTTTCTGGTTCTTTTCTGAGTGTAGTTAACTGTTACTGACAGGATCTGGCAAAGGAAAAAAAAAACAAGAGAGAAAAATTTGCAGCTGCAAGAATCATATACCGGTGGGAAGAAATGGAGAAGAACATTA
The DNA here is from genome assembly GCA_011800125.2 of Solanum clarkiae. Lineage (NCBI taxonomy): Eukaryota > Viridiplantae > Streptophyta > Magnoliopsida > Solanales > Solanaceae > Solanum > Solanum clarkiae. The sequence continues at coordinate 3,371,538 of JAABOM020000092.1, forward strand.
AGGCAATCAGGAAAAGGAATAGTGTCAAACTTTATCTTAGACCATATGAAGACCTGAAAATGCTCTAAAATAAACATCCACAGTAAAACTTACAGATAACAGTGGAAATTCGACAGATAATAACTAGATGCTAATAAAAATATGATACTAGTTTCTTGCCTGTCTTTTGAGGAAAAAAATGCTCACAAACTATTTCCAAGATTTTAGACACTCAAATGCCATATTAAATTCTGTTAAATCTTCAATATATTAGTATTTTAAACTAAGATGTGCCACTGAAGCCAGCATCTGAAGTTACAGAATAAACAATTAATATACTAGACAAAAACATTTTAGATCGGCACAATGTGCAAAAACATCAGTCCTCAAACTGCCAGTCTCCACCGGTTTTCAAATACAGATCTCAATCTCAGCTTCAAACACAACACCCAAGAAAATGGAACAGTGTACATACCTAACAAAAAGACAATCAAAAATGGAAAAAGTACGTGTATATATATGAGCACCAAACTTGGGAAAAAACAAAAGGACACTTACTTAATCATACTCACAGTTTTCACATAAGTACATTTCCTCCATATTCCCCTATAAATTTGCTTTTCCAGCCTCTGGAGACGCCACTGCAGTCTGCTAATTCACATTAGTCGAGCAACAAATCCCAAAGTGCTGCGGTTTCCTCCAATTTGAAGCACAATACACAAATCAAAGAGCTAAAACCTGAAAGGAAAACAGAACGAAAAACCTCCGACTAAAGCTCTAACTGTTTTAAAAAAATTAACCGCCACATTCCACTTCCGAAAACCGATACTAAAAACAAAGCATCCAATTACGCCGGAGAAGTTAAGAAATAGAAGAAATTTCCAAAATGCACAGATCGAAGAGCTTGAAACTGAAAAAAACAAGCAGCAAAACCAAACAAATTGAAAAAATTACGAACAGCTTTTTAAAAATTCCATAAATCCAAACTTAAAAACACTTCAACTAAGAAATTCGAGAAAAACGAAGCTCAAGTTCGAGATATCCCGAAAATGTACAGATCGAACCGAACAGTAAGCAGCAAAATCTACAGTAAAAAACGGAAAATTCCAGTCAAAAAATTTGAACAGTCACAACTACTAAATTCAAACTCCGCGGACATTCTCTACTGTCACAACCGAGTAATTACGCCAAATACAACTTCACTGGAAGAAATAGCAAACAAAGCTTGAAAAATCACACTTAAATCCAAACTCCAAAGCTCAATACAACTCTGGAAACCGGAAAAACAAAGCGTAGCTTCCCGAAATGTACAGATCGAAATGCTCAAAACTGAAAAAGTAAGCATCAAAATCCACAAATTCCAGTAAATTTGAACAATTACATTACTAAAATCAAACTAATCGAACATTTTCTAGCATCAAAAAGGATCAAAAAAGGCAAAAGTTACCTTGAGAGCGATGAAAATGATTATGCCGGAGAAGTTTTGTCGAAGAAAACTTGAATATTGTGAACAGCAGAAATGAAGAATGAAAGAGTTTAAAAGAAAAGAGAGAATAAAAAAACAGTTGTGAGAGAGAAGCTTAAAAAAAATAAAATTTAGAGAGAGATGATTTTTATATGGGCCCGTTGTTGTGTCGCTGTCGCTTAGACTGAACTACAGGTCTTTTACGCCTAATTAAGGAAATCTGGAAAGGGAAGGAGAAATTGATTAATCAACGCGGGAGGAAAAATACATTTTTAATTAATTAGTTTCGATTCTTCTCCTCTCGTCTCGTCTCGTTTCGTTTCATTTTATCGTGATCATTTTTTGAATTCTCAAAATAAAATTGAGAAAAATATTTAAAAATACTCCTACACTTAGTGCAAATTATGAGTTTTATTTTCGAATTATTGACAATATTAAAAATATCATTTTACTTGACTAACTAAACTAAGTACACTTCAGATCTATTACAAGTGATAAAAATGCTCCTTAATTTGACAAAAATTTAGAGATGTATTCTACGCTTATTACAAGATTAGAAGCGTATTTATGTTTAATTAGTCAAATAAAAAAATATTTTTAATATTATTAATATTTTGAAAATGAAACTAACAATTCATATCAAATCTAAGGATGATTATAATATTTTTCTCAATTGTCTCAAATTCAGGAGAAGAAAAAGTCAAAGTAGGAGATATTTGACTATTTACTATCTAGCGTAGACATGAAAATTGATTCACCAAACGCTTGTCCTTCGAGGTCCTCTTATGCTAAAAAAGACCTCTTTATGTTCTAACTTTCACATTAAATATGAATTGAATTATTTCATGATATTCTAAATCCAACTATAATTCATGATATTCCAAACCCAACTCAAATAAAGTTTTAAAATAATTAATATATTTTAATATAATTTTATATTAATAATATCTTGCGAAAAATTACTTTTATACTGAACAAGTTTGAGAAAGTGATTTTCCACCAGCCAAAATTAGGAAGTTGTACCGATTGTTTGTTAGGGAAAAGAAAGAAAAAGAAGACTACAAATTTGAGATTAAAGAGACAAATTTTATGTGGCATTATTTGGGCAATATTTTTAAATCATTAATAGATATTTATATAATTATAAATTAAAAGATAAAATGATAATTTTAAATATCTTTTTATTTATATTTAAATAATTATTTTTAGAATGGAATAAAAACTCCAATGTTTGGTATAATAAATACTGTATCTTCATATGACTTGACCAAATAAAATTAACATGTCTAGATTAGGACAATTCACACTTTATTTTGAAATTTAAATATTAGTAAAAAGAATAAATAAAATAAAATAAAATAATTGTTCTTTTAGCCACCAGCAACATGTCCACACTGGACCCTTTTGGACAAAAAGAAAAAATTCAAAGATGATAACTTTTGCAAATTAAACTAGAATTGCTTGATAGTAAGATGTTACACGTGTTGGTATAATGTATTCTTCTCCATTTTAATTTATTTATTTTATTTGAATTTGACATAAATTAAAAAAAATTGTAGTCTTAAAGGAAAGACACGTAAAATGCATTAAAATACTTTAAATTTTATGATGTTAACTTTAGTTGCATGTTTGTTATATATATTGTTTATTGTATTATGTTATATTGTATTTTATTATATTATATGTATTATTTTAATGAAATATTTGGATAGATTGTATTATTTTCTATCATTGTATAATGTCATATATTCATATTGCAATTACACTAAATTAATCGTTATATAAAATGTATTTTTTTGTCGTTATAAAGAATGAATTTAAACGATATGAAATATTAAAATTCAAAATAATAATTAAATAAATATTGTATTTAGACTAACAATATAAAACGAGTAACAACCATCCAAACAAGGAGTAAATATGTCACCTGAATATTTAGATTAAAAAGTTGTTAATTTTTTATTTTTTAAAATAGACTAAAATGAAAAGTAAAACAAAAAATAAAATAGAGTGAAGAATTACGTATAAATTTTTAGAAAACAATTATTAAAAAATTACACATTTCTAAAGTACAAACTTACCCCGTGCGAATATAAAATTACATGTTATTAATCATGATTAAATAAAGTACTCTGTATATAAACTTTTATGCACTTTTCATAAATCACGTTTTCACTTTTTCTATTTTTTAGGAAAAAAGAGAAATTAAAGAAGAGACTTGAAAATAAAATGAAAAGAATCAAGATGTACAAATATTCCAAGGTGCACAATTTATTTGACTTCTTCAAAAGTAAAATAATAATATAAAATATAAACATTTGAATATTTGCCTATGCTTTTTGAATTTAGATGGTCTATGTGGATAATAAATTTGAGTAGAGGAATTTAGCACCCTAGTTTATAATCGTAGGTTTAAATTCTTTCTACCTATTAATATACACATGAAATTATTACAATAACAATATTTTTGTTTTCATTCTATAAATAAATTTTAAGGATAACAATATTCTATAAAATCAATTTTTATTTCTGACTTAAAAAAAATAATTTGAAATATCAATAAAATCAGTCAGGTCTTTCTTGCAAAAACATTTCATATTAAATTCTAAAAATTTATTGAAATCTCTCCTCATAAATTCATCTTAAATAATCTTAGATTATTAATTGCATTACGCTGTTCAAGAATTTTAAAATAATAAATTTAATACACAAAAATTAAAATTTTCGAATAAACTTTTAATTCCGCCCTTTCTATTCGTAGAATATTTATAATGTTTCACATATGGGCTTAATATTTTCATACAATTCCTTTTAGCACACAAAATTAATTTATCTATTTATAGAAGATTTATAATTAAGACTCCACATTGAATTTTCAATATGTGCACACAATTTCTTTTAGTGCACAACAAATAAAATTAACTAATTTTTGTCTTCATTCCTTTTTATTGTAGATTTATAACTCTACATAGCGATTTAAAAAATATTTGCACATACAATTTCTTTTAATGCACAAAAATCAAATTTATATAACTTCTCTCTCCACTCTTCTATTTGTGGAAAATTTTATGAGTTGAGAGTGAAAAGATAATTAAAATTATCAATTATTTAAGAAAAATAAAAATACAAGATAAATTGAATACTAATATTCTTTTTTAATTATGTATTTTAATTCATAACAAACTATTTCTAAATAGCAAAGTGAAAAATAGAATTGATCTTGCATTTTCATAATTTCATAATGTCATGTAAATATAATATTTAGAAAAGATGGAGTTCAATCCCTCCCCCCCCCCCTTTCAATAAGATGACGGAGATATAAATTTCATTTAAATCGATTGATACGTAATTTGACTAATGTTTATATAAGAGAAATAAAAACATCAAATTGAAAGAAGAAATAAAAAATTTATAATATGATCATTATATGTTTGATTTTTCTTTTATCTCTCATCTATGAGATAGTTTCAAAATTATAAATTAATTAATTAATTTACAACAAATATAGTCATATTTTGTTTATACAAAAAATAATCGAAAAACATAGAAAATATACAATAACTATACGATTTTATCTTGCCAAATGTTATAAAAGTGTACATTAACTGTATGATGGAATAAAGCAAAATGGCTCTTTAAACTATCTGCGCTTCTTTCATTTGTGAAGTAGCAGTTAGTCAATGCAACTTTCGATGCTCCTCATGGGTCATCTGGAAACAGTCGCTTTATGTTTTTAAACATACGGGTTAAGCTGCGTACATCCGACTCCCCCCCTCACTCCATAATGAGCGGGAGCCTTTTGAGGCACTGGGGTATGTTGTTATTGTTATACATGAAATATACACTTAATATATATCAATAATTATTTTTTTGATAATTGAAATGATCGAATAGTAATTTGATGTAATCATCCCTTTTTTCCCTCTTATCATGAAGAACTTAAAAGAGGAAACAAAAAGAAAGAAAAATTGAGAAAAAAAAAGTCTGATTCTTTGAGGTTGGTTGAGACTCTCCGAATTAATTGAATTCCATATAAATTTCAAACATCAAATGAAAATTTTTATAAATCTCAAACAACAAATAAATTTTTTTTCAAATATCAAATATTGAACCAAATTGTTTGTATATATCAAACTCCAAATACTTTTTTTTGAAGATATCAAATATTGAATGAAAACTTTATGCAAGATATCAAACATTTTTATTTTTAAAAAAAAGAAGTTGGGACTTTGCTTTCTATTAGACGAGGTTTATGTTAGTTTTAATGACTCGTTTGGTATAACAAATAATTTTTTTGGGAAAAAAAAAAACTTAAGTTGAAAGTAACAACTACAAGCCATAAATAATTTTAGTTAGCTAGCTTTAAGCATTTCTTTTTTCTTTGTAGGGACAAGATAGTGTCGGTCAATTTGATATACATATTATAATAATTTTTGGCACCAACAAGGATTATGATCGGGTTTAAATTTGAGTACAGAAATGTCTTTGTTAGAAAACACTCTTCAATGTGGAACTTTTCAATATGAATTTAAATTAATTGAGTTTCATATAGGTATCGACTATCAGGTAAAAAATAAAAAAGAAAATATTTTTGACACTCCAACACAACGATAAGATAAAATAAAAATAATATTGAATAGCTTAAAATATCCTACATTATTACCATTTTGTGAATTTCATACATGTATTATTGAGTGTTGTGTTTTTATTACTCCCTTAGACTGTACTATCTCCGTCCCATATTATAAAGGTATTTTTCATTTTACATGGTTATTAAAAAATTATTAATACATCAGTGGATTTTACCATCTTACCCTTCATTTATCTCAATGTACATTAAATTAAGTTAGAAAAAAATTATTAATACACTAATTAATGCAGCGATAAAATGAGAAAAAAATAATTAATTCTATTCTAATATAGTAAAAACTTTTATAATATGAAACAAATATTTATAGAAAAATATTCTTACAATATTGGACTGAGGGAATAATTCCTTTCAGATTAAAAATGACACAAAAAGTTCATGATAATTCGAAGAAACTATATGAAACTCTAATAATTTTGATTAAAATTCATAGTGATATTTTAAACTTATTTACTCTCTCTTTTTCAATGTATACCCCCACTTGATTTTTTTTTAGAATTTTTTGAAGTATAATATTCTAGAAATAACATGTCATCAAGAAGTGTCTAGAAACTACAGTATAAAAATTTGTAGAGTTATAATACAACATCATGTCTTTTTTTTAATTTTTGTGAACAAAAATTTGGTTAGACAAAAAATTAAGCATGTACTAGAATATTTTCATATAACGTAAGACAGCAATTAAGGAGAAGAATTAGGAAAAAAAATGTTTTTTTTGTTTAATTTTAATGCAAAAAATGATTGTCGGTGGGGTTAATAAACACGACGTACCATCTAATGAACATTGACAGTTGCATTTATTTTTTATTATTTATTTATTCCAACCAAACCACTAAAGAAATAAAGAAAAAAAAAAGAGAAAATAAATTAATTTCGTTTGTTGGTGTTCTTCTTTATAAGTTTTGTTTTCTCAAACTTGTGAATTTTGCTGTTAATTGACATTTTCTGGTTAAAAAATTACTTATGTTATAATTTGTTTTTCTTTTTTTGTATTAATACAACATGTCTGGCTCTTATTTTATAGGTGTGTGTACTTTTTATATTTTGATTGTTTTTAATAAATTTTTTGACTCTGTTTCAATTGAGATTCGACTCAAATAAAGTATTCCAAAGGGCTATAAAAAAATATATGGTATAGTAAAAAAATTATGAATAAATAATGGAGGGAAAAAAAATAGTAACAATAACAACTGATACAATAACTAAAGTAAAAAGAAATAACAAAAAATAAAAAATGATAATAAAAATAATAACGATAAAATAAAAATTAAACAATACTGGATTATCTACTATCTTTAATTTCTACCTAATGTTCAACCTAAAAGGAAGGATTATATTAGGGAGCACAAATAGGGGTGACAAAATTAAAACTCAATCCGCTCAATCCGTTTGACCCATCTATTTATTAGTTCAATCCATTTTAACTCAACTCGTTTCAACTCATTTATAATTGGGTTGATATGCAACTCGAATTGACCCGAAAGATCTTGTCAAAATATTTTCAAAATACATATATTTTTTAATTTAATACATTTTATATAGCCAGAATAAAAAAATATAATTTAATTAAGAAATAAAATATTAAAAAAGAACAAATAAAATAAGTAAAACCTAGTAAAAGTTGAGTCTGATTAGATCTTGACTCGTTCTATAACTTATTACTCAACTCATTTTGATTCGATCTATTCTGATCCAAGTAAATTCAATTGGATTGAATTTTGACTCATTTATTATCTTGACCCATTATAACCCACTCAAATTTAACCTTAACCCGTCTAATTATCACCGCCAGCCACAAAGTGTTGGTGACAAATTAAGCTCCTATTTTTATTGTGTTGTCAAATATGGATAACATTCTATAGTAATATGTGTTGTTTGTGTTTTAAAGTTTCCTTGTTTTACCCGTAATTATGAAGTTGGCTATTCTATTATGTAATATTAATTCAAACTTTTTTTTTATTTTGACTTGTAACATAAATTTAGACGATGCTGACGATATTTGGTGGGCGGGCTGCGATAAAGTTGGTGAAGAATTATACTTTTGTTTATATCCATAGTATGCAAATATTAACTAAATTTATAATTTTCTTTTCTTTCCATTAAAATTTAAATAAATAAATAAAATTATAGCTTTACTTTCGATGAACAATAAAAAATCAGTGAAAGTTAACAAGACATGATCATGATTATAAATGGACGTGCACTCTTTACGATTTAACATGACTTGTTATAGAATTGATCAAGGTTTATTCATTTTATAATATGATTGATTTTTGTGAAAATAATTAAGAACTTAATTACCATCCCCATTTCTTGTATGTTATATACTCAGTTTAATCTAATTTTTTTTCTTCTTCATCATTCGTTTCTTTTTAAAAATTGGGAAAAAGAAAAAAAATTAAGCTAATTTAAATGCATGGAAGTAAAATGCATTAGGATGGATTAATCTCCGATTTGAATGAGTTTTATATCTAAATTATTAGTTTGAGCAATATATCATAATGACGTTTGTAGTACACTTTCTATTTTATTTAAGAAAATTGTCACATACATGGATAAATCAACTCTTCTATTTTAAGAAAAAACCTTGTCACATAGCATTTCACACAGATAAAATATGCTGACAAAAATTAGATACAAAAAGTATAATAATTTTACTTTTGATACCCTTACCATTTCAGTAGTTCAGCTAGTTAGCTACTTAATTTTCATCTTGTTACTGAAAAAATCGACCCCAAACTTATATTCCATCCTTATTTCTCTTTTTTCCTACCCATAACTTTTTTTTTTTTGAAAAAAAAAAACACAATCACAAAATATATGTTTCCTTTTGCTTCTTAAAAGTTATATAATTGGGAAATTAATAGTAGATCTAACAAGAGATGCAACATAACTTTTGTGGGAATACAATACATATTAAGAAAACCATTGGGAAAATTGAATGGAAGTTAATTGGACTTGGCCAAGATTCTACTATTCAATGGGTTTAGATTCAATTTTTTGTTTTGGTCATTTGTAGAATATTACACAGAGGTTTATAAAACTAATCTAACAGCTTAATTGAACATAAATGTCAAGATCCCAATGCAGTAGACTCCATTTTATTAGCTCGTTTAGCTCAATCATTGTCGTATGTATAACTTAGGTTAATTATTTTTACTTTGTTCAATTAGAGTACAATATATAACTAGGTTTATGGCTAAACCACAAAATTTCAATACAGATTTTTTCTTTTTAATATTATAAATATTTTATTCTTAAAAATTGCTTAAATAATATCTTTGGACGAATATTAAACTTTTAATTGCTAAAATCCTCCGAGCAGAGATCATCAAAAAAATTTACTAATAATGGAAGAAGTTTTTTTTGTTAGACTTACAAACGAACTTTACTGATTATGGAAGAAATTGTTGGTTAGACTTACAAACCAACGAGGAAGTAGGTCTTTTTCCGTAGTTGATTGGATAAGGTTGGACAAGCACTTTTCATCATTTCTCCAACTATAGGTATAGTTTATTTATTATAGGTATAGTCTTACATAATTACTACTTAGCACTAATGTTTTATCTGAGCAACTAGGAATCACTTTCGAATTTGTATATTGACAGTAAATTATACAATGAATTTGTATATTGGCGCGAATTATACAAACAGATTTGTATATTAGCAACGAATTATATAATAAATTTTGTATATTGACAACTGCTAATTTGAAACATGACTTTAATTTCGAAAATTCGATCTAAGACTTAATTAATCAAAGTATAAACTAAATTTCTGCTTTCCATCAATCTCGGATGGAGCCAAAGATTGACTATTTTTTGGCTTTGGAGTATGATGGAATAAAGCAAAATGAC
>JAABOM020000092.1:3381586-3397478 GCA_011800125.2 Solanum clarkiae
TTATAGGATCAATTTCAAGTCAATATAAGGCAACACAATACTCCAAAACCAAACGAGCGCTAAAACGCTCTCAATTTGCCCAATTCAACCATTATGACCAAATATGGGGATGACTTGTATTTAATCCTTTTCTTGCGATATATGGCCTACTTACAACCTCCCCGACACTCCCAAGGCTCCTATTAATCTCAAAAGAACTTACAATGCCACATTCAAGTTTTTGTCCCTTAAAACGCCAAACTTCAATTACGAATTCCTAAGCGCTTTCCCACCAAACCAAAGACACCACGCTACTTAGGAACCTCAATACCACACCCTAGAATCGATAATTTCCCGAGAAGTCGATAAAAAACAATTTTTGGGCAAAAGTACTGTAGCAACCCGAGAGGGTTGCTATTGTTCACCCAAAATATTTTTTTTGTTTTGCTTCAATCTTCTTCTTGAATTGATTACACATGGAAAATAATGTTCTTCAAACACCAACACACATGTATAATTGAATATGTATACAAATTATACCCCTCAAAGCTCCTACAATTTCCTATCTCCCATGCCCCAAACTTTCCAACTCTCACTTCAATATTAGCCAAAGACCACAACACTTAGAAATTAATAGCACAAAGAATAAAACTTACTTGATTCCCTTCCTCCTCCTCCTCCTCCTTCTTCTTCTTAAATTTTTCTAAGTGTTGGAGTATAAGAAAATGAAATGATTTTACAAGAGGGGATATATGTAGACATCATATTTTTAGAAATTGCAACATAAGGGCTCCTAGTTAGTCCATTGACCGATTAGGTCCCAAACTTTTCTATTTTAATCCAATTAAGGACTTCCGACTTCAACTAAATTTTTACCCGCAAAATTCACTTGATTCCATACTCACGCACCTTAAGTTAGTAAAATTTAAAATATACCTCAATCACAACAATTTTTCCGACTGAGCAATTGACCTCCATTTAGTTAATTATGGGGTCTAACAATTCTGATTTGTATTTTTTCATATTTTGAAAATTAATTATTTCAAATTATCAAAATTAAAAGCTCCATAATTAATTCGTATTGTGGAGGATAAAAATTGGGTGTCAACAACAACAGATTATACAAATAAAAAAATTTATAGCAATGAAAATACTTACCATATTTGAATGTTGGTAGCGAATTATCAAACAAATTTATATATTGGCAGCGAGTTATACAAACAGATTTGTATATTAGCAGCGAATTATACAATAGATTTGTATATTGATATCAAATTGTATAAACAAAAATATTCATAGCAACAAAAATACTTAATATGTTTGTATGTTAGTAGCAAATTATCAAATGGATTTGTATATTGACAGCGAATTATACAAATGAAAATATCTATAACAAAGCTATAGAGCATAATTAGGCAAACAGTAACTAAGAAACATAACTAAATACTTTTTAATAGCTATTTGTGAAAATTCCTGAAGATATTTTATGTCACATTTTCACATCTCACTTTTGTACTTTTTTTTCCAATCAAACATCATCTCCATTGATTATTAATGTATAAAAAGTTATAAATTAAATTTGACATACTAAACTTTATAAATGATCATTGAGAGGAGGCCACTAAAGTTAACCTATGAATCAAACTCAAAAAAGTAACATATTTACATAATTTAAGGAGGATCATAAACCAAGTGGACATATTTAACTAATTTGATCCTAAAAATGATGGTAGGTTCCATCTATCTATACTGACAAGCCCTTTGACTTGGTTAGGAAGCTTAGCAAAAGTGTTGAAGACATGGATTATATCATAGATGTAACTCAAGTTAATTTATTTCATGATTGATAAAATGGATTATATAATAGATGTAACTCAACTTAATTTATTTTATGATTGATAATGAATTGATACTCTTCAACTAGACTCTCAATCCATTTTTTATGGTATTGCTTCCCTTGTTGTATATCGAAGATTTCAGAAGGATGAATGTACTATAATCGCTTGATATTTCTTTTTTGATTTCTCATTCAATCTTTCATACTTACTTTAAGACCTAACTAGTTCTAATTCATCGTATAAGTTGATTATGCTTTAGAAGGGTGTTCAGATATGCTTTACTAAAAGTATAAAGTCCATTACAAACAAGTAAAATTGAACAGATAGAGTACATGTTTTACCTGGGGATAAAATTTATTAGTACAAAGTTTGAATGGCTTTAATTAATTAAAGATACAACAGAAGATCAAGAATATAATCATGATGGATTAATTAGTTTTAAAAAATAAATAATCAAAACTCATCATGGTCATTTGAGGAGAAAGGAGGGAATTCAATTTTGGAGCCACATTTTCCTCCATGTGGGAAAACAGGACAATCAATGAAATTTGATGCAGAAGAATCCACACAAAGGTAAACTTGGTATAGTTGGTGGTTCCCTTGTGGATCAACATTGCACTCTATGAATGGGGTGTGTCCAACTCCTCCTTCAATTGCATTTTTAATGCTTTCTACAGTGTAATGTTCTCCATTCCTTGGTTGAATCCCTAATTAATCAACACAAAATTAAGTTAGAAGTTGAATTCTAAGTTAATACAACAATTCAGTGTAATTTCATTAGTAGGATCCGAAGAAAATGGGGGTATATATGTAGATTTCTATTGGGGATAGAAAGATAATTTTTGAGAGATTATTAATTCAATAAAAACAACATAAATGTAATTTGTTACAACATAGATAATCTCATATACGTACTAATATTGAAAAAAAAAATTTAACCTGTATATACCTGACAATTTAAAGAATTTTCGACCATTTTAGAGCTTGTTTAGATCCGCTTATGTTTTATAACTTATAAGCCAAAAACCATAAGTTAGATTTTCTAATTTATGATTTTTGACTTATTTTTATTATTTTGGCTTAAACATAAGTGCTTATAAGCACTTTTTTATTTGAGTCAAATATTATTAAAAAACTGCTTAAAAACTATTTTGACTTAAAAACACCTAGTATAAGCCAATTAAAACAGGCTCCCTGCTTTATATTTCAGGTTACTAATATAATATTTTAGGTGCAATATATCAATAACAATTATATACTTTTGACAAACAGGAATTAATTTGTAGTTGGAAAACACAAGCACATATATTTAATTACCTGCATTCTTAAGATTTTGAAGAAGGTTAGATTTTTTCTTGAAGTCGAGTGCAGTTTGAAAGTAGGCACGTTGACTAAGACCTGAACAAGTGCCATGTTTTAGCCATTCATGACTCCAAAATCTCACACCATCACTACTTGGGCAAGCAAGGGATGGCCAATCCTTTTCCATGGTGCTTATAAGATCTGATATCTGCATAGGTGAATTTCTTATTTATTTTTTTGAAAAAAAATATTAATATGTTCAGTTCGACAAAAATTATTCATCAATATGATTGAAATATATACAAAATTATCTATATGTTGATTATGTATATTATATGTATACATATTTTAGTCGTTTGCTCGCTATTTTGTAAACTAAATCATCTTAAGGCTTTGGACAATAATTATTCCTATTTTTACTATGTTCATTACATAAACAAGAATATTATCCTTAAAACATTTGTATATAATCTAGCTAGACAAATATTATGAAAGGTGGAGATGGAGTTACGGAAATGGATTGAAAATGACGTGGGTTGGAGCATATTGGAATGGGGAGGATAAATAGTCAACGGGAAATGTCACTTATGGAACTTGTTTTGATCCCCACTTTCATTAAAAAAAATCATTTTCTTTATTTTTAAATAACTTATTTTCTTTTAAAAAAATATTTTTCAAAACGGAGACCCAAAGTGACCAATTAGAAAGAATATCCATTGAAGCAAATGCAATGTCCCATCATGTCCAACAACCTAAATACAAGAATAACTAAGCAAGAAATTAAAAACGGGTTCTAAGCAACAGGCTAATTAAGTCTCAAAGATTTAAGGGTTTTTTTTTTTCTTTAATATATACATGGCTTAAAATTTTTAATTCATTAATTACATAAATCTTGAAATAATAATATAATTAATACAAGAAAAGAAAAACATTTCGTAGAAGCAAAAGTATGACAGTGAGATGTACAAGTCCATACCTAAAAACAAGAAGTCTAAGCAAGACAACATGGGCAGCAAAAAGTAGGAATAACAGATTATATACTTTTTGTCAAAAGAAAAAATAATTAAAAAATTATCTGAAATTAATTTTCACATTTTAAAATTATAAGTATTTTAAGACAATTAATATGAGATGAAGGAAATATCATCTTTGTTGGTGTCGATTAATTAACTTATCATTTCGTTTCATTTTATGTGAAATGATTTTGAATATAAAAATTAGACTATCCACCTACATTTATGTATATAAAATATGATTCTTCATGTTTTCTTAAAATACAGTTTACATATTTAAAAATTACATTTAGAAGTACTATAAAACAACAAATATAGTAATTAATTATTTGGAGATTTGACACAATTTTCTTTTTATTTTATCGAAAAGGTTGATATGCTTTTAAATTTTTTAAATAATTCACTTTGTATTTTTTGTCAAATAGATGAGATAGAAATTTTACACAAACAACCAATTAGATTAATCAACTGTTAATAACTTTTTCTAGTAGATATACATAGATTATACACATGTTTTTATATATAAATAAACATATATTATCATTATTGGCTCATCGTTGATCCATATATATCACATAAATTAGAACAAATTTTACATATATGGATAATGAAAAAAAAAACCTATATCATGGAAGACTTTTAAGTCTTTAAAAAAAATAAAAGACCCCATTGTACTAAGTTGAAAAATGATATTGACATATACCTAATATAATAAAGTCATTACTATTGCTTGTACAATAGCTACACTACTACTTCAAAGGCACTGCAATAACATACCGAGTGAAATTTCACAAGTGGGATTTGGGAACGGTAAAATATACGCAGATCTTATCACTACCTCATAGAGATAAAGAGACTATTTTCGAAAGACCCTCATCTCAAAAATATCATTCTCAAAAGCAGAATACTACTTCAAAGCTAAAGTTTGAAAATTGATAAGAGTACATACCTCAGATTCATCCAAAGAGCTTTCTTCATCACAATTTTGTGGCCATTTTCCATTTTCATAATTTGGCCATAGACCATGAATACTAAAATCTTCATCAGGTTTTCCAGTTGTGGGATAGCAGCAACTACGTCTCGTGTCACAATAAGATGCCGGCCACTACAATATCGAAAAACGAAAAAAAAAATCTTTTAAATGATCTGATAACGTAAAAATTCATTACAGTACTATTAACGAATTAAAAAATTGCATTGCATGCAAGTAGGCCAAGAATTATCTAATCATTAACGATTAGACATCTGTCTAATGAAATTCATGTTCCTAGATATAAGAGAGTTCTCGTTATAGTGGCAAAGATACGTATTTCAAAAATTACTTTAGATCACAAGTTTGAAGTGTTTTAATTTCTCGTTAAAATTTCTGATTCTACCACTGTTGGATAAACAGAATCAAAATAGAGTTAAGAGGACATACCTGTTGAACAAAGTAGAAGAAATAAAAGTCTTGTGCTGCAACACAAAGAACTAACAAACACTGTACAAAAATAATCTTAATCGAAAATGATTTTTGAGATTTCATCATTTTCTAAGTTAAATTTTGAATTTTCTTTCAAAGCTTTTGATATTTTTAGTTTGATGTAAATTGTGTCTCAATTTATAGGCAAAGTTAAGGAATATGCTGATAAGTATATGCCAAATAATTAATTGTGTCATAATAAGAATATTATTTAATCATTGTTTTGTGTTCAAAGTAATATTAAAGCCCATGTGTCAATGTCCTAGTTGTCAATATTTATCTTCATGTGATTAAGATTTGGGATTTACGCGTTAATTTATTAGCTTCTACTTCTTCCACGAACAATTTAAATCGTTGGGCCTTATTTAGTACGATTTATCTTTTCAATGTTGTTTACAAGCTATTGTGTTGAAGAGGGATTTATCCTACGCATAAATGTGATAAAATTAGTCTGTAAAATTATAATTTATTCAATCATTTAAGTTTGTATTGATTATTGATCTATACATTTATTAGTTTAGTTTATTAAAAGTTGAATTGATGTTTAGTCCAAATTGATTCATAATTTTTTTTATCGAAGTATTTCAAAAATGCACTTTTTGTTGAGACTTATATGTAGTGATAATAAAGAACAATAATACTTATATTAGTTACTAATTGGACAACTTGAACTTTGGCTCACTTTTTAGTGCACGTCAGTTAAAGTAACTTTTAGCGGATTTAGTATAATAATCGACTTATTTATCAACTCAATCAATTTTGATCCTTTCAAATTCTCTAACATGTCCATTTAATACCTATACATGAACACACATAAAGAGTAATGATTGTGAGTTATCTCATCATAAATAAAAAGAAGATTAATCTTTCTATCCCATTTTTAACTATCATTTTAAATCTTTTGGCATTCATTAAAAAATATATATATATAAAATTTATTAAATTAATAATAATACGTTCATTTAATTTTCTTTTTAAATATATTGTGTCATATGGATATGATTAGAAATAACTATTAATTTTGATAATTATTTTAAAATAATTTTTCTGAACTAAATTAATAGTTAATTTGGGACGAAAAGATTCGACTGCTAGATAGATTCCTAATTAAGTTTTAAATCAATCAACCTATAATAAATATAATAAGTAAATCTAAAAGGAATATTTCGATTGAAATAAAGGAATTAATAAACTATTATATTTTTTAGTTGGGAAGTTCAATTGGACGTTAAGTAACGAAACATATGGCTTTAGCTACATTTGAATATTACTCAATAGTAGTTTGTGTTTTCTCATCAAGTAAGAAAATTGATGAAATATTAATAAATTAAAAACCTAATTTTTTTTTAAATTTTTATATTAAATCTTGAATTGATGAACTTTGTAAGAACCTTCAAGATCATTATATACACATAGCGGTAATTCACAATCGCTATTAGTTTAGAACAATTGCTCGCAAACCATAAAAAAAATATAAGTCACACTAGATAAATATTAGATGACGAACTTGATCGAGAAAATAGTATCGAACTCAGAATCCCAAAGATTCTTCCTCAATCAATTACTCCACCACCACCAAAGTGGTTCATTAAATAATAATATTATTAGACCAAATTTGAGTTTTTTTTAATCAATAACTCTGCATTTTTCTGGCATTTTTGGACAAATATTTTAAATTATTTTAGGGACTTTCTTATTGGGTCCACTTTTTTAATTCTTCAAAAGAATTAATTGAGTAAAGGTTTTTGTTGTATGAACAGAATAAATATAGATCAAAATTAGGTGATAGGCTTGATCCAATCTGCCAAACAATTTGATTATTGTGTCTCTTCTAAAGTCAAAATATATATAAATTTTCAATTTATTAACAAGCAGTGTAATTCATTAATTCTGCCAAATTTTCTTTTAAGACTTTTTATGAGTAACACGTTTAAATAGAAACGTATAGGAACACGTCAACCCATTGGGTTAATATATTGCTTTAATAATTGACTTTTGGACCCGATTCAAATAGAAAAAGATTTCATAAGTTAGCTCAAAGATAAGATGATATATCGTCTAGGGATTTCGTCCCTTATTGATGTGCGACTTATTCCATTTATCACCCTCTGTGTCAGATTTGAAAAACTCTTTATTCAGAGACTCATTGTCCAATTTAATATGTGCACATTTATAAAATGAAGGTATTTTCACCCTCTTCAAATGGTCCCGGGGTATTCTCTTTCTCCCTCCACCCCCCTCCCTCCAACCCGGCAATCAACACATCAAAAGGATCATATTGGATTGAGTTTGACTCTTATATAACATCTTTAATTAGGTTTTGGATCTAATTTGAGACCAATGATGGGGAAGAGAAACGACTGCCACTGGAAGGTTTTTTGCGTTCAGTCAATCTACGCAGAGTGAATCGGTCCCTAAAATCAAACTTCCATCGAAGAGAAGCAAATGAAAGGCTTTCATAAAAATTCTCGCAAACTTCTCGATTCATAATCAGAAACATAAATACAGGTAAAAAAAAGCTATAATTAACTTTAATTTAATTCTTTCTACAATTCGATCTTCGACTCAGGCATTGAACCACAATGAAAAATTGATTAGTTTGTAAGGATAATTGAATTCGTAGGCATGAGTCTAACATATGACTGGGTGCTATGGCCTATTTAAAGCCACACGACCCATCCCACATAGATTGGCTTTTTGGTCGAACTTTTGTAATGCTTAAACTGTGTACTTTCTTTGTGGCACAAGTTTAAGATAAAATTGGGATATGTTCCTGTATGTGTTTCTATTATTCTGATTTCATAGTCATTGTTTAAATATGAAACGAGATTTAGGAAAGGAAAAAAAGGGTTGAGGCTAAGCATAACACTGCCGAAGTGTCTTAGGTTGATCCCCTTACACATATTATCGTAAATTAGTCAAAATGTATTACGCTAATCATTTGATGACAAATCAACTAAAAAATTTACATTTTTAATAATTTAAATATAAAACTTAAATAATTTAAATATGTTTTTAAGCGGAGAAATCTTCGTCCTTGTTGTTATGATTTTTTTTTTCTGAAGTCATTTTCCCTAAAGGAAAGGAAGAGTAACGAAAAGGTTATCCTTTTGACTTTAGGGAAAAAGGAGAGACAAGCAAAATTCATATTTAAAAATGTCCACTTTCCTCTTTGAGAAATAGACACATTTAAAAGATTGATTAAACTGTAATTGTTGCTTAGAGATATGTTATAAATTTATTGATCGAATATAAATTATTATCATCAAAATATATTTTTGAACAAACATATTTTAAACAAGTTTTTGGTCTGATTCGCATCAAATGACTTGTCAATTAACTGAAATTCTCTCTACGTTTGCCACGTGTTTGGTCAAACTATCTTAATCCTAACAACTTTATCGATGTTTCAAAGGTAATAACAACGTACACGACACAATTGTTCTTGTTCTACATGCCACGGATAAAACAACTAAAAGAATTTCAGTACAATGCTTCCTCGATCTCACATATAAGAAAGCTTAGTATGCAATTTTTGAACGATGAGTGTTATCGATCGACAGGAGTCAGGTGACATGCGGAAGCTAGCAAACGAATCTTTCTTCTCCATCCGATGTGGGATGAGTTTGTCATATTCAACAATGAGTTCTAATACTAATAACTAAATTCTAGATTTAACGTATATACATATTTAGTAAATTTTTAAATATAAAAATATTATTTGAGTAAAAATTTTTGAATTCTGTTATATTTGTATTCGAACTACTTCCTCCGCCATGCTTTACTAGATGTAACTTAATTTTACCAAAATAGATTATTTTATGCCCTTTTTGCACGATTTGAATTAATACCTTTTTGTCGATTTGAGTTGTCCCATTTGAAATAAAATTCACAAGTAATGTATTACATTCCAACTCTAGTAAACAAGAAATACAAAAGGAAAGAGATAACACATTGAGGCATGTAAAATAAAAACTAGTTTAAAATGTAGGGAACTCAATGGTTGAGCCACATTTCCCTCCGGGGAAAACCGGGCACTCGATGAGATTTGAACCTGAGGCATCTAGACAAACATAAACTTGATATAGTTGGCTATTACCTGACTCGTCTACATTACATTGGATCCAAGGGGTGTATCCAATCGCGCTCTTAATTGCATTTCTAATGTTAGCCAAGTCATAAGATCCGCCGTCAGGGTGAATTTCAGCGCCTTGAAGAATTGACAAAAGATCAATTTGATTCTTGAGATCAAGAGCCTTCTTGAAGTAGGCATGTTGGTCTGTGAAAACAGATTCAGCACAAGTGCCATGTTTTTCCCATTCATGTGACCAAAATGTTGAGCCAGTACCACTTGGGCATGCTAATGTTGGCCAATTTTGTTGCATTCTACTAATTAAGTCGGAAATCTGTCGAGTCAATTCAACAACTCGTGAGAATAGAGTGATAGAATCAAAAATTTCATATAAGGGGATTCAGAAAAATAGTAAATTGTCAAACTTACGAGTTGAACCTATGATCTAAAGCAAAATTTGAACCTCATTTATGAGCTCAACAACTCATATACAATCAAGAGAATTCATTTTTGTCATATTTGTGTTATCTAACGATGGGACTCGATTGAACCGCTAGAATCCTCAGAATCTATTTAGAACCCAATACACATAAACCAGACATGCGACCCTAACAAAATTGACGTTCCGGGCTCAATGGAACCATCAAAATTTGAGTTTGAGTCCTCCTTGGTTCAGAACCCGATAAAACTCAAAGAAACTAATTAAAATTCAGAATGCCCAAACTGCCCTCAGAATCTTTTCTTATGCCAATGAGATTCAACATTTTCATATATTAAAAAAATATTTTTTTGGTTATTCTTGTGCCTATATTTTCTAGCGAATGAGACTCAATTGAACCTTAAGATCTAGCCTTAAGCTTCTACGAGTTATATCCAACCTTGGTTTGGGTTGGGCGCAGGGAAAAAATTCTTAATGAAAATTTAGATTCTAATGTGTAATTCAAAAATATAAAGAGTTCAGCACTAAAAACCTAATGACTAAATCCAAAAATTTAAATCTTAGATTCGTCTCTGATAACAATAATTAAAATAAAAGTATTTATTTGAACATTGGATACCTGAGATTGATCATAAGGACTGTTTGGGTCACAATTTGATGGGTAAGTGCCATCATTGTTATTAGGCCAAAGTCCATGAATTCCAAAATCTGCTGCTGGTTTTCCAGTTTTGGGGTAACAACAACTTTGTTTAGTGTCACAGTATGATCCTGGCCACTGCATAAAAAAAGAAAAAAAATTAAAAAGAAAAATTCAATCCGAAACAGTCACTCTACCCACAAAGATAGAGGTGCAAAATGCGTACATTGAAAAAGAAAAAAAAATAAATAAAAATTCTATACGAAACAATCTCCTACCCCACAAAGGTGGAAGTACAATCTGCCTACATTCTAATCTCGCTAAACTCTAATCGTGAAAAAGAAAAAATAAAAAAAAATCTATAAACAATCTCCTACCCAATAAAGATGGAGATACAATCTAGATACATTCTAACTTCCCTAAACTTGACTTATGAAGAAAAAAAATACGTTTTTTATCCCATACAGTCTCCCTACCCAACAAAGATAGAGATAAATCTACATACATTCTACCCTCCCTAAAGTCGACTCGAGAAAAGAAAAAAAATTAAAAGTTCTACACGAAACAATTTCCCTACCCCCACAAAGGTGGAAGTACAATCTGCATACATTTTGATCTCCCTAAATTTCACTCGTGAATAAGAAAAAATTAAAAAAACTATATCCGAAACAATCTTCCTACCCAACAAAGATAGAGATACAATCTGCTTACGTTCTAACCTTCCTAAACTCGACTCGTGAAAAAGAAAAATTAATCAACTAAACAAATTGGATGTGTACCTGTTGAACAAAGTAGAAAAAGTCAAAATCTTGAGCAGCACTGAGGACTGATAAACACTGTATAATAAAGAAGAAAATCAAGAACAGAGAAATGGCTGAATTTGAAGCCATTTTTAAAAAATATTTTTGCTTGTAATAAAAGAATATAACTTTTTGTATTGGTAGGGATTGATAAAGTGATTTGGGGTTGTTTATTTATAGGAAAAAAACTATTATGATATAAAGATGTGAACAGACTAACTTTGAAAGTGTGAAATTGAAGAGCTTGATATTATAATCTGATTTGGATTTTTTATCCTTGTTAGTGTTTTCTGATGTTGACATACTAATAATTGAAATATACCAATTATAGCTTTTGGTTTATTCTAAGTATATCTGGTTTAATAATGTTATTTTAATATGTTGATTTAGGCTGATTTTAAGGTGGCATTGTTAACTTTTGTTCCTCTTTTGTCAAATCTTGGAAGATGGAAAGTTGTCATAAAGTGAGTTCTTTGTACTCTCCGACTGTCTTTACTGGTTCATTCTATTCTTTTTATTCTATTTTAATTAAATTTATGAGATAATGTATAGTTATAGACATATTAAAAAAATATATTTAAAGATAAAATTTAAAATCAAACTTTTCACTATTATTATTTGTGAAGTTATAAATATTTAATGTAATTTATCTCTTAGAAAATATAAAATTTTAATAAATAAAAGGATAATATGAAAACAATTTCAAATATTCATTTCGAACTTTGAATAATTCAAATATTTTGAATATTAAAAAAATCTCAAAAATTCAATTAATTTGAGATGAAGAGAGTACTAATACTTCCTCATTAAAAAATTAATTAAGTGAAGAGAGCATTAGGATATTTAGTCAAACTTCTAACATTAATTAATTTTAAAAAATATATCTTTTAAAAAATTACTTTTGGTGAGAAATAGTTTGTGCTGGGATAACAAATTTAAAAAATAATTTTGAGCAACAATAGTATTTGGCCAAGCTTAAAGTGCTTCAAAGACTTTTTTTTTTCAAAAGTGTTGTTAAAAAAAAAAGCAACATATATTTAGGCAAAAATTAATTTTTAAGCTTCTGAAAAATAATTTATGAGACTAAGCAATTGTTTTTTTGCCGAAAGCTTAATCAAACATCTTACTTTTTTTTTTTCTTTTCAAATAAGCACTTTTATGAAAAAAAATTGATTTCCCAAGGCTTGGCAAAAAATGCAATAATACTTCTTCAACCATCTTTACTTGTTCACTATACAATTTTAAAAATGTCTAACAATACTTGTTCAGTTGATAAAATCAAGAGATAATTTTATACTTAGTTACTAATTTATCTTTATCATTAATTATAATTATTTTTCTATTATTTTTTCAAGACGTTGTATTTATTATATTCAAAGGATGATTTGATAAAATTTTTCTATCATTTACTACTTCTTAATCCTTATATCAAGTCAAAATGGGAGGGAGTATCTTAAAACATAAATGGAATACAACAGTCAAGAAAAAACATTTAATATTTTGTTGGAGGCGTGTAAAAAAGAAACAGATAAATAATTTAAGATGAAGAGAATAAATATTACTTTCCTTATTGTATAAGGTACTCCCTCCTCCCATATTATAAGGGCATCATCAACATACCCCAGTGCCTCAAAAGGTTCCCGCTCATTGCGGGGTGAGGGGGGTCGTATGTACGCAGCCTAACCCCTATGTTTAAAAACATAAAGCGGCTGTTTCCAGATGACCCATGAGGAGCGTCGAAAGTTGCATTGAATAACTGCTACTTCACAAATGGAAAAAGCGCAGATAGTTAAAGAGTCAT
Source organism: Solanum clarkiae (assembly GCA_011800125.2). Lineage (NCBI taxonomy): Eukaryota > Viridiplantae > Streptophyta > Magnoliopsida > Solanales > Solanaceae > Solanum > Solanum clarkiae. The sequence continues at coordinate 3,394,930 of JAABOM020000092.1, forward strand.
TTTGCTTTATTCCATCATACTCCAAGGCCAAAAAATAGTCAATCTTTGGCTCCATATTATAAGGGCATATTTCTATAAATTTTTATTCCATATTATAAGGGCATATTTCTATAAATTTTTGTCCCATATTATAAGAGTACTTACTATATAAGGATAGAATTAATTATTTTTTTCTCATTTTATCCCAGCATTAATTAGTGTATTAATAATTTTTCTAATTTAATTTAATGTACATTGAGATAAATGAAGGATAAAATGTTAAAGTCTGTTAGTGTATTAATAATTTCTTAATAATAGTGTAAAATAGAAATTACCCCTTATAATATGGGATGGAGAGAGTATAATAAAGCAGTGTCATATTTTAATTTTTTTTAATGCATTGCTTAACTAAATTAATTGGCCTCTGTCGATTTCAGACTTGCATTTTCCTCATGAATTAATTGTTAATTATATATGTTCTCCATACCTGCCCCATTCTTACAATTGAATTGCAATTCACACTGATATTGCATAATTGGTATAAAAAAAATCACATGAAAACTTTACACTAAGTTAATAATTTTGAATAATAATTAAAAAATATTATGATCAAACGCCTTATATATCTCGTGCTAATTCATCAAAAGGTTATACCTTAACTTTAAATCACAAAATTTACAAAAATTCAAAAAGGTATAAAAAAAATTAAATAAATCTCTAACAAGAATCAAATCCACAACAATGGGCTAAACATTAAGCCCTTCAATCACTCAACTAAAGTTCATATTATGTTAAGGGATTTAAAACTTATTATTTATGCATAAATAATCAAATTGATCTTACATATACAAGGTAATTTCAAATATATACAATAAAATAATTAATTAACAAAAAATGTAGTCATGTTTTAGTTACATAAAAATAATCAAAACTCATAAAGAATATAAAGTGTCATATAATATAACTTGTCAAAAAGTCATAGAAAATATACATTGACTTGACTGTACAATGTATATTACTTATACATGAATTATATATCCACTATAATATGCTCAAAAACTGAATATAGTTTGACTATATATAAAATACACCAATTGCACAAGCCTATACAATAAATAACTATTTTTTTATAATTATTTTGGCTGAATGACCATCTATTATAATTATCCCCATATACAATGTAATTTTTTGACAAAAAGAGATAGACATGTTTATGTTGAAGTACTTTCAACTTTTTTTTATTATATTTCGAATTACTAATAATTGAAAATTTATTTCGATATATATATGTGACTTAAATTCCGATATATATGTGACTTAAATTCTTAATAATTTAAGTAATTGTATGTGAACATAAGGAAGAGTTGACAAAGCAACACATACCTGCACCAGGACCATTTAGGCCTATAGACAACTTTCATTCACATTTTATTTTATTTTATTTTATTTTATTTTTCTTTTTTTGTGGGTGATGCTTTCACATCTAATGAAATTTCATTATTATTTAAAATTTTACTTGGATAATGTACAATTATTTCTATAATAAAGTTACTCGAAAAGATAATTACAATAGATAGAGTAAGAAAAACAAAACAAAATTTGAAAAGTATTTTCTTGTGAAAGTTATTTTTAGGCGTTTAGCCATGTTTTCTTGTGAAAATGAAAAAATATTTTTTATTTTTAAAACAAAAAATGAAATTTGAAAATTGGTTTCAGATGTATTTGGTCATGAGATAAATTAGTATTGTTTTGAATTTTTATGAGTAATTCAGAGAGAGAAAAGTGTAAACAAATTTATGTTTTTAAATTTTTTATTAATATTGTTTGCCGTGATTTTTTTTTTTGAATTTTATTTTCCGAAATTGAACTCTGAGAAAAATTGATAAATTTCACGGCCCAATGCATCCAATTGGGCCATGAAGGAGCCCAAATCAGCCCATGAGCAATTTATATCAATGGCCAATTGTGAAATATTGACGGGTTAATGGATTTGGGCTTTTTTCAAAAGGAAAAATTTCGTAAATAGCATTATTTGTGCTTAGATTTGTGAAAAAATGGGGAGATTTTGCTTAATTACAACATAGTAGCATTTTGGTTTCAAAACATAGCAGAATACATTGTATTTGTGCACTTAAGAACAGTGAAATACATTGTATCTACGTGTATACAATATTTCTTTAGTGAAATAAATTATATGCACGTGCATAATAATAATAATAACAACAACAAAATGTGTATTATCCGAGAGAATAATAAGTGTATTCGCATGTATCTATGATTAGAAATTAATTGATAGTACTACATATCATGTCTTGTATAGAGTATCTGAAAGCAAATGAATGCACACATATCTTACGTTAAATCTCATTTGAAAGGAGATACTAAATTAATCAGGTACAATTAAATCTAGAAATAAATCAACAAAATCTTCTTCATTTTAGGATTTTAGGTAATTGTTTGCTTTTGCGAATAAAAAAGAATCTATTTATCACCTATTTTGATTTCTATCTGAATTATATATTAAAATTAATAAACTTAGGGGTTCAAAAACAAATTAAGTATGTGTTTAT
>JAABOM020000092.1:3397578-3413219 GCA_011800125.2 Solanum clarkiae
GTTCCACGGCGTCGAGTGACTCAATTGGTTTTCCAATTGGTTCGCGATCTTGAGTTGATTCACGACTTCCTTGTCCAACTTCCGTCATTCTTAAGCTTGCTCAAGCCTTTGTCACCTTCACCGTCGCCGTCGCCGTCGCCGTCGTCAGCAACCTGGCTCTGATACCATGAACGAGCCCTTAGGGGTGTGAAGAAGTTAGGGATTTTGGGGAAGAATTTTTATTAATTGGTAAAGTGTGTTTTTTGGTACAGCACATGTGTGTATATATATACACACTTAATTTACCTAATCAATATTTAATTATGCTATCTAATATACTATTCCTAATATACACATAATAATTATGACATCTAATATATTCTTCCTAATATACACATAATAATTAATTATTTTCAATAATTGAAGATAAGGATCAAGCGGTGATGTGAAAAGAAAGGAAGATAGGGCGCTGATGGTGAAGGGTGTCAGGCGGATACGGTGATAGGTGTCAGCGACGATGTGAAAGAAGAGAAAATAGTATGGTGATGGGAGTCGGTTGCTCGCCGGTCGATGCAAAATCCGGCGGATTTTTGGAAAAAGAAGAAACGAAATGCAGCGTTAGGGAAGAACGAAGAAGCTAGGGGCGAGGGGTTGTTTTGGTTTTGGGGAAAGCTGATGGTCAAGATTAATTGGGATCGTCCGATCATTTTGATCGCACGGTTATGAATAAATCAGGGAATTAAAAAGATCACATATATATATGTGGTAGGATCCGAATTAGTATGGTCCATTAGATTAAATTGGAGGGTTGGGGTTAGAGATAAAGAAGCACAGTGCTTGCCTACGTGGCATTTATGGATCAGCTAATTTGAAGTGACTTGAATTGCCAAGTATTGCTTAAATCCTATTTAAATTATGACCAATTTATTTATTAAATAGTCAGATTTCAATTAAAAAATAATTATTTTGCAAGATTAATTATTTTTACAAAATTTGATCATTCTTAAAATAAAATTAGCATGAATTTGTAATAAAATTAATTAATTAATCTCCCTTTTCGAATAATATATAAAAAATACTTATTTTAATTAAAAAATTATTATTTAATCAAAAATTGATTTAACACTTTAAAACGATATTCATTTGCCATAAGATTCTCAAAAATAATGAAATCAAATAGTAAACATTCAAACATGTATTTTTATATTTAATTTTTTATACAAAAAATATCTAAATTAATCGATAGAACAAAAAATAAGAAGTTTATCAAAAAAAAATAATAACAACATCAATAATAATAATGTAATAATGATAGTAATGGTAGTAATAAAATATTTCATACTTCATAAAAGTTTTATCATCCCCTTTAAAAAAACTTTATTTAATTATTTTTTAAGGAAAGTTTAATTAATTAAACACAGAGAGCCAAAACTAAAAATCTAAAATTATTATAGAGCCAAAGCTAAACAATAATATAAAAAAACGATTACTATGTAGGAATAAGTTATTTGACAAAAAACAAAAAAAAAATTAAAATAAAATTAGTATGAATTAGTAATAAAATATTTTGAATAATATATGAAAATATTTACTTGTAACAATGAGGAATTGTATTTGATCAAAACTTGATTTAACACTTAAAGTGATATTTGTTTGCCATAAATTTCTCAAAAATGCTAAAGCCAGTAGTAAATATTAATTTTTTAAAAAAAATTAATTTTATAAGAAATAATATCCATAAAATGATTTGTCGAATAAAACTAAGAAAATTTATTAAAATACTCGCAACGATAATAATAGTAATAGTAATGACAAAATTCTTTTTTTAAGGAAACTTAATTAATTAAATACGGCGAGCCAAAATTGGTTGTCGACAAACGTGTGTTAAGTCTAGAATATGTGCACGAGTATAAATAGAAATTGTACATTAGCTTACACATATTTTGATATTCTAGACTACTATATTGGAGAGAACAGAGGGTACAAAGAACCTTCTTGGAGAACAAGTACAAGGGTTTTGATTTTCAAGCTTTGGGAGGAGAATTCTAGTTCTAGGAATTAAGAGAAGAAATTCCAACTTGTCTCATTGTAATTTCTCTTACCCACATCTATGGCTACAAATATTGCTACTAATTTCTTGCTTTTAATCATCTGTAGCTAAAACCCCAATTGTTGGGGGTGTATTATGAACATGGGTGCTTGATTTATGTTATGGGTCTAATCTAATTTGAATGTTTTGCTGTTAATTTAAGTGAGTTCATGCTTATTTCCATGTAAAACTTATAATCTTGAGGTTGCAAACTCTAGGTTATTTTTAGACCTTTAGTTATTACATTAGTTTGAATGATTGGAGTAAGTAATGAGTGTGATAGCTTGGAATCTTTCGGGCTTTCGGTTGAATGCCATAAAATTGGGTTCAATGGCTAAAGTAGAAAAAAGGTTTCTAATAGTTGCTTAGACCAAGCGTGTCCTATAGTGATTTCCATGTGAAGTTGTAACTAGTTTATGTGAAACGCCGCTATTGTGTTGACCTGAAGTAGTGTTTACAAGCAAATCTAGCTTACTCGTGTAAAATTAGCTCATGCATTCAAGTATATGCCCCATGTTGACACATCCCCGACAATCTTTCTAAATTGGTTGTGGAAATCGAAGCTTATAATTGTGGAAAAGAAGCCCAAGTGGCCGGACGGTGTTGTCGAAGGTCCAATAGTCCTTTATAGGTTAAGGAACTGGAAACCGGCGATTTTGACAGTTTTCAGTGGGTGTTAGCTCACGAATTATAGTACTGCATGGGGATCTGGTGCAACATTCTTGGAAAATCATATGAGTAGTCCGCAATGAGCTCAAAAAGAGGCCTAGGTGGCCCGGGGGTATTGGCGAAGGCATGGTAGAATTTTATGGGCCAAGGAACATGGAACAGGCAATTTCAACAATTTTCTATGGGTGTTAGCCTACGGATTCTAGTATAAGATTTCTAAAAATTCATACGAGTGTGTCCACAACGAGCCGGTATAAGGTCCAGGTGGCCCGACGGCGTTGGTGGAGGCGCGGTAGGATTATTTGGGTCAAGGAATAGGAAACAGGCGATTTCGACAGCTTTGTATATGTGATGGCCCACAAATTCTAGCGTTGCATGGGGTTCTGGCACAAACATTCCCAAAACATCATACGAGTGGGTCCGCAATGAGACTGGTAAGAGGTCAAGGTGACCCAGTGGCGTGGCGGAGGTTTGGTAGGATTTTATGAGCCAAAAAATAGGAAATAAGCGATTTCGGTAGTTTCTGTGGGTATTATCCCACAAATTTTAGCGCTGCATGGGGCTTAGGCGCAACATTCCTGAAAACCCATTCAAGTGGGTCCACAATGAGCCCGGCAAGTGGCCTAGGTGGCCCAACGACGTTGGCGGTGGCCTAAAAGGATTTTATGGGTCGTGGAATAGGAAATAGGCGATTTTGGCAGTGTTCTATGGTCGTTAGCCCACGAATTCTAGCAATGCACGGGGCTGCGATGCAACATTCCCAAAAAATCATATGACTGGGCTAGCAATGAGCCTAGAAGAGAACCAGGTGGTCGACAGTGTTGACGGACCCTGGTAGAATTTTATAGGTTAAGAACAAGAAATAAGTGATTTCGGAAGTTTTCTATGGGTGTTAAGCCTACGAATTTTGGCGCTTCATGGAGCTCCGCTCAATATTCCCCAAAAATCATGAAAGTAGGTCCGCAACGATCCCAATAAGAGGCCTAGATGGCTCGCGGTGTTGGCGGAGGTCAGGTAGGATTTTGGGCCAAGGAATAGAAAATAGGCGATTTCGGCAGTTTTATGTGGTTTTTAGCCCAGGGATTCTGGCGTTGCATGGGGTTCTAGTGCAACAATCCTAAAAATATCATATACGTAGGTTTGCAACAAGCCCGAAAAGAGGCCCAAGTGGGACGACGGTGTTGGCAGAGGCCTGGTAGGATTTTATGGGCTAAGGAACAGGAAACAAGTGATTTTTGACAGTTTTCTGTAGGTGTTAGCCCACAAATTCTGGCAATGCATGGGGCTCCAGCACAACATTCACGAAAAGTCATATGAGTATGTCCGTAACGAGTCTGACAAGAGGCAAGGTAGCCCATCGGTATTGGGGGAGGCCTGGTAGGAGTTTATAGGCCAAGGAATATTTCGATAGTTTTTTATGGGTGTTAGCCCACTAATTCTATCGCTGCATGGATTCCGGTGCAACATTCTTGGAAAACTATACGACTGGGTCCTCAATGAACCCGGCAAGAGTTCTAGGTGGACTAGTGGTATTAGCGGAGGCCTGGTAGGATTTTAGGGGCCAAGGAATAAGAAATAGGCGATTTCGGCAGTTTTCTGTGGGTGTTAGCCCACGAATCCTGGAAAATGCATGGTGTTCCGATGCAACATTACCAAAAAAATCATACAAGTTTGTTTGCAATGATCTCAGTAAGAGGCCTAGGTAGCCCGATGACATTAGCGGAGGCGTCGTAGGATTTTATGGTCCAAGGAATAGGAAACATGCGATTGTTGCTACCTCTTGTGGGTGTTAGCCCATGGATTCTAGTGCTACATGGGGCTTTGACACAACATTCCCAAAAAATCTTACGAATGGATCCATAATGAGCCCGGTAAGAGGCCCATATGGCCCAATGGCGTTGTCAGAGGCCTGCTTGGAATTTATGGGCCAAAAAACAGGAAACGAGCAATTTCGACAGTTTTTTGTGGGTATTAGCTCACGAATTCTGGCACTGCATGGGGCTTCGGTGCAACATTCCCAGAAAATCATACGAATGGATCCGCAACGAGCTCGGTAAGAGGCCTAGGTGTCCCAGCGGCATTGGCGGAGGGCTAGTAGGATTTTATAGGCCAAGGAACAGGAAACATGTGATTTCGGCAGTTTTCTGTGTGTGTTAGCCTATGAATTCTGGCGCTGCATGGGGCTCCGGTGACACATTCCCCAAAAATCATACAAGTGGGTCTGCAACGAGCCTGATAAGAAGCACAGGTGGGCAAAGGAAAAAAATAACAGGTAATTTCGGTAGTTTTCTATGGGTGTTAGCCCACGGATTCTGATGCTGCATGGGGCTCCAGTGTAATATTCCCCAAAAATCATATGAGTAGCCCAATAACAAGCACAGTAAGAGGGCCAAGTGGCCCGGCGGCATTGGCGGAGGCTTGGTAGGATTTTATGGGCCAAGAAACAGGAAATAACCAATTTCACAATTTTCTATCTGTATTAGCCCACGAATTTTAGCACTGCATGGGGCTCCGATGCAACATTCTCGAAAATTCATACAAGTGGTTCTGCAATGAGCCCGGCAAAGTCCCAGGTGGCCTGGCGGCATTGGCGAAAGCCTGGTTAGATTTTATGGGCCAAAGAACAGGAAACAGGTGATTTCGGCAGGTTTTCGTGGGTGTTAGCCCACAGATTCTAGCGCTGCATGGGGCTCTAGTGCAACATTCCTTTAAAATCATACGAGTGGGTCTGCAACGAGCCTGGTAAGAGGCCCAGGCGTCCAGCGGCATTGGTGGAGGCCTAGTAGGATTTTATGGGCCAAGGAAAAGGAAACAGATGATTTCAGAAGTTTTCTTTGGATGTTAGCCAACAGATTCTGACGCTATATGAGGCTCCGACACAACATTCCTGAAATATCATTCGTGTTGGTCTGTCATTTGGTCCGACAGTATTGGTGGAGGCCTAGTAAGAATTTATGGGCCAAGGAATAGAAAATAAGTGATTTCAGCAGTTTTCTATGGTGTTAGCCCATATATTCAGGCGCTGCATGGGGCTCCAGCGCAACATTCCCGAAAAACTATATGAGTGAGTTCGAAACGATCACGGCAAGATGCCCAGGTAGCCCGACAACATTGGCGTAGGCTGGTAGGATTTTATGGGCCAAGGAATAGGAAACATGCGATTTCGGTAGTTTTCTGTAGGTGTTAGCCTGTTCTGGGGCTGCATGGGGCTCCGGTGTAACACTCCCAAAAACTCATATGAGTGGGTTCACAATGAGCTTGGTAAGAGGCCCAGGTGTCCTAGCGGCGTTGGTGGAGGCCTGGTATGATTTTGTAGGCTAAGGAATATGAAACAGACAATTTCAACAGTTTTCTGTGGGTGTTAGTCCACGAATTCTGATGCTGCATGGGGCTCCGCCGCAACATTCTTGAAAATCATACGTGTGGGTTTGGAAGGAGCGCGACGAGAGGCCTAGGCGGCCTGGCAACATTAGTGGAGGTCTGGTAGGATTTTAGGGGCTAAGGAACAGGAAACAGACGATTTTGGCAGGTTTCTGTGGGTGTTAGCCCACATATCCTGGCGCTACATAGGGTTCTTGGACAACATTCTTCAAAAATCATACACGTGGGTCTGCAACGAGCTTGGCAAGACGCCCAGGTGGTCTGAAGGCATTGATGGAGGCCTGGTAGGTTTTTATGGACCAAGAAACAGAAAATAGGCGATTTCGAAAGTTTTCTGTGGGTGTTAACCTATGGATTCTGGCGTTTCATAGGGCTCTAGCGCAACTTTCTCAAAAAATCATATGAGTGGGTCCACAATGAGCCAGGTAAGAGGCCCAGGTTGCCCGGCGGTGCTGGCATAGGCCTAGTAGGAGTTTATGGGTCAAGGAAATAGAAATAGGCGATTTCGGCAGTTTTCTGAGGGTGTTAGTCCATGGATTCTGGCACAGCATAGGGCTCCAATGCAACATTCCCAAAAAATAATACAAGTGGGTCCGCAACGAGCCCAGCAAGAGGCCCAAGTGGCCCGGCAACATTGGTAGAGGCCTGGTAGGATTTTATGGGCCAAGGAACAAGAAACTGGCAATTTCGGCAGTTTCTGTGGGTGTTATCCCACGGATTCTGGTGTTGCATGAAGATCCGACGCAACATTCCTGAAAAATTATATGAGTGGATCCGCAACAAGCTCGACAGGAGGTCCAGGTGCCTAGTAGCGTTGGTGGAGGCCTAGTAGCTTTTTATGGTCCAAGGAATAGAAAATATGCAATTTCGACAATGTTCTATGGGTGTTAGCCCACGGATTCTGCCGCTACATGGGGCTCCGGCATAACTTTCCCAAAATCTCACACGAGTAGGTCCGTAACGAGCCCAGAAAAAGGACTTGGTGGCCTGGTGGCATTGGGGAGGCCTTATAGGATTTTATGGGCCAAGAAACAGGAAACATGCGATTTCGACAGTTTTCTGTAGGTGTTAGCCCATGGATTTTGGCACTGTATGGCACTACGATGCATCATTCCTAAAAAAGCATATGAGTGCGTCCGCAATGAGCCGAGCAAGAGTCCCAGGTGTCCCGACAACATTGGCGGAGGCTTTATAGGATTTTATAGGCTAAGGAATAGGAAAAAGGCGATTTCGGCAGTTTTCTGTGGGTGTTAGCCCATGGATTCTGGTGCTGCATGCGGCTCCGATGCAACATTCCTGAAAATTCATACGAGTGGGTCCACAACGAGCTCGGTAAGAGACCCAAGTTTCCCAGCGGTGTTGGCGGAGGTCTGGTAGGATTTTATGGACCAAGGAACAAGAAACAGGTGATTTTGGCCGTTTTCTGTTAGTGTTAGCTTACGAATTCTAGCACTTATGGCGCTCCATCGTAAAATTCTTAAAAAAGTCTGCAACGAGCCCGTCAAAAGGCCTAGGTGGTCCGGTGGCGTTGGCAGAGGCCTGGTAGGATTTTATGGGCCATGGAACAGGAAATATGCAATTTTGACAGTTTTCTGTGGGTGTTAGACCACGAATTCTGGCACTATATGGGGCTCCGATGCAACTTTCCAAAAACATCATACAAGTGGGTCTACAACGAGCCCGGAAAGAGGCCCAGGTTGCTCGACGGCGTTGGCAGAGGCTTGGTAGGATTTTATGGGAGAAAGAACAGGAAACATGCAATTTCGACAGTTTTCTGTGGGTGTTAGCCCATGAATTCTGGCGCTGCATGGGCCTCCTCTGCAAAATTCCCAAAAAGTCATATGAATGGTTTCGCAATGAGCCCAGCAAGAAGCCCAGGTGGCCCAGCGGCGTTGGCGGAGGCCTGGTAGGATTTTATTGGCCAAGGAACAGGCAACAGGCAATTTCAGCAGTTTCTGTGGGTGTTATCCCACAGATTTTAGCGCTGCAATGGGATTCGACGCACATTCTTGAAACTTCATATGTACGAATCGCGACGAGCCTGGCAAGAGGCCCAGGTGACCCGGCGGCGTTGGCGGGGGCTTAGTAGGATTTTTTGAACCAAAGAACAGGAAACATGCGATTTCATTAGTTTTCAGTGGGTGTTAGCCCACGGATTCTGGCGCTACATAGGGCCAACATTCTTGAAAAAACATACGAGTGGGTCTGTAAAGAGCCCAGAAAGAGGCCCAGGTGGCCTAGTGGCGTTGGCACAGGCCTGCTAGGATTTTATGGGCCAAGGAACATAAAACACGCGATTTCGGCAGTTTTCTATGGGTGTTAACCCACAGATTCTGGCGCTGCATGGTGCTCCGGTGCAGCATTCCCAAAAATTCATACGAGTGTGTTCGCAACGAGCTTAGCAAGAGGCCTAGGTGGCTCGATGACGTTAGTGGAGGCCTAGTAGGATTTTTGGGCCAAGCAATAGGAAACAGTCGATTTTGATAGTTTTTTGCGGGTGTTAGCCCATGGATTTTGGCGCTGCATGGGGCTCCGGCGCATCATTCCTGAAAAATCTTATGAATGGTTCGCAACGAGCCAGGCAAGAAGCCCATATGGCCTGGTGGCGTTGATGGAGGTCTCGTATGAATTTATGGGCCAAAGAATAGGAAATGGGAAATTTCGGTAGTTTTCTATGGGTGTTAGCTTATGGATTCTTGCGCTACATGGGACACCAGCGCAACATTATCAAAAAAATCATATGAATGGGTCCTCAATGATCCCTGTAAGAGGCCCAGGTGGCCTAACGGCGTTGGCGGAGTCCTTGTAGGATCTTATGGGCCAAGTAACAGGAAATAGGCAATTTCGACAGTTTTTTATGGGTGTTAGCCCATGGATTCTGGTGTTGTATGAGGCCAATATTCATTAAAAATCATACGAGTAGGTCTGTAAAAAGCCCAGAAAGAGGCCCAGGTGGCCTGGTGGCGTTGGCGCAGACCTGCTAGGATTTTATGGGCCAAGGAACAGAAAATAGACAGTTTCGGCAGTGTTCTGTGGATGTTAGCCCACGAATTCTGCCGCTACATGGTGCTCCGGCACAACTTTCCCAAAATCTCACATGAGTCGGTCCGAAACGAGCCCAGAAAGAGGACTTGGTGGCCCGGCGGTGTTGGCGGAGGCCTTATAAGATTCTATGGGCCAAGGAACAGGAAATAGGAGATTTTGGCAGTTTTCTGTGGGTGTTAGCCCACAGATTCTGGCGCTGCATGGGACTCCTGCACAACATTCCTGAAAAATCATACAAGTGGGTTTGCAACAAGCCTGACAAGAGGCGCAGGTGGCCCGTGGCGTTTGGGGAGGCCTAATAAGATTTTATGGGCCAAGGAACAGGAAACAAGTGATTTCGGCTGTTTTCTATAGGTGTTAGCCCATGGATTCTGGTGCTGCATGGGGTTCCAGCGCAACATTCACGAAAAATCATACAAGCGGATCCATAACTAGCCCGACAAGAGGCTCAGGTGGCCCGACGACATTGGTGGAGGTCTGGTAGGATTTTATGCCCAAGGAATAGGAAACAACCGATTTCGTCAGTTTTCTGTCTGTGTTAGCCCACATATTCTGGCACTGCATGTGGCTCCGGAGCAACATTCCAGAAAAATCATAGAAGTGAGTCCACAACGAGCCCGACAAGAGGCCCAGGTGGCCCGGCTGCGTTGGCGGAGGTCTGGTAGGATTTTATGGGCCAAGGAACAGAAACAGGCGATTTTGGCAGTTTTCTCTGTTTGTTAGCCCACGGATTCTGACACTACATAGTGCTTCAGTGCAACAATCTTGAATAATCATACGAGTGGGTCCGTAATGCGTCTTGCAAGAGGCTCAGGTGGCCCGACGACATTGGCAGAGGCCTAGTAGGATTTTATGGGCCAAGGAACAGTAAACATGCTATTTCGACAGTTTTCTCTGGGTGTTCGCCCACGGATCCTACCGCTGCATGGCGCTCTGGTGCAACATTCTCCAAAAAATCGTACGTGTGGATCCGCAACGAGCTTGACAAGAGGCGTAGGTGGCCTGGCGGCATTGAAGAGGCCTAGTAGGATTTTATAGACCAAGGTGACCCAGATGGCCCTCATACCTGTCCGTCACAAGCCTTTCTAGAATTCATGAAATAGGACTTCAAGATTATTTCAATTTTTCATATGTATTAAAATCCATCCTAGAATATGAATGACTAAATTTGTTTGACCCCAAATTTTTTTGTTTCATTCATTACAACCTACTAAACGATACTATCGTGCTTCTTAGCTCTTATCTTATTGTAGGAGATAATTGGAGAGAGAAAATCTTATCAATTCCTTTTGAATAAGGCTATGCTGAAAGTGGTTATTAATTTTTTTAATTTCAAGATCACTATATAGGAATTCCAAATCATATACGTTTTTTTTTAATGTATCAATCTATAAATCTTTCATAATAAGTCTAGTCTTTTCTAATCTATCCCAAATTTTTTAGATCCGTTCATGATGACCAATGCGAGACTGATTTTTCTCTTTGTAGTTTCAAAATCAGGAAAAGAAATCCATTGTTATCTAAACAATCACATGCACACATTGTCATATATAGTAATTTATCCTAAAGTTGTAATGCAAGCAGTCAAAGTAAATTTAGTATATGCCCATTCTAATGCAGCCCTCGACTCGAGGAAAAACTCAACTTACCCCTACATCAACTGTCATTGCCCTCTATCAACGAACTTGTGTGACGACCTCTTCGAAAGCTACAGTAAACTGTTAAGCTTGTGAACCTGACTACATGTCCAACCTACTTAATTGAGGTCTGTTTTTGATCAATTTCTAAAAAGCTACTTTTGATATGTGTGCTAAAAGGTCCTCATAGTTACTAAACTCAACACTACAAAAAGTACAGGCATGCAAAGGAGTAATTGTTTAAAGACGAAGGCGGATATTTTTAAAGATAAATATAATTAGGCAGCTGTAATGATTTATACTGGAGAAGCCAAAAGATCTCATTTATGAGTAGCATTTGGCTCAATAATGGTAGATGCTTTTGTCAGAATAAATCTAGTAAACCAGAGACAAATAAATATCATCAAGGGATCCAAAGACAGACTTTGGAACCCTGACTTCTGATAACCCTACAATGTTCTCAGCCTGTTCCTATAATCTAGGACTCTACTTCACTAATATGCAAAATCCTCTCACAAAACTAACGTGCAAAAATATCTCATGTCAAGTCACAGCTTGTTAGACACCAGCAGCTAGAAGAAATATGAATCTGCTATGTAGATCAACGCTCAGGGTTACATCACCGATGGAAATGACTTCCCCTTCTTCCTTGCGCCTTCGTGTATAAAAGCGTACCCTCAAATTCGTGCCCGGGAGAGAATCAAATTGATCAGTCACACAAATCCCAGAAGCAGCTCCAAGATCCAGTAAAGCTCTCTCCATAGTGGAAAGAGAAAAAAAATAAAAGAATCACGAGAAGTTAGCAGCTGAAGTTCATATGTACTACAAGAGGAAGAACAGCACCTGCGGACATGCACACAGGATAGCAGCTGAAGTTCATGCGTACTACGCGAATAAGAACACCACCTATCGACAGGCACATAGGTCACGTTACTGAGGATGATCTGGAATCTTCAGTGTTGTTACTCCGACACATGCAATCTGGGCAGGGGAATGAATATATTGAGTCATTTGGTCTTTTAATCTCAATTCCTTTTGAATCACTATGTGCTCGTATATTAAGCATTTGCCGCTTGAAGCTCCTCCACCTGGAAGATGAGCATATAAAACACATACATTGGTCAAAAGCAATGCAAAACCAACATACAAGACTGCATAGCGTGTCTAACTACATTTGAGTCCACTTCTGAAAAATGAACCTTCAAATCAACATCAACCCGTAAAATTACCAGAATAGCATTGACACACTGTAAGTAACAATAGCTGGCATTACTTTCTTGGCCATGGCCTTCATTATGAATCCGAAGCCTAAAAGGCCACGATTTGAAGTGAAAATTCCAATAGGCCGGTTAATTTTGGAGTTGACCAAAACAGAGTCGTCCAAGTTCCCATGATTTCTCCAACATTAACAGCACAACCAGACCAGTATTTGGGGTGTGGTACCTTTTTTTAAAAAATTGAAAATCGTTCAATTTTGTTGGGGGTGCGGTCCCTTCTTAAAAAAAATGAAAATCGTTCAACTTTAAATGAGGTGCCCTTAGATTTTATTTATTTATTTTTGCAAATTGTGCAACCTCAAATGAGGTGCCCTCCTTCAATATTTATTTTTTAATAAATCGTGCAATCTCAAACAATTTGCAAGTATTCATTATAAATTGAAAAAATAACTTTCCCCATTACTGAACACTTAAGTATTAATTATAAGTTACTTCCATGTACTTCTTTTAAATTGTAAAACCTTTTATCCTCATTTTTTAGAGAAATACATCATATCACGTGGCAATTATATTAAAATATTAACATTATGATGTACTTGTAATATAATTTCTCATGTGGTCAACCAAATTACAAGTTTTCAGCAAAAGTTACATTATAATCAATAAATCATCCCACTTACAATTTCTCTAAAAGTGTTGCTAAACTAATTTTTATCACTTTAAAATCACTGATAAAATTAGTTGGTGTTAGCTCTGAAATCATGGGAGCTTGGGTCGATTTATCCGTTTTGGTTAACTCTAAAATTAAGTGGCCAATTTTGAATTTTTGATCCAAATTGTGGCCCTTCAGGCTACGAACTCCGTCAGAGTGGGAATTATTAGGGTTTTCAATCCACATAACAGCTTCTTTCAGTTTCTTAATTTTTGGTTTTATTTTATTTTATTTGATAGAGGACTTCTTTCAGTTTTACATATAGGCACACAAGAGAGGTCTGGCATAAACTGGAAAAAAGATGGCAGAAATGTTAACCAAAAGCTTACTCGATATTAGGATTATCATATAACAAAGCTAACTTCCTCTTGTCTGGCCTGATGGTCCTGGAGTGCCCACCATATAAGTATCTTCTATGGCCCAACAGAAAGTGGGGGAAATTGCCTCCCTGAGTTGTCACAAATACTTCACTATGAAGGCAAACGGTATAGTCTATGGCAGCCATCCTGGAAGAGTAATTCTATAAGCAATAACTAGAGTCAGACAGTAGCCAAAGAGGAGGGGTGAGAGGAAGATAAAAAGCATGGAAGGAAAATCGAACAATTCAAACCTGAAATGGGCCTAATTCTTCTGGGAATGCCAGCATTTCTTTAGTTTGTAAAAGAGGAAACATTTCTAATAGTGGTTTCATATGTCGCTCAGAGTCGTATATTTTTCCAGATGCTAAATAGATGGATGTAGTCTTGTCAAATCCCATACCTCTTAACATCAAACCAACCTGATAAAAAGTGTGCAGAAAATTGGCAAGGAAATTCTTTTAGTATGGAAATAAAATTATTAACAATTAGGGGAAACCATGTAAACGAGCTGTGTGCTTAAAAAAATGAGAACCTACATCAAAATATGGCTATTAATGAAAGAAACCCAATCTTTAACACAAATAGGGATCTCATTATAAAATCTTCTATACAAATAGGGATCTCATGGATACACCAAAAGAAGACCAGAAACAAAAGACTGCTTTGCAGATTTATAAAGTTGTGTGCGCTCTCCCATTTCTCTCTTTCCAAATAACCCACATAATTGCTAAAAGGGGCAACACTTTGTCCCTGGGGGACTTCTCTCTCTCCAATGTCCTCAGCTATGAAGCATCTCCATTATTAGCTTGCATCACCCATTGCAGCTTAAATCAGTTAAGAGCCACACTCCACAACTGCTAGCCACTTGACAATATAATAGAAGATGATCTGTATCTTTGCCCGAACATTTGCACATGAAACACCAACTGATATAGATGACCCTCCAATTTCTAAGGCTTTCCACTGTTAAAATCATTCTCCTTGATTTTAACATCTCTCTTTTCCTCCCAAAAAAAAGAGATTGTTTCCCTTGCTTTCAACTACGCCAAGAAAAACACCTACCTCAATGCCGGGAAACCCGTTTATACCAATAAGGAAAAATACATTCCCCTCCTGGTAAACTCTTGTAATAAGATTAGAATGAATATACCATCTCTCATCTCTTGTCATTTACATACATCCGATTTATCGCTCGATATATCTTACCCACACTCAAAGCTCAACCAAATTATGAAATTCTTCCCCTTCCTATCATGGGGAGAGGTAGAATGTTGTCTTGCCTTGGAATAATTTTAGGCACGTCATAGGATTAGTCGTGCTATTATGGTTGTGTTGTTATTGTTCTTCGATTATTTTGCTACTTTCATTGTTTTTTTTTTCTAGAACTGCGTTGCTCTTCGCTTTAGCCATTACTCTATATCTATGGGTTTTTTTTCTTCTTTTTACTTGGGGCGGATACATTTGAGTTGAGGTTCTTTCAGAATCAGCCTCTCTATTGCCATAAGTAGTGGTACTCTGCCCTCCCAAGACCCTATTTTGTGGGATTTCACTGGGTATGTTGTTTTCCCCCTTCCTATCATGTAGATCCCTTTAAAATCATAAATCCCAATGAACTTTCCCCTCGTGAGACCTAAAAACTTGTTTATTTGTCATCTCAACTTGTTTATTTGTCATCTCACTTTCACAAGATATCTTGTACATGTTAGAAAGGACTTACCTCAACTTGCTCTCGCCTCACCACTTACACCCCCCAAAACTAACCATGCTTCTATGTAATACTCAATACATTTCTTGTGATTCGATTTAGACTATGATAAATCATGTATGACTATGTGTTGGAAGTTGGTATCTTAGCATGTATAGAGAGTAGACTAGATTTGGAGTTGAAAAGAATGGAGGACTTGGAGCCAATATGCAATTGCAGAGTGCCATATGTGGTCCGCATATCAACCGCTCATCGAGTCCAAAATAAATCAAAAATCCATCCAAGTCCTAGGTATTCTGTTTAAGTTGGATTTGCGGTAGCAGATGGTGATATGCAGTCCATATATCAAATGCAGATCATCCCCAGATATAATTTGCAGCGACGATTAGAAATAAATTCTTTTTATGCCAAAAAAGGTTATGAACTAGTACCATCTCACATGAACATGATAATAAGTATAGGAGGTGCATTTGGAGAGACTTTAGGGACTAAGGATTGTCATCGCACAAAACAAAGTTGAACTCTATGCAACAGAATACTTATATGCACTCGCATAAGATCCAACTTCAAACAATTCAATTAAAGACCTTCAAGTCTAGTTTCCAAAATATCAAACCATTCGTCATTTTGACTTCCCTACATGGAAATATGATGGACAAATATGTGGACCCAAAATGCCATATGTGGTCAACATTTTGGCCCTAAAATTGTCATCATTTTCTCTTTCAAAATGTGTTTGATATGCAGCTAGCATATATCCCAATATGCAGCCATATATCGTTCAGCAGAAATGGTTCATCTATAAATAAGCGGGGGGGGGGGGGGGGGGGGGTTTTTTAAAATTTCCA
>JAABOM020000092.1:3427310-3445733 GCA_011800125.2 Solanum clarkiae
GGGGTGGAAGGGGGCGTGCTTTTCTTTTTTGATTAAGAAATTATCATTTTTAAAAATATTAGAAAAATATTTTAAGTTATAGAGCCAAGTCTCAATTAAAGAAGAAAAAGTGTAATTTTTTCTTTAAAAAAATTTAAGAAAGGAATGCAGGGAAGAAGTCTTTCCTTTCCACTGGTTCTTGACAGCTTTCAAGACTTCTTCATGCGCTCAGGTAAAGTGCAAAACACGTGTCATGGCAAATCAACATTTTGTGTTAATTAGGTATACGCATTGAATAATTTAGGTGTTCAATAGATACTATTCCGAGTTAAAGTGTCTAAGTGAAATATGCTGACAACTTTAAGGGGCCAAATGTAACTTAACACTGAAATTTATGACTCTGCTGCAACCTTCCCATAAGAAACCCCTTCTCAATTGGTCCATTTTCTTCTATACTTTGTTGGAATTGGAAGTAAGGACATTAAGTAGGTTGGAATACTATCTAGAACATGAGAGCAAGTCTGCCCCCACAAGAGAGATACTGCACTTTCCAAGATGCAAGTCTGTCTGCAACCTTCTCAATAACCCCATTCCAGACTTCCTTTGACTTGTATCTTGCACCCAGTGAAAGGCCCAAGTAAGCTGCAGGGAGGTAGCCCATGTTCCAGCACATTATATTAGAAAGTTTTCCAGATTAGGAACCGCCAGTAAATGGTGACTTTTAAAATGTTCATATGCAGTCCTGATATAGTTTCACAGATCATAACTTTGAGATTCAAGTTCAACCCTTGTGATCTTTCATCCCCGCAAAATATAAGAGCGTCATGACAGATTTGACAGAATTACCAGCTTTATTCCCATCCTTAAACCCTTCAATCCAGTATAGTTAGTTAGCTTTGTTAATCATCTTGCTTAGCCCCTCCATAGCTAAAATAAAATAGGCATAAGGATAGAAGGTCACCTTGTATGAGGACTTTTTGAAGGAAAAAAAGACCTATCGTGCAACATTAACCAGGACAGAGTATTTAACAGTAGTGATATGATATTGAATTTCATCCACGTTATCCATCTTTCTCCAAATCTAACTTTTCTCAGATTGTTGAGAAGATATGACTAATTTAATTGATCAAAATAAAAGCTTTGACCAGACAAACATTAATGCTTCCACAACTAATGAAGAGGTTGCTTAGGACTTAACCAAAACCATAGAGTTGTGGTACCATATGAAAAGAGATATCAAGAGGGAAAAGCTTGCAGCACTGGTCATGAAACAAGAGGGCACTTATATAAGATATTAGTCCATTGGAAACAAGAAAAGTTAAGAGAAGAATCCAGAGGTTGGACTACATGAAAAAAAAAAAAGATAAGTTATTTCAATAAGAAAACTTAACTGAATACAGAGTTTCTTTGTTTCTAAATTAATTAGAGAAGAATATTTGTACTATAAACCTAAACATATGTAATGAACATAAAACTTCCAAGCATATAACTACATTAGTTATCTTGACATTCAAATTACGATACGTAAATGCATTTGGAAACCTCCAATATAACCTGAACGCAACCATAGAGTTGCACTTACTATATGACTAATACTTAAGAGAGAGAAAGAGGGGCATTACAGCAGACTAACGAGGACAAAAGATAAGTTTGATTCTCCAGATTTTGTACCTCCTGAGGATTTGTTAATGCATGGTCTCCATTCACCACCTCTATAGGAATTTTTCCATATTGTTGATATCTACAGGAAATTTGCACCTCTACTTAGTTAGATTTTTTAAGATAAAAGGAAAAAAAAAACATATATACAAGCTGTTTTCACTGCAAATAAATTTCATGATCAGCTACATGACCAACATTGGCATCATGAAATAATGGAAATGCTTCACCATCTTTAGGAGAATTTGAACTAAAATGTCAGAAATCATAAAAAAAAAAAGAAGATAAAATTACAAAGTAACACACTTATTGACAGAAAGAAACTGGAAACATTCAAGGGGGTAACAAGAACCTAAATTTATCAACAACATACCAAATGAAATCCCACAAATAATTCGAGAGGGTGGTGTGTAAACAGTCTCATCCCTGCCTTGTGAAGGTAGAGAGGTTGTTTTTTACAGACCCTCGCCTCAAGTAAAGCATATCAAGATAAGTATGAAAAAGAAATACAGTAGAGAAGATTTCATGTTGAAAATGATGGAGAAAAGAGCAATAGTAACAACAAATAATATGATAACTGAAGTAAAGTAATCAACAAGTAATAATATAATCGAAAAATAAGAAAATAGGAGAAAGATAATGGTTATGGTGACTAGGGAAACTAGACAACACACGACTACGTACTAACCTTCTACCATAATCCTTAACCTCAATACAGTCCTATATAGGGTCATGTCCTCGATAATCACCTCTGCCCAATACTTCTTTGATCCATCTCTATCTCTCCTCAGACCCACCATAGCAAACTTCACACCTTATTACTTGGGCATTTGGGCATGTTTTACATACATGAACTATTTCAGTCTTGCTTCCCTCGTCTTATCTACCAAGGAGGACGCCCCACGGCCCCCATCTTGTCTTGAACATCCTCGTTTCTAATTCTATCTTTCCTATTATGCACATAGATTCGTTTCAACATTCTCATTTCCGCTAATTTCCTCTGCTGGACATGCAAGTCCTTGACCAGCCAATACTCCATCAAATACAACATAGTTGGCCTAACAACCACTTTATAAGAACCTGCATTTATCATCAAATATTTCATTATTGAACAGAAACTCAATGTTTCTCAAAACATTGGGACCCAACAGCAACAACACCAATCACTTGAGTTTATGCAGACTTCAGTGGGATTTCTGACTGCTCAAATGATCACAGAAAAACTTATGTCCTTCACACTATCCCATGTCAAAAGACTAGTTACTTGATTCTCACAATTCTCAGCAATTTTTTGACATGCAACTGAAAGCAGCAAAAGGGTCTTGAACAAGTAAAAAGTTTTTTAGGAGAACTCAACAGTCACGTACTCTCTAACATTTCT
This sequence comes from Solanum clarkiae, assembly GCA_011800125.2. NCBI lineage: Eukaryota > Viridiplantae > Streptophyta > Magnoliopsida > Solanales > Solanaceae > Solanum > Solanum clarkiae. The sequence goes on from JAABOM020000092.1 coordinate 3,430,330, forward strand.
AAACAAGTATCACAGACGCACGGATAAGAGGACCTCCACTCAAGCATTGTAGGTGGAAATTGGAATTGGGAACACTTAATGAGTTCAAATAAATCATTGTGCATGCTACCTAGAGTCTCAACCTCTAGCAGCATTTCTGCTCTTCTCCTGTCCCCAAGAGCTCGTGACATTTGAAACCACAGTAACACCTCCATAGTCCCTCCAAGCTGATAAAGTCATGCAACATGTCAGAGTTCTTGTTTTCTATATGTAATCAGTGATTCCTGTACTTGTTGCTATATGCACCTCATACATCAATCTTTTGAATCTTTGGACAAGGAAAATGTCATCTCAACTTCATTCAGTAAGATAACATGTTGACAACTTTTTATGGATCCCATCCAGAGCTAGAAGCTATCATATACACTTTCTACAGAATACTCAGATGTACTGTTCAGAAAGCACGATAATTAACAAAAGATGAAACAAAGATTAGGACACAAGGAAAAGGAAAGAAAACAGTAAAACAACCATGATCAATGGCACTGAGAAGAAACAAATACACTCAGAATACAGATCTGGACGAAACATGTCAAAATGGAGCAATCCTAATCGAATAGATTTGCAACAGACTAACTCAAAAACCAAAAAGAAACAACTTTAGTTTTCAATTTCATCATGTGATTTTCACAGAAAACGTGTATAGAGACTAACCGCATCAGCAGTGGAATTATCAGAGTCCATTTCGGGTCGAAGCTTTTCATATAGTTGGGGGCTCCGGTAAAGAGACCCGGGAGCGGGGCGGTGCCTGATGATAGGAACCACATCAAATGATACTGTGCCCATGTAAAACAACATCCCGGCAATGTAAAGCAAAGGAGCAAAGAGGAAAATCCCCTGACGACGAAGTAGAACAGACAGAATGAGCCAAGCTAAACGATGTGCAAGGTTTCTAGGGGCCTGTTGACCCGGAGTAAAACGGGCGCTGGGTTTGACCCGTCCACCACTACTACTAGTGCTGCGTAAACGAGGCGACCGGGAGCGTGGCGATGACGGCGTCGATGGGCTACTGTGTCCACTACTGGGTAGCCTATTGTAAGCGTGCATAGCTCTCTGTTTCTTTCTTACTTGCTTTCTGCTTCACATCATACAATATACAAAAAAAAAATATAAAAAAATCCTTTGATCCAAAAGGGTTTTCGAGAAATATTCAAAATTATTACTGAATTTTGCAAGAGATCTTTTTTTGTTTTCGTCCAACCCTCTCTCTGTATGGTTATCGAGATTTGGTATCCGGGAGTTGCCGAGAGAGAGAGAGAGGGCGAAGTGTTTAGAAATGGTGAAAAATCGTTATGAGGAGAAGGTGCGCACGTGACCTGAGTGGTGCGGAGGGAGGTACTCACGTGCCTCTAATTACAGAGAAGACCTATGTGTTTTTCTGGGTCATGCTATTCACCACTTCAGAAAACAATACTAGTTTAATATCAATCATCTGATAATATCGAATTGGTTCATGGGAGAGATTTACTATAGATTTTTATGTAATAAAAATATAAATATGTTATGTGTTTACTAATTTAGTCATAGTACAAAAAGATAAACAGATTTTTTATTTAAAGAACTATTAGATGATAAAATTATCAAAATATTAAAAAATCAATTGCATAAAAATATGTATTTGGAATCTCTGATTTAACTATTGCAAAAATAACTTATCAACAATATTACTAAATACAATCAAATTATATTTTAGCTATTCATTGTTTTGAAATCTAACAAATAGTCATTCAATATAAATTTATGTTCCTAATAAACTATTATATTTATTTACATGTATTTTAATTCTCTAATTACAAGACTTATAACTTGATCTTAGTTTAAATTATTCAGTAACTAGCGCTATTTCATAACCCACTTGAGGTTTTATTGTTGAAAATCTTTATAAAAGAAAATGGTAAATCTGTTTTAAAAAAAAAATAAAAATATTAAATTTAAGGTATGTTAAGGATATTGGTCTTAAAAATATTTCAATGCTTTACATTTTAGTACCAAACTTTAGATAATTTGCGTGTTAGTTTGACATTCTTGTTGTAGAACTTGTACAAATTGCCAAAGGGAATACACATAAAATTTGCAACCCTTTTACAACAGCGAGCAAAAGATCAGACGGTCAAACATGGCTCTTGAAGGAAACCTGAGTTCAGAGCAGCTTCAGTTCTTCGATTCTCATGGTAATTTTTTTATGTGAAGAACTAATTTGATGATGGTTATGTGAAAGAGATGTTACCCATATTGAATGCAACACAGGATATTTGGTGTTAGAATCATTTGCAGGACCAGAAGAGGTCGAGTCCATGAGGAAGAGAATGGAACAGTTGCTTGATGAGTTTGATTTCTCTTCCTCTGCTTCTATTTTTTCTACCAAGAATCAAGTAAAGATTCAATTTTGAAACCCTCCAATTTGATTTCTGAATTCAATAGCTTAGTTTATTTGATGTTGACATAAACCCATGTTTCCCCTTTTGTTCTTATTTCTATCCTGTGTGCGTGTTGTGGCATTTGGGTTCAGCAACATACGACTAATGACCACTTCTTTGAAAGTGCTGAAAAGATTTCATTTTTCTGGGAAGGTATGCTTGTGTTAAATTTATCTTTGTTCCTTAATACTGTCATTTAACTGATTAGTAGTATTTACTAACATGTTTCAGTTTAAAAGGCAAAAGAACCTAGTGAATGGATGTATTAATGGCTTTGAGTTTGCATATCAGTCTTTTCTCTTGGTTCTTGATTTTTCAATTATAGCTGAGGAGGCAGTGATCAGTTTAGTTTTGGCTTTCGAAGGATTGAAAACTGTGGAGATGTTATTTTTTGTTGCCATGGAGAAACATTTTTGGTGTTATGTTGATGATATTTGGATTTAATTTTCTGATCCTGCTGTTTTTGAATCATTTTAGTAATTTGCATCTACGTCCATAACTTTCAATTCCTTTCATAGGCTAATTATGTTTTAAGTATTTGCTTAGGATGCTTTATTGATGTTTGTGGTCTTGGCAGAGAAAGCATTTGATGAATATGGCAACTTAAAGCAGCCAAAACAACTCTCAATAAATAAAGTTGGGCATGGTATGGTTCTGCTGATTACTTGTTGTCAATAGAGCTGTTTGATTTTTCAACCAACCTTTCTGGTCTCTAGTTCGACAAGGTTGTTCTTGGATTTCTCTGACCTGTGCTATTGCAGCTCTTCATGAAAAAGATGCTGTATTTAATAAGTTCTCTAGCTCAGCCAAAGTCTCAAGCATGCTGCGGTCCTTGGGTTACCAGAGGCCAGTAGGCATTCAGTCAATGTACATATTTAAGGTAAATTCTGGTATTGTTTTATCTAGTAATGGGGTTGCTCTACCCTATATCTTTGTACAGTCCTCAGCTAATTCATGTCCAATCCTTGGTCATTCTAGAAGATCGGTGCCTTAGTAAGGCTAGAATGTATCCCCGTTGAGAAGTGATATTACTTCTGTACTTAATGTACGAGAAAAATCTCGGTTTTTATATTAAATGAGGTCAATCTCTATAAGAAAGCATCCAAGGGTATTAGGTCTTCTATACAAATGAGATATATGTTTACTGGGAAAACTATACAGTTAAATTTGTTATGAGGTCAAGGACATGTGTATCCATCTGACCTGTTAGGTTCGTGTATTAGCAGTTAAATATGTTCATAGACTTAAATATGTCCATAGACAAATTATGTGAAACAGTGAAGAAGATTAAATAATCATAGGAAGCAGTAGAGCTCGATGATTGTTGTTTGAACTGGATTCCAAAATCCATACTTGAGTAACTCCAACATCCAAGATTGTTGTTTGTTGGATGAATCACGTACTCAATAGCATATTAGTTTTTTAAATAAAATATGTTTCCTCATGTCGCATCACTTTGCTCGTTTTATCCAAGCATGCATCCCTACCATGTTCACATCTTGTCACTTTAAAAAATTTGAAGCCTCACTATGATGAAGTGAACTACAAACTGCTCTTTTGTGGTACATATCCTCTTGTGTCACTTGTAAATGTTTTTTCAATTGTCTCTACTAGTATGATGACACCATAGAGGAGATGGGTGTTCCCCTGTATACATGGAGTCAGTACACTCTTTGCAATTGAATGTATTACAGAAAAGAAACAAAAACCATAAGGTAATGAAGTAGTAATTACTATTATCCATCCTTCTAACGGTGACATGTAAAACTCTGCTTTTCAGCAACCAGGTATTGGGGGTGAAGTGGTGCCACACCAAGATAACTCTTTTTTGTACACTGAACCAACGACCTGCACTGGCTTGTGGCTAGCTTTAGAGGACGCAACAATTGTAAATGGTTGTTTATGGGCTATACCAGGGTCCCACAAAAGTATTGTTTCTACCAACTATTCTTTGTCTTGCTACCTTTAAATCATTGAACTACTTATAACATACATAATATTCTCTTTCTTTAGATGGCCTTGTGAGGAGATTCCTTAGAGATGAAACTGGGGTTCATTTTGATAAGCCATCTCCATGCTATAACCAGAAAGATTTCGTTCCACTTGAAGTAAAAGCTGGATCTTTGGTGGTCATTCACGGAGATCTTATTCACCAGAGGTCAGTCACTTTCAGAACTTCTCAGGGACCATACAGAACTGTCAATTATGGTACCAAAACCATTTGTATTTGGATCGCTTGGAATGTTTTGATCCATTCAATCTAAATGATGTATGGTTGCAGTTTTGAGAACCAGTCTTCAAAGTCACGACATGCATACAGTTTACATGTGGTGGATACTAATGGCTGCAAATGGGCAGAAGACAATTGGTAAGTGGCCAGTGCTGGTTGTTTGATTTGCGCTGTTGTTTTCTTCTTAATGCCATATTTTACTCAGAGGCAACAATCGCAGAGTTATGCTAACTGTAATTATCAGGAAAGACCTCTAATGTCTAATATGGATGCTGCTAAGGTCCAGTCCATACAGTGTGTTCAGGGGTGACTTGTAGATTGTTAGGAGCTTTGCAGAGTTGTTCTCAATAATACAGCCTAGTATAGGTATTAGCACATTATATTTCGTGGTTCTGAGCGACTGAAAATCCCACAATATTTGCAAGGTAAGATTGCATACAATAAGATCCAATTTGGTCTGATCTGTCCCCAGATCCGCATAGCAGGAGATAAGTGCACCATGCCTCCCTCTATAATAGCTACATCTCCACTTTGAAACCATTGCATGGCACATTTATTTGTCTTGTCATCTAATGGGAACCTATTTAATTTCATTTTATCCTTTTAACCTCTTAAACTGGTACAGAAGTGCACAGATCTCCTCTTTTGACTTTTGAAAACTATACTTTTAACTAATCTTTTATGATATGGCCAGATACTTTTAGTCTTCTAGTTTTAAAATTAAGGCAATGATTAAGATTGTCCAGAATGCTATGAAAGTCTACCTGATTTTCTTTTATCTGTATTAGATCTGCATCTGGATTGGATCACATGTACTTTCATAGATGCGAGAACTCATTTGATTTATATCCAATGATATGGCTTAGTATCATTCCATCAATCTCGAATGGAGCCAAAGATTCACTATTTTTTGGCTCTGGGGTATGATGGAATAAAGCAAGATGGCTCTTTAAACTGTCTGCGTTTCTTTCAATTGTGAAGTAGCAATTGGTCAATGCAACTTTCGACGCTCATCATGGGTCATCCGAAAACAGTCGTGCTATGTTTTTAAACATAGGGGTCAGGCTGCGTATATCTAACCCCCCCTTACCCCGCAATGGGCGGGAGCCTTTGAGGCATTGGGGTAATATTGTTGTTGTTGTGATATGGCTTAGTATCAGGTGACCTCATTCTAGAAATGGAGTATTTTTCCTCCCTTGGATTATGACTGGACAGGGGTGGAAAAGTATAATTTATATAAGTGGGCGTAATTTCTGAGATGTAGCTTTCGTTCATAGAATTCTTACCATACAATAAGCTAAGTTATGTTGCCAAGGAAAAAGGGTCATGAGAAGGCATGTCATAGCTAGTATACAGTGTTTGCTGAATGATTTGTGACTAAAGATGTGTAAGTTGCTACTTTTGATTTAACTTACATGTTGCTTTGTATGTGTAAACTGTTCAGGATTAGAAGAAATGTAGATCCAGAGCCCTTGTTCAGTTCGTGAATCAACTGCTAGTTTCTTACTGAAATATCAAGTGAAACTTGGAGCGAACGACCTGTTTTAAGTTTCTTAGTTCACTTTATGTAAATGCGCATAAACTCCTCCACCAGTCGTGGAATATGTTGTTTTTCAAGTATTTAATAAAAGAAGGCAGAAATGCCACCTGCTTTGACAAATTTTACATGGCTTATCCCTACTCCTTTCTTCCTCCTTTGGTTTGAAGTTTTTGAGTTGAAAGAGCCTTATTTCATATGGGAGGTTTGAGGTTTTAATACCACAATCAAAAGTTCATGTCTGAGATTAGGCTTTAGTAGTTCAAAATCCAGGTCCAATTTGTCCATGAACTTTGTGAAATCCTTATCTGCCTGTTGATGGTTAAATATACCGTTATCATCACAAAAAGGGTGGAAGCTTTCCAACACACAGGAAAAATGGTGAAATTCCCTTTGAAAGGAGGAGGTAAGTGTTGTAGCAACGGCAACACAGTTGTTTAATGCTTAAATAGAACATCCAAGGAAAGGTCTTTATCCGTAAAACTCGAACAGTACCAAGTTAAAATGTCGGATCTTTATAGACACAATTTGATTACCAATACCATCCAATGCTATAGCTCGACATCAATGATCAGTTTTATGAGAGGGTTTGACTTTAAGTTTACAAGCAGTAGATGGAAGTTGAAGGCTGTGTGTATTGATTGTCAACAAAATGCGTGTAAAGATCCCCCATCTTGGAATCAACTCTTTTGTTTCATATACTAGAGATGCACAGTTTCATTACTAGAGGTGCTCAGTTTCATTAAACACACTTTTCTCCTTCTGAACCTCCCAAAAGAGAAAATCAAATGGTATGTAGTATGACTTGTTTCCAATAGAAAACAGCCAAAATTGGAAATTGGTCCAATATGGCAATAAGAATGGTGTACAGAAACTTGGCAGCTAGTTCCAAAAGCTAACACTTTTTTTTTTTTTTTGAGTGGGCACTTTCAAGAATTCTCAACAAATCTTGAATGGTAGATTAACTAATTAATCAATATATGTATGTATTAAATCATCTAGCCTATGTTCCTTTTTTTGTTGACTCGATTCAGCGCACTTGTTTGAACTAAGCTAACAAGAAATTAAACAATCCAAAAGAAAATTAAATCTTGATAAAGAGTCGGGAGGGATTGGCCTATGAATCATTTAGCTCATGCATGTTGATTTTGTAATCGATCACTCTGGTCAGCCCATATTTATTTGACAGGAAATTATATTAATATCAAATTCCCTAGAAAGTTTCTCTCTGGAGAATGATAGGTAGCAGAAACTAGCTATGTATGATGAAAATTGAAAGCATATAACCATCGTCGTACAAGTGCTTAAAGTAAACAAATTAAGTCGACATGAAAGATTCTGTGGATAAGTATATACTTGATATGATTCCTGGTTGACAGTATAATAGCTTGATATGATTCCTGGTTGACATTATAGAAACACATATATATAACTTGAACTCACTCTCGGGTCTAAGTGAGGTGTGAATTGGGGAATGCTTCGTTTGGCCCTTAAAGGGTTAAGTAGTGTTGTCATCATCCTCGCTCAATTGTGAATTATTTATTAATTAATTAAATTTGCACAACTGTTTGGGAAGGATATGTTCCTTCCAAACATATATAATTCTTTTTCCAAAAGATACCATGCTTGTTCTGAACAGGTATGTTCATACCCATTGATGGCTATAAATAGAGAAATCTCCTCTTAGTTTTCAATATAAAATTCTCTTTTTTTTGCTTATGGTTTCTTACAAATAAAGTGGAGTATTTCATTGTTATTTTTTGAGTTTGCTGAAGTTATTGAAATTTGAGATACCACTATTTATTTATCACTTATCCATTTTATCCTTAGAGAAAATAATCTAATCTAATTAAATTTTTTAAGGACACAGTAAATTCTTTCTGTGGACTCGAATACTTTTTTTTTCTTTTCATCGTTTTTTGAAGAGATAACGATAACTCTGGTATATATACATGGGAGTATATAATATTATTAGGAAAAAGAAGAGGTTTGAAAGGACAAAGAGATCAGAGAAAGAAAACTAAAAGAAAAGAAAAGAAAACCAATAAAAAGGGATATCGGCCTATCCGGGATTGAATTAATTGTCGTAACATGAATATATGTCGACCTGATTGACTGTCCTACTGTATGCAGTTAATTACCACTAGCGTGCATCATTTGGCTGATAAACTTAAGCTAATAGTGGTAGTATCATTTTTGTTAACTTTTGTGGAGTGGGGTGGTTATAATTTCTACTTTCTACCTATTTATTTCAAATAATCGAATCAAACCTATATCATCATAATAAGGAGGAAGGAGGGATTTATGGGCGGTAGGTTTGTAGAAAGATCTGAAAAAGTAGGAATGAGAACTTAACTGTGATAGTGGTATTAGCTTTTCTAGGACATGATGGTAATTAAAATGGTTTTAGTTTAATTGCGTGAGTGTTAGATGGCAAATAATTGAAGGGGCAAATGTACAACGTACTTTTCCCATACATTCTTGTTTTCCACATTTAGCAAAATTCCATGCGTCTCTTTTTTTCTTGCGTCTAAATATAAACCATCTAGTTGAGAAGTGGACCAAACATATATAGCTGGTGTTGTGGAAAGTGGTACGTAGTTACTATATATGCAATCTAAAAAGATGAGCCCAAGTCACCACATATAGTGCGCCTATATACGGTTGACTGCACTTCCTTTGCTTTTGGACCTTATATATAGCAGCTTATGTTATTCAAAAAGGACTTATCATACCACCTCCACTAACACACACCTACTTTGCTTTTGGGTCCCTCTACCAGAATCCACTCTCTTCATCAAAAGAATCTTAGGCATACACAATATTTATTTTTATTAAACTAATAAAATCTATTTTATTTTTCTGATAACTACAAATCATGACACCCATCTAGTTAATGTTTGTTGCTTAATTTGTTTTGTTTTTCCTCTACAAATAGTAATTTTCTCTTTTTTAAAGAAGAAAAATAGTAATTATCAATATGAGGCTTGAGCAATCACTCAAATTATAGTAATTGACGCAGAATTTTATTTTCTCTTTCAAAAACTATTTAACTTTAGTACTTGGTTTGCTTTCAATTTTCATGGTCTTTCTAACGCCTTTAGGGGTTCGAATTGGTTTCTGGTCCTGGTAGACATTTAATTATGTATGAATAGAGAGAATAATGTAATCTAATTCATGTTGGGCAAAAAGTGAAACAACTGATTAAGTTGGTAAAGAATAATATCAAATTCTCAAAATTGACCCTTTTTGTTTAATTAAACTAATTACTCCCTATATACACATTAATAGTGCTATTCTTTTCTCTTACCACACAAACCTTGTGGGCTTTATTCTATTCAAGAACCTAGAAATACTTATTTGACCTCTGCAGAAACTGTTGCAAGGCTTTCTAGAACCTACTTGGAACATGTTTGCTTAACATTTATAACATCATATTCATTGCTCCCTGTACCAAAATTTAACCAAAAAAGATATACTGCAGTGAACAGAAACCACATATTGAAACCGAAAGTGCACTAGCTATACAACCAATTTTATGAGAGGATAAGGATCTTCCTTATAAGCTAGGTTCAACGTCATATCATTTTCCATTCTACTTTACCATTTAGTTTTAACCTCAACCACTGCAAAACTAATCATTACTTTGGTCTCATTATTTCTGATTTGATACCATTAATTTTATCAATAATTCTATACTTTGCTCAGGTTTAGGTTAGTAATTGGTTCAAGTTTCTTAGTCACTTACAAATTTTATCAAAAATTTTAGATTTTTTTTAATGTGTAAAAATGAAAACCTCTTACAAAAATGCCATAAAACATAACAAAATTATAAGTTGCGTACTAAACCAGTTCTCCTAGGGTCATCTCTAAAAGCCACTTTATATTTTGAGCTTTTCTGTTTTATGGATAAGCATGGGATACAGTGGCACTATTGAGCTTTTGGGGTCAAACAAAAAGGAAAGAACGACATAACATGTACATTAGACCAACAAAAAGTAGGAATGGCCTATTAGTGTATTTGGTTTTATTCATGAAGTAGGGAAAGACAAGTGAAGAATATTTAAATTATGAAATCTAGATAGAAGAACATCAATTATGATTGAACTGAAACAAAACATACACAAGGACAAGACACATTATTTGTCCAACAAAAAAGTAGGAAAACATACACACATATATAGAGAGATTCGATTTGATTCCAAATTAACTATCAATATTCATTTACGTAAGAGATTCTGAGATTCCCGAGATCATATATTATACTCTCTTAGTCTCTTTTATTTTATTTATATATGACGTCTTTAATTTGCTTGTCTTAATTAAATTTACTATGGTGCTGTTGGATTTACAACAATTGTTATATGTGGTTCTTAAATATATTAATGTATAGTATACACCGAATGATTCAAATCTGAAAGGATTAATTTAAAAAGTGATCAGAAGGGAAAAACAGAGTACAAAACAAGCTGAAAGGTATCACGAGAGGAAATAAAGTTGCCACTTGAACAAAAACTCCAATATTATGATAGGAAAAAACCAAAGTCCAAGTGGACTGACTATTTAATGACAAATTTTAGGGTCACAGTCAAGAATATTTTGAAGGTTTATATTATATATATATATATGTATGAAAAATAATAATATAATTTTTCGTCGAAAGATTGATGCATAATTATTTTTTCAGTACATGTGTTGATTGAACCAAAATGAAAGATTTATATACATATATCTGATGAACAAGACTAATTTAATTCAAAAAATGATCCCTCGACCAAACTCATATACAATTTAGGTGGATGAGAATATATATGGTAGCATTACAATATATTTATAAGGGTCCTGCCAAATTTATGAAAACATTTATTTATTACTTAATAATACCAAAACATCAAGAATATGTGCCCATGTGCTCAATTAATTAGCTTATTGCCTGACTTATTCTCTAATCGCTACTTCCCATTTGCCTTTCTCTTATATGTAGTACATCTTCCACAGTTAAAATAAATTATTACTCCCATGTTAATTTTTTTTAATTTATTTTTCACTTTCATTACAAAAAAACATGGTATGATACTTAGTTATCTTTTATATATTAATGGGTATATTTTAAAAGTACAGCTGGAACAATTGTCAATATTAATTTTAAAAATTTTAAGTAATACTTATTTTGGAACAAATTTTTTTAAACTAAAATGACAGTTAAATTAGGATAAAGAGAGTATTCATTATTATTGAACAAGAATGTATAGAGAATGTGCCTAATTGGTGTATATTATTATGTCTTTATATTCAAAATGATGTGTGTCTGTTTCCTAACTCGTGACTGATCAAAAAAGTTAAGAATAATTAGTATCTTATTCGAGCCTATAATTAGCTTTAATCTACTCATCTTTGACTTATGACTTCTATACAGTGTGAAACAACTTTAAAACTCCCAAGAGTTTGGTTAGGAATTAGGATATTTGCATTTTATTTTTGTTATGAAGGTGGTGTTAGGAATCATTTACTATCATTTTGATTATTTTATTAGATACATGTCATTACTCCTACGGAATGTCATTACTCCTTCCTTCCGTTTCATTTTATATGTTACCCTTTTTGCTTAGTTTGTCCCAAGAATGTCATTTTACTACAATTAGAAATAATTTAACGTTAAAATTTCTCTTTTACCCTTAATGAAATAATTTTTAGATTTTAGACTATAAGTTTCAGAAGTCTTTCTCTTTTTTCTTCAAAACTGGGCGTCAAATCAAACGATGTCACACGAGTATTATCGATTGTATATAATTTTGCTTATCATGACTTGAACCTATGTGAACAAATTACTCCAATGATTTTGTCTATGTTTATTTGAACTTGAGATCAACTAATGCCCTAAAATAGAAAAACAATTCATTAAATTATTAATTTATTGTAATTAAATAATTATGAGTATAATTTGCATATTGATGGGATAATAACCCATCCATTCTCATCGGGGCAAAACTCGTATTGCCTCTGATGTCCATAATCTGATACACTGCCAGATGCTTTGTGTTGGTGATTTTCTTTTTATAAATCCAATCGAGTCACAGATTTTATTACCACTATAAGTAAAATTATTATCCAAACAAGTTGAATGAGACATTAGAAAACGTGTTTTTGTTTCCTTGAATATTAGAAGAGAGACGATCACCAAATTGGTCGAAAATGGATTGTCCTAATACACTTTCTGCCCAACTCTTTTTTAGTCAAACGATATGAATTTGACTAGAGTAATTTTTTTCTATTATCTGATATATAAAAACTTACTACTTTATTATAATTTTTGTATAATTTTTAAATTTCTATTTTAATATCAAATCTAGAAAAAGAGAGTAATACTTTTTTATCCCACTTTTATTTGTCTACTATAAATATCCAATATACTTATAATTTATGCGTGAAGAATAGTTTTTATTTTTGACCCAAAAAGTAAATATAGTTGGGGAAAAGGGAAAAATAATTTTGAGGAGTTTGCCGCCATACCGACCTTACTGCTGTTGTCATCTAAAAAGAGCTCACTCTGACTCTCTATAAATTTCCTAACCTTCTTAGAGAAGTGTACCCTTTCATTTCCATTTCCCCATTCTCCACACATTTACTAGTCTTGTTTGCAAGATTGCTTACCATAACCTCCCCTACAAACAATCATTCAAGTGTAGCATGGAAGAGAAGAGAGTCATAGACATCACAACGGGTGTCATGGAGGTGCACAGAGTTGTGTCTCCACCCCATAGAAGCACTCTGCTCAAACTCAAAAACAGGCTCAAAGAAACTTTCTTCCCTGATGACCCTTTGAGACAATTCAAAGGACAAACACTCAAAAAAAAGCTCATTCTTGGTGCTCAGTATGTTTTCCCTGTACTTGAATGGGGTCCTAATTACACCTTCAGCTTGCTCAAATCTGATATAGTCTCTGGACTCACCATTGCAAGTCTTGCAATTCCTCAGGGCATTAGCTATGCTAAACTGGCTAACTTACCTCCAATTGTTGGCCTTTGTGAGTAGTCATCATGCCTTTTAATTTACTAGTATAGTATTGGGGTTTATCTTAATTAACTCTACTCTACTGTAGATTCAAGTTTTGTACCTCCTCTTGTTTATGCTGTTCTTGGAAGTTCAAGGGATCTTGCTGTAGGTCCAGTTTCAATTGCATCACTTGTTTTGGGATCCATGCTCAGAGAAGCGGTGTCTCCTACTAAAGATTCATTCTTGTTCCTTCAACTTGCTTTTTCTTCTACTTTCTTTGCTGGACTTTTTCAAGCTTCTTTAGGCTTTTTAAGGTACCTAAAATCAACTATTTCATACCACTTGGAAATTCTCCATGTTTAAAAAAATGAAATTGCAGGCTTGGGTTTATTATTGATTTTCTTTCAAAAGCAACACTGATTGGATTCATGGCTGGAGCTGCTATTATTGTGTCACTGCAGCAACTCAAGGGTCTTCTTGGCATCACTCATTTTACCACGCAAATGGCAATTGTCCCTGTTCTAACTTCTGTTTTCCACACAACTAAAGAGGTTTATTAATATCATTCTCTAATCTACTATCATAGTAAATGTAACTGAAAAATTATACTTTCCCTTTCCCGGGATTACATGAAACTACATTTGTCTTTAGTCTTCAGCTTTTTGGGCACAAAGTTTCACACAATTGTATTTGTGTCTGAATATTCACATGCTGACCTGGCCCATGTCACATCAAGATTCTAAAATTGACTAGTTTAACTCGAATTTAACAAATAAAAACTTGATCTTAAAATTAAAAATTTGTGTTTTTCTTTAATTTTGAAGTCATGGAGGAATCTCTTGACTGCATTTGAAGTCGAGGGGTTGACTCTTAGAGTCCAAAAACGTTTTAAAGGAAAAGATAGAAAAACTAGTAGGTGCTTCACTTCACTTGCATATTTATTACTCCCTTAGTATTATTGCGAAATTTAAAAAATAAAATGAGATTTTTGAATTTTATAATTTTAAATTAAAGTGCATGTAATCATTTTAAAATAGAAATTAAATAATAACTAATAAATATAAAAAGAAATTCTTTTTCTAATACATATAAAAAATAAAAAGGGTAAGGCACTTTTAGAATTGAAATGAGAAAGTACTTGCTTTGAGAGGGTTGACTGATGTAATATTGTATGTGCAGTGGTCTTGGCAAACTATATTAATGGGATTTTGCTTCTTGGTGTTCCTCTTATTGACCAGACACATTGTAAGTCTATTCTTTTTCCTTTCCTTTCACTTTTTTTAAATTTTTTTTTTATTGAGGGTAAAGGAAGGAAAAATGACTAGGGGATTACAATATGGAGAATCGAATTTTTACTAACAAGGTGGAAGTTAGGTAATCAATGAACTATTAAGATTCTCCTTTCATTTTTCAAATTCCCTTTTGACTGCAATTTCAAAGCTCTACTGCAGAATAGATAAGTTTGAATTAATTACCGTTTAGAAAGCAAAGATTATGTCCAATACTATACTACGGTGCCAAAAATGTTACTGCAAAATAAATCACCAATAATATAGAAAAAAATAATTACTTGAGAAAGGTAACTAACACAAAAATGATAATAACTGAGATATTTCTTTAAAATGAAATCATCGCCGGTTTCCACATCACGGGTTTTTGGGGTTAGCTCACCCCTGCGACCCTTTGTCCCGGCTATTGTAGCACGTGTGTCGCCTAGGGCATAAGAGGCATGATGACGTCACTATTCGCTCTCACCCTCAATTAATATTTGCATTGACTATTGTTTATATATTTCAAAGAAGGAGAATGATCTTTTAAAAAGAAAAAATGCAAGAACAATGACATACATGAGTGAAAATATTGTAAATTTTACTTTTGGTATGCTAACAACCACATTTGGTTCCAGGGGATGAAAAAGCCAAAGTTATTTTGGGTGTCAGCTGGAGCTCCTCTTCTTTCTGTCATTGTCTCTACCCTTATTGTCTTTGCTATCAAGGGTCAGAATCATGGTATCAGTATTGTAAGTTTCTTAAAAAACTAAACAATTACTCTAATTTGTTTACCTTTAAATATCTATATTTGTTTCTTTAATCTTGTTCATTTTTTCCATTAATCTCGGATGGAGCCAAAGATTCACTATTTTTTGGCTTTGAGGTATGATGGAATAAAGCAAAATGGCTCTTTAAAC